>CM048661.1:13032500-13377500 GCA_026401315.1 Dysphania ambrosioides
ACTTATGGGTATGGGAATGCGTTGTGGCCTAAAGATGGGTACGGGTTCGCGCCGGGTGGAGGTGGCGGCGGGAATAATAATAATAATAATGGGTTTGAGTATCCGCCTGATTTTGGAGAGAGGTGTAGGAAGCCTTTGACAAGAAAGGTTGCTGTTTCTACTGCTATTATTAGCCCTTATAGGTACACATTTTACTTCTGTATCTTATATTCTTGTACTTAATTTGTGTTTTAATTAAGTTACATTTGATTTAATTTATTTTCTGTATGAATTGTTGGGTATAAAGATATATAATTGGGTTTTGTCAGTGTGATTGGGATATCTTTTAGCATGTTTAATGAGTTGATAGTGGGTTGTCTTGAAAATTGTGGATGATTTCTGTGATTTGGGAGCTAAAAGTTGTCTATGTATTCTTATGTCATTGGGATGTCTGATTGTGTGTTTTAGAAGTTGTTGAGTGTTTAACTACTTAATAAAGTACAATCATTATGTTAGTCATTGGTTATTTGGACATAATCTGGTAAAGGCTAGGATTCCGTGGTTTTCGAGCAAATAATTTGCTGTTTATGTATGAATACGTTGTAATTTCTGTAGTTGTTCTTTTGTACTGTATAATAAGGTGAAGGGTGAGGAATGCAAATGGCTGATTTGATTTGTGTGGATCTGATGTGACCTGGTTTTTGAAGATCTAAACATTTCTTACTAATTTATAGCAAATCTGTTGTTATATTTTACCAATATATGCTGCCCAGTGCCCCTTTTACTCCCTCAATCGTCTAATTGTCTCAACTTTTCATAATTAAGGATATGCGATGATTTCAAAGAACAAACAATCATTTTAGAGTTAGAATTAGGACATTAATTTCACCATATTTTCTCGGACAAGCTAAAAATTGTATTTTTCGGACAACTCGAACAGACTGAAAATCAAGCAGCACTCTCTTTCACTTCCTGTGTTTGAGTTCATGTCAATCCTATACTACCAAGTCCAGTCATGCTATTCCGCATTGCGTCCTTCCTGTTTCCCATTTATAAGTACTCTTCATATTGATTGGCATTGGATCTATATATGTTTTATGATGATGCTTATATCAATCTTTGTAATGCAGATTATTGATGGTGATACGCCTTGCTGCCTTGGGCTTGTACCTTGCATGGAGAATTAGACATCCTAACCACGAAGCCATGTGGTTATGGGGCATGTCTGTGACATGTGAAGTTTGGTTTGCATTCTCTTGGCTTTTAGACCAGCTTCCAAAACTCTGTCCCATTAACAGAATTGCTGACCTTTCTGTCCTGAAAGATCGTTACGAATCCCCCAATCTTCGAAACCCAAGGGGTCAATCTGACCTTCCAGGAATGGACGTCTTTGTTTCCACGGCAGATCCTGAAAAAGAACCTCCTCTTGTGACAGCCAACACCATCCTCTCTATCCTTGCAGTTGACTATCCTGTAGAGAAATTGGCATGCTATCTCTCAGATGATGGAGGTGCACTTCTGACATTCGAGGCCTTGGCTGAGACTGCAAGTTTTGCCAGAACATGGGTACCCTTCTGTAGAAAGCATTGTATAGAGCCAAGAAATCCTGAGGCATACTTTGGGCAGAAGAAGGATTTCCTTAAGAACAAAGTTAGGTTGGACTTTGTTCGAGAAAGGAGGCGAGTTAAAAGAGAGTATGACGAGTTTAAAGTGAGGATTAACTCTTTACCGGAGTCTATCAGGAGACGATCTGATGCTTACAATGCTCATGAAGAGCTTCGCGCAAAGAAGAAGCAAATGGAAATGGGAGGAAACCTAGCTGAACCTTTGAATGTTTCCAAGGGAACATGGATGTCTGATGGTTCTCACTGGCCTGGAACTTGGTCTTCTGCGGAGTCAAATCACTCAAGAGGTGATCATGCTGGTATCATTCAGGTACTTCCTTTGTTTTTCCCGAGCATCTTGGTCAAAAGTTTGTTAATAATAAAATGCCTAGCTATTGCCAGTATATTATAATAATCCTATGAAAGAAAATATTATATTATAATATTTCTCTGAATAATACACTATGCTTTGGCTTTTTAACTATCATTACCGACCATGACACTAATGTGAATGCATTTTAGTAAATATTATTTCGAATTTTATGATCATTTGCCAGTTTTATGCCTAAAGTATTATATTGGATTTGCAATGAACCATGTTTCAATGTGTATGCATAATCATAGGAATTATTAGTATCATATTGGATACTGCTTCATAATAAAGCTTGAGTTTCCAAAATAATTTATCAGATGTTTAATCTTTTTCTTTTTGTAGGCTATGCAAGCACCACCAAACTCTGAACCAGTTTATGGCTCAGAAGCGGATGCCGAGAACCTGATAGACACAACGGACGTAGACATACGCCTTCCCATGCTAGTTTACGTGTCAAGAGAGAAAAGGCCAGGCAATGATCACAACAAAAAGGCTGGGGCTATGAATGCATTAGTCAGAACTAGTGCAATAATGTCCAATGGTCCTTTCATTCTTAACCTCGACTGTGATCACTACATCCACAACTCCTTAGCTTTGAGGGAAGGAATGTGCTTTATGCTAGACAGAGGTGGTGATAGAATCTGTTATGTACAGTTCCCTCAAAGATTTGAAGGGATTGATCCCAGTGATCGTTATGCAAACCACAACACTGTATTTTTTGATGTGTCAATGAGGGCTTATGATGGATTACAAGGGCCAATGTATGTTGGTACAGGGTGCATTTTTCGGAGGATTGCATTATATGGGTTTAGTCCACCAAGGGCCACCGAGCATCGTGGATGGTTTGGCTCAAGAAAGTTTAAATTGCTACTAAGGAGGAAAGCTAAAGAACAACTGAACCCTGATGAGATTGTTTTACCAGTTGGAGGATATGAAGAAGAAGATGATGACCTTGACATTGAGTCATTGCTCCTCCCCAAGAGGTTTGGTAATTCTACCTCTTTAGCTGCATCTATCCCAGTAGCAGAATACCAAGGTAGGCTTCTTCAGGATCTTCAAGGCAATGGTCACCATGGGAGGCCGGCAGGCTCACTAGCTATCCCTCGTGAGCCTCTTGATGCTGCTACTGTCGCTGAGGCCATAAGTGTCATCTCCTGCTTCTACGAAGACAGAACTGAGTGGGGTAGACGAGTAGGGTGGATCTATGGTTCTGTTACGGAAGATGTTGTGACAGGCTACAGAATGCACAACAGAGGTTGGAGGTCTGTTTATTGTGTGACTAGAAGGGATGCATTTCGAGGAACTGCTCCAATCAATCTAACAGATCGACTTCATCAAGTTCTTCGATGGGCAACTGGATCAGTGGAGATATTCTTCTCGAAAAACAATGCACTTTTTGCAAGCAGGAGGATGAAGTTCTTACAAAGGGTGGCTTACCTGAATGTTGGTTTATACCCTTTCACGTCAGTGTTCCTCATTGTCTACTGCTTCCTCCCTGCTCTCTCCCTCTTTTCAGGGCAATTTATAGTTCAATCTCTTAATGTAACCTTCCTAATCTTGCTGCTGCTTGTAACTGTGTCCTTATGTATGCTTGCCCTCCTCGAGATCAAGTGGTCAGGAATCACCCTGCATGACTGGTGGAGGAACGAACAGTTTTGGCTCATCGGAGGAACAAGTGCGCACCCTGCAGCCGTTCTCCAAGGTTTACTGAAAGTCATAGCAGGAGTCGACATCTCATTCACATTGACCTCAAAATCTGCTACTCCTGATGACGCTAAAGATGAGTTTGCTGATCTATATGTGGTTAAATGGAGCTTCCTAATGCTTCCTCCTATAACTATCATGATGGTTAACACGATTGCTATCGCTGTGGGTGCTGCTAGGACTTTGTACAGTCCATTTCCCCAATGGAGTAAGCTTTTAGGAGGTGTTTTCTTCAGCTTCTGGGTGCTCTGCCATCTGTTTCCTTTTGCTAAAGGACTGATGGGACGAAGAGGTCGGGTTCCTACAATAGTCTATGTTTGGTCAGGCCTTCTGTCCATCATCATCTCTTTGCTTTGGATTAATATCTGCCCTCCCACTGGAAGTCAGCCGGATTCTTTGAGGTTCGAGTTCCCTTAAATCATACCTTACTTCCTCACTGAATTTGTAACCAACCAAGATGAAGTCTTTCCCAGATTCATTTTGCTGTTTATAGGGCAGTGTGCAATTCTCTCATATGTAGTCTGAACTGTACAACTTGTAATTGATTCTACTGCTATATGAAGCAAGTTAATCTCTTGCTTGTACGCATAATTGGGTCTTTCTTATCAAAAACAACAATTAAGCTAACCACAAACATTCATCATAGTTTTATTGTGAAACTTAATATAGAAGTTGGATACTTCACAAACTAAACGTATGACACATTTGTTATATGCAACTACCATGGTATTTCCTGATGCGGTAGTCTTCCATATAAGTCAGCCAAATTGAAGATATTATAAATCATATAATATTTTCGTAGGATTATGACTTTATGATATATTATTCGTGTAAATATTTCCTTAATACGCATGCTAGGTTGTCTAACACAGCATATAATGTTGGTCAATACATAACATTCGAACACAAAGTTGAGCATAATCTAAAAGAAATTATACTAATGCGAAAAGCAAAGCAGCAGCACCAAGTTTTTGACCCCAATAAAATCATCCTTTCCTTAATTTTTTGACGGCCAAATAGAAGATAACATGGGGTTTACGTTATTTTCTAACTTGTTCACCCCTCTCATTACTCCAAATCTCACCGAAATGCACCTCCCTCCAATTCATATTTTTGCCATAAGAAAAAGAAAATTATTGGCTACTACCAAAATTACAAACTTGCTCTTATTTCAACCTAAAAACAACCACTGGTCGTCAGTCATATAAAATATTACATTTTCTTGAATTTATTTATTTCATCACATTCTCTTAAACTTCATTGTCCCGCATAATTGTGGAACTAGTATTGTCGGCTTGTACCATTGTACGTAGCATTGTAAAGTTGTACCATCTGAAAAGTGTAGTTGTACTTGTATTTTAGCTTCCTACTAGATAATATTATACTCTATAATTCATATTATTATTGTTTTGATAAAAAATTAAACTACATATTATGAGGTGAGTATGAAACTGTTCCAACAATATGCATTATGAGGGATCACCTTAACACATAATAATCACAATTTGCTCAAAGACATTGTGATGGATTGATAGTTGATTACTTAAGAAAATAAATGTTGTTTCCATTAAGAGTTTCGATAATGACCAATTTATTACATTTCATAGGCTGCTTTGTCTTAAGTGTGAAAAGGGTAAGAAACCAAGTTTCAGAACTGGAGCTTGCTAGAGATTGGTGCACCAACCTAAACTTAGTCACCCACAAAGTACCATTGAAGGAAGAAAATAAGCAAAGCATGTGTTTCGATGGAGCTTTTATAAAGTTTCGGTTGCCAAGTTGATCTGTTCTAGAGTAGGAATTGATGTTGAGTCTTTGAGTGGAAGCCCAATTTTGTGGAATGCAAAAGGTCTTAGCATGAGCATGCTTTACGATTTTTGTAAGTACTGGAGATTTAAAAATTAGTCTAACTAAGCTCTAAATATTTGCTTTGAACTTCGACCGGAGATTTTTCTTGAAAAGCTAATTTTTAACGTGATCAAGTAAGCTTCTGATCAAAATAATTTAAAGTCAACACTTATGATTTTCAACAAAAAGACTTTTCCTTTTGTATCATGTCTCCTTGTTTTACTTCCATAAAGGCTTCCTTAAAATGATCTTGGATTTTATTAGTTTTTATAAAACTCAAGTACCACCGTTGTCTAACTAATTGTACTTGCCTTGTATAGTTGCTAACCCATTGTGTACTTTTATCTATCTTTTGTGCAACATTTTGGGTGAATCTCTCGGGGCATTGTGTATATATACCCTTACAGTTACAAATGGGACGGATCAGCTTTCAAAAAGTTTTTGCAAGAACACATTTTCAAGTTGAAAATTAGTTATTACATTTATGAGCGTAGTCTGTTCCAATGCATTATCCCCGTTGTAAGTAACATTTAATTTTTTTATTTGAACTTATTATACTGAGTTGTACAGTAGGAAAAGGAGGACTTTGAGTTAAGTCCAAGAGAGAAGAGTGAGACGTAAAGTTAAGTCAAGGAATGAGAGTAAGAGCAAAGAGAGAGAAGGGAACTCGGTGTTCATTTTGGTACATGAATGCGAGAGAGATCCTAATAATGCATATTAGGGATTGCCCAAATAGTGGAGAGTTGAAAAATCGATCCCTTAGTTGATCGTGATTTTTCTTTTAGATAGGCACAAAGGTTTTCGTACTAAAAGTTTTTTGTATTCCTTTCTGCTTGTTCTAGTCTAATTCTTTATTCCAATTTTGAATTCCACAAAATTTATTTAAACTCTCCACACTTATAATTCACCCCTTCTTATAAATATATATCTAAACAACAGTAACTTCCTTATAAATTACCAAAAAATAAAAAACTAGATAAAAAGAGAAATTAAAGTTACTATGTCATATCTGATATGAATATTTTTTGTTCCTATTATGTTTTTACTGTATATATAGTACCAAGTATTATATTGTATATGAAAATTATATCATTTTGTTAATTATTATACTTTATATTTTATAATACAATATTTGTAATTGTTTTTATAGAACATTCAACTTTGAAAATACAATAAAAAATCAAATTAATAGGAGATTCTCCAATCAGATAAGAATTTGAACAATCTCAATGAAAAGTATAGGCAAAAACAGTTTTATTTCCAAATTGGTAAAACAAAATATTATGAAAATTTTATATTCTAAAAATTTACATTAACATGTATTTAACAAGATCCTACAAAAATATATTATTTCTTATAACTAATAAGAATTTATGATTAAACTTTTTAAATTTTGATTTTATAAATAGAAATAGTTTAATTTTTTGGAGACAGGCAAGTATATAAAACTCATAGTTTAGTAGAAAAAAAAAATAAACAAGATTTGATGGGGCCCACAAATGACGAAAGGGAGAATCATCCACAAGCCACGAGAAATATTTTCTGTTTCCCTCCCCACCAGTGATAAATTTTCTTAATGGGGAGGAATTGGATCCCCATTGGTAGGGATGATCTAACCTCTAAGACTCTAATGTTACATGTAATCAAGTGGGCACATGGGTAAGGAATCGATCCCCCTACCCCTAAAACATGAAAATAAAAATAAAAATAAAAATGAAATAAAAGATATAAAAAGAAATGAAGGTTAAAATGATATTCCTTGGATACGCTGTTAAGCAACAATGACGTATCGAGTTACCTTCCCAATTCCCATATTCCTCATCCTCTTTCAATCCTGCTAGGCTACATTATTTTGATTCCTCTCTTTCAATTCGTAGCATTAGTGCCTACTTGTTACGTCTAGCGTCCTCCGTTTATGTTTCCATTGGGAGAATCCATCACGAATACATTATACTTTATACATGTGTGTGAAAACTCTTAGGCCATACAACTAACAATATAAACAAGATACGGAGTCCTATGTAATATTAGACATCATAGAAATTATCAAATTTGGAGAGTAGTTTGTTATTATTTAAATATACTCTGAGTTTACTTGTCATCTCACCAGGCCAACCAATAAATACTAGACTAGCTTGTGTCATTGTATTGTATGGAGTATACTTAAGTTGTACACTCACATTAATTTCTTTAAACCATACAGATAATAGCATTAGTAGCCGTCAATGAAAAATAGCATTGGTTACCAAATTTTTACTGATTTACGAATTGCAAGATTAAATATAAGAGAAATGTCAACTTTATATATACTATATATGAATAGATCCTAACAAAAATAATATTAAATAAAAAAAAAATAACAAAAGCCAACAAACTTTATTTTCTAATAATACAACTTTTTAATCTATTACCTTAACTTTAATTATAAATAAAATAATTGACAATAGTATATATCAAATGTAAATTCGATAAGATAATATTGGTAGGTCGATAACAAAGATATGAATATAAGGATTATGATACAGAGGGTTCTATTTACGGTCCATCATGCTAGACAAATAGTAAAAGTCCAGTGGTAGTTAAATTAAAAATGTATGACAAAATAGTGAAGAAGATAATGGTGAAAGCTCCAAAATAATGTTTATCTTTAATGAATATAAACAAATGGCAAAAGGAGAAGGAGGGCAACAGCGAAAGGTGAGGTAGTTCACAAGACTCCTACCGTTGCCACCGCGGCACCAATCTTTTCACACCATCATTCTCTCTCCTACTCCGTATTACATTGCAATCTTCTTGTTTTATTTAAGGGAAAACCAAAATTAAGAAATTAAACCACTCCCACGCGCTGGTTTTGTTCACTATTCACTTATTACCCCCTTTTATCGTTAACCTTAATTAATCATAGCCCCTGTAATTAATATTTTATACTTGTCATTTTCCGCACTTTCCAAGTGTTTAAATACAGCCTTTTAAAGTATCTTATGAACATGTTATGTAATAATCTCAATAGGGAGGTTGTTCTTCTAAATATCATTTAAAATACGAAAAGTAACTTTTTAAAAATATAATGAAAAATATTTGAGGGACTTTTTAAAAAAATGGATCTATTTTTAAGGAACAATCCAAAATAGAAAATGGAGCGATTTTTAGTCAATTGATATTTAAAAGATGAACAATGAACAATAATACAATTTCTTTCTATGAAACAAAGTGCAATGAAAATGAATTGTGCCTACCCATTTTGGAAATAAGTATGAATCCGTACCTATCTTACACTCAAAACTCAATAGATAACCTATCCCTCGAATCAGGAGTCAAGTTTGATGAGTAAACTAACAAGTTAAGGGGAGATTACGAGTTACACTTGGTTCTCCATATATTATTATAGACAGGTTAGGAGAAACATGTTCAGCATTATTAGTTACCACCTAATTGCAATTTAGTCTGATGATAGCTCATTATCATTATGAATGTTTCGCGTAAACATTTACGTAGTATTTATATTAAATCTTTCACCATTTTAGAGTTAAACTATTTTTAATAAGTCGCTTGATTGAAAATCTGTGTTTGAAATCCAAAATTTCAGACGGGTGCTATTTGCATTTTGTAGGCGGGTTATCTTTTGTGATGCCTACCGAAAATCCAACACGCAAATGGTGAAACGTAAGGTACGTACCACTTGAATTGGAATAGTGTCACACACTTGGCTTAGCATGAATTCAGGATACAATAGAATGTAATTAATATTAGGAATAATATTACTCCGTATATTTAGGCGTAGGTTTCTATCAAGACCAAAACCCCAGTAGCACTTGAGCTAATTTATCGAAAAAACTATCATTTACACAATATTAATACGAAGTAATTAGTTTACTAATCCTTATTAGAACAGTATCATATTCAGCTAATTTTGACTTGTATCAATAAAAATAAAATAAATTTAGCATAATATGAATAAAAGGTCTCCCCCACGAGGCCAAAGGCACAGCCATGAATAACATTAGACCATCTTTTCCAGATTAGCCTAGTGTCATAAAACTTAAATGACCTAGAAATAGAATCAACTCATTCATGTCATATAAATACAAAGTACACCTGTTGCAATAGATTTGGCATAAGCTTGGACAATTGATGCATGCAATCATGCATATCCACAACTCCCTCCTTTAAAGAACAAAGGAACTTTTAGGGAAAGGTTACAGGGATAAATCAGATGTAATAAAAAATTTGACTAGTACAGAACATGACTGACAACTCAAAGCACTAGAGTAAAAACCCTATTCTATGAGCAAGTTGCAGGAAAATTAATTAAGATTAAGATAATAGCTTAAAACAGAGAACACTGCTTTCTTTAGAATTAAATTTAAAGGCTGCATCCAACTGAAGTGAACAGAACAGGGGCAGCAGCTGAGATAGCATCTTTCTTTCCTATTTATAGCAACAAGAATCTAGTCAAGGCATTCAGCTTGCATCAATTGCCGAGAGATTGATTGATTTTTCACATCATCACATGTACTAGTCTTTTTTACTTGCGCTATACCATCCGACATCAAAATTTATATTTTTCTTTGAAAATTCACTATTATCAACTTTTTATAGTTTTTATTTGAAAGAACTAAAGACATTTATAGTCAAAGTTCATTAAAGACCACACTAAGTAAACATAGAGAAGAAAAAAAATGTAACCTTCATATTGATAAATTTAACTCTACACCACGAACACGCCAACCACCTGGTGTACCAGCGTCTTAACACACTTCAGACATGATTTCAGACGTTCATACAATAACATGGTGCCACTACGATATGTTGAATAGAATCAATATGCAAACAGCATAGTATCATTTCATTATTTCATACTCCAAACTTCGTTACTCAGTAGATAGTTTTCAGGCATACTACACGTTTTATTCAAGGGTAAAAATAACAACTTCATTGCAATAATTCCTACACTTGACGCAGTAACATACTAGTACTTCCACTCTCCCAGCAATTCACCGACATAAATAGTCAACAGCAAAAGTTATACCAGCTCTGTAGCTGAAATATTACCGTCGAAGAGTTATACATACCTGGTATATCAACCTACGGAGTACGGAGTAGTAGTGTGAACAATGTAGACAAGCTAGCTTATTCAATTCCATTGTTGTCCATTGTAACTCTCAGTACACCAAACAAATTACATTCCCAAAGCAGTAAGAACAGGAAATTGGTACAATAGCACAAAAGAATAAATGATGACAGAAATTTCCAGATTTTTTATGCTTAATTTAATATTCAGGGTAATAACAACAATAATAATAATGGGAGTGAGAGTAGCAAATTAGCAACAAAATACAATCTGAGAAAAAAAAAAAAAAAAAAAGATATTACTTCATCCCATTTTTATCATGACACTCTCCATTTACCCAATCTTTCACGACAAAAGTTGATACTCATCCATCCATCAATTAAAGATCCCAAAAATTGACAAACCCCCCAATTTTAAAATTAAAAGAACATAAATTAAATATCACAAGGGGAGGAGTTAAAAAAAATGAAAAATTACCCGTAAACAAAAAAAAAAAAAAATGAAATCCGGGTGAAAGTTACCGACGCGTGGTGTGCACGTACAAATCGTAAGGAGCCCAAAGAGAATCCAACGGGCAAGCGTTGCGAGCGTCAAGCCTCATCCATGGCTTCCCGGAGCCACTCCAATGGAGGAGAGATACTGGACCGGGGTGCAAGTCTCTGCAACTTCCCTTGACATTATCACCTCCTAATCCATGCTGATTCCACCGGTGCTCGATTGGCGCCACGAGTCCAGCGAATACCAAAAGGAACGGTGGCAATGACCCCAGCTCATAGATCCTCTCTTTCCTCTGAATCTCCATCCAGCGTTCGATTCTCTTAGTGTAGCCTCGCTCCCTCCATTTGACAAGATCAATTACCATCACGCCCGTGTTGAAGTAGCACGGGTTCCGGTTCTCGAATGTCCCGGAATACCGCTTTTCTGACCAGAATACAGGCGTGAAATACTTTGTGAAGTTCGCATAACAATATTCAGGTGCTCCTATCGTTTTGGCCCCTAACCTCGTGTTCCATAGCTTAGCAATGTCATCGACGAGGATGAGATCAGAGTCGAGGTAGATGACACGGCGAACGCAGGGCTCAAGGAGGGTAGCGAGGTAATTCCTAGCGTAATTCAAAGGCTGCTCTAATGCCTGGCGAACCGAGCTGGAGATCAAATGTCGGACGATACGATCATCGAATGCATAGAGCTTGAATTTAAGGTTAGGAAATGTGGATTTCACTAAAGACCAATGGTTTTGATTTTCATGAGAAGTAAGAAAATGGAAGAACACATTCTCTGGACAAAGAGAGTGCTGCAATACGGAATGCACAGCAGCGATTGACCCCCGGAGGTAATCGACATCGAGGGTGATCGCCACGTGGACCAATGAGGGGTCACAAACATTGTAATTGGACGAGGTTAAGAGGCATTCGTCCGCGTTGCGAAAACCCAGGGAGCTTCGGAAGGAGAATCTGCTATCTGGGATTGCTGAAGATGAACGGATTGCTTCTGCTGGTGGGAATGATTTAAGAGACGGTGATAGAATGATCATTATCATTGCCGCCGACATAAACCCGGAAAATCGGAGTAGCCACTGCATTTTTTCCGATTCCAATACAATTACAGGAATTCTATATATACCCAACAAAGCTAGGGTTCTTCGTATTAATCTGCAAAAATTGCAATTCAAATCATGAGGCGGAAGGTAAAACAAATACGGAATCAAGTATGAATACAACTCAATCAATTCTGGAATTTGGGCTACCTTATGCGATACGAGAGAGAGAATCCGAATCTAAATGTGGGTGCGGTGTTCTCTCTCCTTTTTACGGAAGGATATGCGGCGGAGACAGGGTGGAAGAAGGGGTGATAATGATGGATTCCATGGTAGGGAATGGTGGTGGAAGTGGTGGTCGGTGGTGGTGGGACGTGCTATGCAGTAACCCCACCCACCCACTGATGATGAATGATGATGATGTTTTTCTTGAAATAATTTTCTTTAGTTAGAGTTCTAGGCCAAGTGGGGGGTGACAAAAAAAAAAATGGGGAATTTTTATTATATAGTTTGTGGAGAACTCTCAAAATTTTGGTGTGTTTGCTTGGGGAGGAGAGATAAAGATGGTGGAGGTGAAGTAGAGAAGAGAGTAGTATAGTAACTTAGCAAGGAGAGGAGAGAGGGTATTAAATTCCAGCGTAGAAATGTACATCCTAAAGTAAAGTAGTGCATATCGTTAATGAAACACGAAATGCAACGAAGCTCTTAGAGAGAGAAAGATATATTGTATATTGGGTCCGCTCATGTCCGGATATTGATGGGTCATATGTCCGGATAGAGATGGATCACATGCAAAACAGGTTGAGCTGAGTCGGATCAAATAAGATATAAAATGGGTCGAATCGGATCAGGTCAATAAAAATACAAAACGGTCCGAGTCGGATTAGGCTGTCTAAAGAGATTATAATTTTATCTATAAAGAGTGATAAACTATCTATATCACATCCAATCTTTGGCAGTGAACAATTGGCAAGTAAGTGGAAAGTATTCAATACTTGATAGTGTTCAAAAGCCTTGAAAATCATTAACTCATTATTGACCCGACTTAACCGTTAGAGACCCAGTAAAAATATGACTCTTTAAAAGAACAATCTAATTAAACTCATAATTAACTAAATCTTTTTACAAATATGGCAATTAAAAATCCTTAATGAAACCCTCTGATTTTAACTGGAGTGGCTATGGTGTCGGGTCGGTCGAGTTCGGCACCGGACTGAGTTGGGAAGCGTTGAACCGGGACCGGCCGGTCCAAGGGGTGGGCCGGTCCGGGCTGTGGTTGGGGTTTGGGTTTTGCGATTCGTACCGAATCACGAATAAAATCGAATCGAATCACGAACCGAATTGAATTCACGTATCGAGTCGAATTCACTAATCAAACCGAATTCACGAATTGAATCAAATCAAATCAAACCGAATTCACAAACTGAATCGAACTGAATTTCACATAATGACATTTAAAAATTAGAAGAAATGAATTGTTTCGAAAGTAATTAAACGTTTCTATTCACGAATCACATAATAACATTCGTTGTAAACTTTTATATTCGACTAATCACATTCATTTTTCATTTCTTTTGTCGATATTTTTCATTTTTCATTACATATTTACATAAATTACATATATTACATATAATCACAAAAAGACATAATCATATTCAATTCATATAAACTAAACTATATTCGACTAAACTAACATTCATTGATTCATATAAACTAAACTATATACAATTCAAGTAAATTGACATTCATTTATTCATATAAAATAAACTATATTCAACTAAACCAATATTTATATAAACTAAACCATACTCAATTAAACTAACATTCATTCATATAACTAAACTAATATTCAACGAGTCATATAAACTAAACTAAATTTTACTATACTAAGATTCATTGATTTATATAAACTAAACTAACATTCTTATAAAGTAAACTATATTCAACTAAACTAACATTTATTGATTCATATGAATTAAACTAAAGTATATTAAAATCAACTAACATTCGTATAAATTAATTTATGTTCCACTAAACTAACACTTATATAAGCTAAAATTCATTTAAATAAACTAAATTTTACAAAATAAGAAAATTTAGACGAGGCAAATCATGGGTCGAATTGATTTTTTTCTCGAATCGAATCCACTAGAGTCAGGATTGGGAAAATGAGATTTGGATTCGACCCACTTTTTTAGCAGGCCGAACCAAACTAGGCCCGATTCGTATGTGGGTTGGGCGGGCTGAAGGACGGGGTTGGACTGGTGCTGAGCCGGGCTGAACTAGCCTGATACCTCTAATTTTAACATGTCTACAAGCAACACACCTTCACCGCACCTGACAGTCTGACACCTCGCCGTTCTACGTTTTCAATAAGCAAAATACGGAGTATGTAAGTTCCATTTGACTTTTTTTTTCTTTACCTTCTTTATTATGTTACTCCATTCTCAATTAATGGCTGCCTATTCTCTACCGTTAACCTCCTTCTTAAACACCTTTCCCTTTTGTGGAAAATCCAAAAGGATTACGGTCATCTATTGATGACACTTTTACGGCCCACATCCCTCCGACCCTTAAATACATCGAGATGCAGCGATTTGCATGTGGTATGGTCTCAAACACATCCTTAATTGCACTTGTGATGAGCTAAATGCCAAACATTAGGGATTTTTAGTTAGCGAAGCTAAGAGTTTTAGGTTTCATTAAATAGGGAATCGCTGTTGAACTAGAAATAGCTGAACTAAAGTTGGATATGATATTAATGTTGATGTTGATGTTGGCTATTTCCAGAGTGAGTTTCCATATACATCTTCTATAACTCATTTTTTAGTATGTTTTGGGACAGTTTAATGCACAGTACACCCAACATAGTCAGATAATTTCATTTCCTTGCCTAGATCGCATTGGTAAGGGTGCACTCCTAGTCATAGTTTCTTTGTTAGATTTTGATTTCATGTAATTTGATAATTATATAGTTTATGTATGTAGAGCAGTGAATAACTTACACTCGCTTTCTTATGTTTATATATAGTTTATGTATATTTGTTATTATATAAGTTATATCTCATCTTAAAATGGCGGTTTTTTCATCTACATTTTGTTTTGTAGGATATAGGCTCATTTTCCACTTTACTCCACTATTAAAATTACACGAAAGTCGCAACTCAAGACGATGAATTAGATCTGAACTTGAAAGAGGATTAGTATTCGAAATAATTTGAATTTTTCGATTTATTTTAAGAATAAAGGTAAAAAAACAATTCATAAAGGACTTGCTTCTTCTTGCCTAAATAGCATCACAGAGTCAATCTCAAACAATTTTTTCTCATAAGCACTCTTTACAGCCGTCTCTTGCCTTATAATATGAATTTCTCTCCTCAATTCGTCTATGATATATCCCCTCCGTTAGCCATGAAGTTCAAGCTCCCATCCTTTTTAATGCTAAGAAACCAACCTCCGAGCTATTGTCCACCTGCTGATGTTGCTACCTAAGGATGTTAGGGGTTGGGTCTCTCTTATTGATGGGGATATTATTAGACCCCTTCAAATGTGAAGGGTCGTTCGTAATCGGTTCGTTTGTAAAAGAGTCTAATCAATAAAAGGTCATGTTTTATTGGGTCTTTAATGGGTCAAGTCGGGTCATTAATGAACCAATAATTTCCAAGAGTTTTAAACATTATCAGGTAATGAACTATTTCCACTTATTTGCCGATAGTCCACTATAAAAAATTGGAGGTCATACATGTAAACTATTACCCTATAAATAAAAACATTACTCTCTTTAAACAGTTCAACTCGATTCATTATGTATTTCATTTGGTCCGATCCGGTCCAATCCGCTTCACATTTTCCTTGGGTCCAAACAGTGTCCTCTGTCCGTTCCTTGGCTTTTACTATTCCGTACCAGTCTTCTGTAAGCTGTACCCAGCCTGGCTTCCATCCACCACCGAAACTAGAGCCCTCTCTTAGATCTCAACTTTCTTGCGAGGATAAAGCAAAACACCTCTAAATAATTTCTACTCAACATATTGTATTGCATATGAAAAGGTTTATTTTACTCATTTTTAAACTTTTGTTTATTAGAATTTTAAATGAACAACAAATTACCTTTATCTGTACTTGCAATCAAATATTGGTAAGAAATTAATTATACATTCAAATGTATTACTCGGTAAACGCATAATATACTAGAGAGTAGCTCCTTTTATTGATCATTTAACAATTTAGAGATTTCCAAAAGAGAGACACAGCCCTAACATATACCTAACGCCAATGTGTTATGGAAATAACCAAACAATAGTGCTTTCATGTCATGATAATCTCCCAATATTTGGCTATCGACTTTAAAAGATCTATTGACCATAAAAGTTAACACCTTTTTGCCAATTAGTTATAAAACGTAGCACTAGCAACTTTTGGGGGTATATAATATCCATATGTATCTAAAAGAAAGCTTTATTTAACTTTCACGATACGACTTCAAACATTTTTATCTCAAAATATGTAACGCAAAAAATTATAAGAAACTTGATATTCTAAAAAATTTACATTGACATTTATTTAATAATGTTCTACTTGAATATATTATTTCTTATAACATAATGAGAATTTATGATCAAACTTTTTAAACTTTGATTCAAAATAATAAAATGGGGTTTTCTTATAGGGACAGAAGGAGTATAACTTAACTATAGTAACATTTAAACTTATTTTTTCACCACACCATGTGAGTTTAGATATATATTACTTATCTAATGAACTTTTAAAGAATTTATGACCCATTCAATTCACAATATTATACTAATAGTGGTGTCTTGTTGTGAGGAAAGGATACTAAAGTTTAAGTCTTTTTTTGGAAGGATAGAACCAGAATAAAATATGAAAAAATGGAATTTTACTTGGAAGTGATTGTTACTTTTATCATTTCATTCAAAACAACCTTTTGGATTCCTACCAAATATTAAGGACCAGAAATATGAGTTCAAAAAAAAAAAGAAAAAAATAACACAAACAATGTGAGTTCCTAAAATTTTTATGTGATTTTTTATATAAAATATTCTTGTAAATTAGAGCTTTAATTGGAACGGAAATTTCCTAGATAAGATCATGGGAGGGTTGAACAAAGCACTATACATATTGATAGTGAAACAAGGTTACAAATATAACAAATTACTGAATTTGTAATTGTGGAAAGGAATTGGTGTGTACTGTGTAGGTTAAACTTCTTAGAAGTTTTTGTACTACGGAGTAATAATTTTAGAAAAAGAGTTGAACAAAAGGAAAGAGTAGAAAAAGTAATTAAGAAAAAAAAAACAAAAATTTTCATCAAATGAACTGGTATAAGTAGACCTGGACAATAATGACCTGGCCTAGTCAGAAAAAGTCTGGGTTTGGACACCAAAAACCTACCTAAAATTAGGGTTTGAGCAAATTAACTTTGACTTAAAAAAAATTTGGAATGAGTTTGGCTAACAATGCATAGCTCGAAACACGGCCAGATTGACAAAATATTATATAATTAAATAATGTGACAATAGTACATATATACAAACATGCTTTGTTGTAAACAATGAGTCATAGTCTCCAAATCTTCTTTGTTTTGGTATGATGAAGATACTAACACAACTCCAACACAGCAAGGATAGCACAACAAGGATACCACCAGGACTTTACACGCAAAGCCTCAAAGCAGAGAACCTATGGGAGCAGATAACTAAGTTTAAAATCGTTAAAACCCGTGTGGCTCTCTCATGATTCGAAGCACGTAACTACTCCGTAATTTTTAAACTATTTTAAGCCTTAAACATAAAAGGGCTCGAAGCAAAAATGTGAAATCCGACTCAAATTAATCCAAAAATCTTAAACCATGTGATTTCAACCCAGAAACACAAAGTTAACTCTTCATCCCGCTCATTACAATCAAATCTTATCCTGATCTTAAGCTACATTGTTCATGATCCCAATTTTCACGCAAAACCCATTCTACAGTTCTACTCTTCATCCTCCAAATCTCTCTCCTCTCGGCCTGCAAAGCCCGAAAAGATTTGACTGAACAATTATCCTAAAACATACTTAACAAAAAACATCTAAATAAGGTTCGAAAAACCTGATTTATATGGGATATGGGCAACAACTTCATGCCCGAATACAATCTCGACCCGAATCTGGCCCGAAAAATGGATAGAAAACCAACCTTTTGGTCTGGCTCAACCCGCAACTTGATCAACTCTAAGTATAAGTAACACACATAATCCTATGAAAAAAAGTCAAAATATCGTCAGGCGTAACATGGTCGGAGCTTATTTTTATAACCAAATAACAAAAGAGTGTTAAGTTTTATATCTATATAATTCCGCAATTATATTATGACACTTCAATGTAGCAGTTTCTCTTTCAGTAATTTACCATCTTTGATCTATCTAATTGGGGTAGTTACTACTAACTAGATACGAAGTATTCTCTCCATCTCACTAATTTTGCAATATTTTCATATTTAAAGCCAAAGTTTTACCATAAATTTTTATCATGTTATAAAAAATAACATATTCAAGTTGGATCTTATTAGATGCATTTCAATATAAATTTTTAGTATATCAATATTTTATAATTTTTGTCTTACGGATTTATAGATAAAAACATTTAAAATCGTATCTTGGACTGTGAAAAGTCAAACGTAACAAATTTAGTGGGATAGAGGGAGTAGTTGTTAGGCTTTCATCCTGGTTTATTTATCCATCTAGTAAGATGTCCCTGATTCAGCTAAGGGAGGATTTTAACACAAAATATGACATCTAGGAATCTGATTTGATTTGTAGACCATTATCTTAGATTTCAAAAACTATCATCATTCAATAAAAA
The DNA here is from genome assembly GCA_026401315.1 of Dysphania ambrosioides. NCBI lineage: Eukaryota > Viridiplantae > Streptophyta > Magnoliopsida > Caryophyllales > Amaranthaceae > Dysphania > Dysphania ambrosioides. The sequence continues at coordinate 13,051,472 of CM048661.1, forward strand.
TGAGATAACTCATCCATCTAACCAAGAAATAAACTCCGTACGGCGTACATCAAGCACACAACACCATGGTGCAGCAAAATCAATCAGTATATAGAATTCACCTAAGGCAACAAAGCATTAGATACTCCCAATGTCCATAATTAGTTGTTACATAAACTCTACTCTGGTAGTTAAACATATTTCTATGTATTGTTACAAAATTGGTATTGTAACCAACCCCGATCCTGAGATTTTTAGAGCCCTAGGCGAAGTATGAAAAAGGGCCCCTTTCTTAACCAAAAAATACAAATTTAAATTTCATGACAAATTTTTTTTTATTGTATTCAATAAAACATAGTTTACGATACTAAAAACTAACAATGTAGTATAATTTTGCATCAAAACAATAAAGCAAATGAATTCGCACAATTTTTCATATAAAAATACTAGCTTAAAAAAGGTATCTCCTCTCAAAATTCATAAGAAGCAACCTCTTCGGGCATTTTGAGATGCAAAATTATTAATAATCACATCAACATCAATATTTTCCAGCATATCCTTCTCAATTGATAAAGTCGCCAAACCATTCAGTCGTTCTTGTGACATCGTTGATCTCAAATAATTTTTTTTTATCAATTTTAGCTTTGAGAAACTTCTTTCCGCTGTTGCTACCGTCACGGGCACTGTTAATAAAATCCTATATGCAATTAATACATTTGGATAACAATCTGCAGATTTAACAAATTTAAGAATATCAATAGCAGACATGAACTCAAGTGGCAAAGTAAATTGTAGCACTCTTAATTCTGAGTAAAAATCATCTACATCAACATCTGATGAAGAGCCATGAGAAAAGACAGAGTTAAATTTAACACAACATTCTTTTAACTCATTATCATCTAAGGACTTCAAATTGTTTGAGTTATATAGAAACCCAAAAATACTTTTAAATGTGTTTAATTCCTCAAATCTATTTTTCAAAGAAGAGCTTGCCGCATCAACAACTTTAATAAAATAGCCTCTTCTAAATGACTCTTCGGGAGACCGAAGACTTTCCTGATCTTCATTATTCTCTCCAATAATTTTTTTCCGTATAACACGACGCTTTGTTGCAAAGACAGGATTGACATTTATTTCAAGTGCAAAAATTTTTGCTATATTTACACATTTTTCAAACCCTTCAACTCGATATTTTTCAAAAAAGGACATTACACTAGCCAAATGATTTACTATAGCATCAATGCACATAGATTTTGATTGCAATTTTTTGCTCACCATATTAATAGCAAACAGAATATCATACCAAATGACCATACTAAGCAAAAACTCAAAATTTTCAACTGCATTAATCAAATTCTCAGCTTCCTTCTTTATCTTTGCACCATTATCACTAGAGTCAAATAAATCCCACAAAGCAGATATTATTTGAGGACATTGAAACCTAATAGCTTTGACACTCTTAATTCGACTCTCCCAGCGAGTAATTGATAAATATTTCATAGTTAATCCGGGAACATTATCGGTCAAACTTTTCCATCTCTTCGTAGATCCCGCAAATAATGAATATAAGCATTGAATAGTACCAAAAAAAGAAACAGCCTTCTCACTAGAATGTGCCATATCACTAAGAACAAGATTTAAACTATGACAAGCACATGGCATATATAATGCTCTTGGATTAACTTCAAGAAATCGCTTTTGAACACCTTGGTGCTTTCCCTTCATATTAGAGCCATTATCATAACCTTGACCCCTTACTTCATTAAAATCAAGATCCAAAGCTTTCAAAACATCAAATAATTCATTAAAAAGTCCTAATCCAGTAGTATTAGTCACTGTTAAAAACTCCAAAAAGAACTCCTCAATTTTGATTTTATTACTTGACATATTCACACAACGAATAACCAAAGTCATTTGTTCTTTATGACTCACATCAAGGGTACAATCAAGAATAATAGAAAAATATTTTGCCTCTTTAATAATCATAATGATAGATTTTTTAACACTTTGAGACAAAAGAGAGATAAATTCATTTTGAATTTTATACCCAAGATAATGATAATGAATGTCACGATCCAAAATGCGTCTCACATGATCTTGCTTTATCAAATCAAAGTCTGCAATCATTTCAATTAATCCAAGCAAATTGCCATTGCTTTTCTGATATAGTTTTCCATTAGATCCTCTAAAAACGAGATTATTCTTAGCAAGACATTTCACAACTGCCAATATTCTTTTTAAAACTTGTCTCCAACGCTCTTTCTCTTTCCTAATCTCTTCTTGCAAGTGTTTATCAATAGTTTGATTTTTATCCAATCTATTTCTTAATTCATTCCAAGTATTCATATTAGTCATATGCTCTTTAGTATTTTCATGTTGCTTGAGTCTTTGACTAACATGTTTCCAATCATTTAAGCCATCTTTTGCTAGTAAGCTAATATTATTGGCAGATTTAAACAACTTACAACAAAAACAATACACCTTGTCAGCAAGTTTGCAGTAAACTAGCCATTTTCTATCACAACTCTCACCATTGCTCAATGTTCTCGAATAGTACGCATATGAGAAATGCCTAAAGTTCTTATCCAATGGAAATTTAAGATTCATCTCTCTAATAGGTCCCTTTTCAACTAGAATGTCCTTTGATTTATTGTCAAGATTATCCCAATTTCGTGGATCATAAATATCAAATTGAGAACTTATGGAATGTAGATACGTAAAGCGGAATTTCAAGAAACATTTTCTTGCATCTACAACAGGATCTCATGCACATTTCAATACGAATTATAGGATTAGAATTCCTTACCCTTGAAGCGTGTTTTCCACAAAGCGAAGAACAATTCACACTTCTATATGGAGATCCTTAGAACACCAAATGTTGCTCCTCTAGTGTTGGTCCACAAGCAACGATCGAAACACCACGTATGCTAGTACAGAATAAGGAACAATTCCTTATTGCTTTTGTGGGTGATGTCCAAGAGAAGGGAAGAGAGCTTTTGGAGTATATGGCTAAGTATGAATGTTGAAGTTGTCCATCCATGTCTCATACTTATTCATATTTATAAGTAACATCTTTATGTTACAAATAACCTCTTTTGTCCATACTTCACATAAGCATGACCATTTAGCTTCTTAACCCCTTTTGTATTTTAATTCAATCATATACTTATATGTGTGACCTCATAGGACCGGTTTATTATTAGCCGTACACTAATCAAATTAGTTCACAAATCATAGTCGGTTTCTAGCAAAACACTATGATCACCTAAAATAACCGATTATATATATCTCCCTAAATTTGTCCATGTTATAATTAATCGTTACACTTGATCAAAGGACATTTTCCTTCAATCTCCCACTTGTCCTAGAACAAGTGTGTAACTACAAATTCCTTAAGTCTCTTAGTGTCTAATTTGATAATATGATAGCATCCCATGTTATCCATACTAATATTCAAATTATTTCTCGAAATATGAGCTTGAACTGTCGAAACAAATGATTAACTTTTAATCCATTTGAGCACGGCCATGCATTTTCAATTCTTACTCTTCAAGAGGCCTAAGACACCAATCCTAACATTTAGGAGGACTTATTCAATCTTGCACAACCAAAACTCCCACTTAACTTTTAGCAGACCTGAACATTCCCTTTATAACCTCCTTTTACGACACGGCGTTTTGAAAATGTCAAAGACATACTAATCACAAAGTGAGACTAGTGTTGCACTCATGTCAAGGAATCCATTAAATGTAACAAATGAAATTCTAAAAACATTTTAAAGAATATCAAGTAGGTCTATCCAATATGTATCCATATACATATCCATGCAAGTGACTAGACATCTCCACGTCCCCATAGCCCATGAAACTGCGCTATCAATCAACTTACAAACTAGTCTTTGAATGAATCATTTATGTCCATATTAATGATTCGGACCAGGGACTGATAGTATTCATAACTTCGGTTCACTTAATAGGGTTTCATTCATCAAATCACATATTTGACAAAACTATCGAACGTTATATAATACTTTGGACATTTTATTTAACACCAAACCATAGTTAAATAAGAATAATACTTTATTGATAAACATAAACATACATATCTAAGTGTTTTATGTCTGTGACTAGTTTTACAATAAAATAGTACACAACTAAAGCCACTCTCCAACATGCTTAAGCCCTAAACCCCTAGTATGACTTTCATGCTTGGGTTGAGGCAACGGTTTAGTTAACGGATCGGCGATGTTATCGTCCGTATGAATCTTGCAAACTATCACATCCTTCCGTTCCACTATTTCACGAATGATGTGAAACTTCCTAAGTACATGTTTGGACTTCTGATGTGATCTTGGTTCCTTGCTCTGAGCAATGGCACCATTATTATCACAATGTAAGACAATACCATTCCCAATACTAGGTACTACTCCTAGTTCAGAAATGAATTTCTTCATCCAAACGGCTTCCTTTGCTGCGTCAGCTGCAGCAATATACTCAGCCTCAGTTGTAGAATCAGCTATGGTGCTTTGCTTTAAACTCTTCCAGCTCACTGCCCCTCCATTTAGACGAAAGATGAACCTAGATTGAGATCGGAAATCATCTTTGTCTGTTTGGAAGCTCGCATCCGTGTAACCTTCAACAAACAGCTCACTTTCACCTCCATAAACTAATAAATGATCTTTAGTTCTTCTCAAGTACTTAAGGATATTCTTAGCTGCATTCCAGTGCGCGTCGCCTGGATTCGATTGGTATCTGCTACACATACTCAAAGCATATGAGACATCTGGTCGAGTACAAATTATGGCATACATAATGGACCCTATAGCTGAAGCATAAGGTACATTACTCATTCGCCTAATCTCATCAATGTTTGAAGGACATTGAGTCTTGCTTAGCGATAAACCATGTTGCATTGGGAGGAAACCTCTCTTAGAGTTTTCCATATTGAACCTTGTAAGAACCTTATCAATATAAGTTCTTTGACTAAGTCCAATTAATCGTTTAGATCTATCTCTATAGATCTTGATCCCCAAAATGTACTCCGCTTCTCCAAGGTCTTTCATAGAGAAACAATTCTTTAGCCATTCTTTGACAGAGTCAAGCATGGGAATATCGTTTCCTATGAGTAATATGTCATCTACATATAAAACCAAGAAGACAATGCTGCTCCCACTAAACTTCTTGTATACACAAGATTCTTCTTCATTTTTGAGAAAACCAAACTGTTTGATAGCCTCATCAAATCAAAGATTCCAACTCCGAGATGCTTGCTTCAGTCCATAAATGGACTTCAGAAGCTTGCACACCTTCCTAGGATTCTCGGGATCCACAAAACCCTCAGGTTGTGTCATATACACATCCTCTTTTAAGAACCCATTCAAGAAAGCAGTTTTGACATCCATTTGCCAAATTTCATAATCAAAGAAGGCATCAATCGCTAGGATTATCCGAATGGATTTAAGCATCGCAACTGGTGAAAAGGTCTCATCATAGTCAATACCATGAATCTGTCTAAACCCTTTTGCAACCAATCTAGCTTTGAAAACATCAATGTTTCCATCCTTGTCTGTTTTTTAATTTGAAAATCCATTTGCAACCAATAGGTGTAACCCCATCAGGCAAATCAACCAAGTCCCATACTTGATTCACAGACATGGATTCCATTTCAGAATTCATGGCTCCAAGCCATTTTTCGGAGTCTTGACTCGCTAAGGCACCTTTGTAGCTAGTAGGTTCCTCATGTTCTAAAATCATTATTTCAGAACTTTTGGTTAACAAGAAGTCCACAAATCTCTTTGGTGGATTTCTTGGTCTACTAGATCTACGAGGGGCAGGCAACAACAGGAGAAATTTCCTTCTCAACGATTTGAGAATTTTCGCTCGAATTAGATTCGAGTGGAGCAGTAGGAGGTTCAACTATTGAATGCTCTTCCTCCAGCACAAGGCCATGCATAGGAGATGGTTCATGCATTGGACGCACAACCTCTACCGTAGGCAATGACACAAGTACCTCTGCTTCTGATATGGGTTGAACCACATCCGTTTGTTGCGCTTCTCGAACTTCTTCGAGAAATACATTACTCCCACTTACCTTTTTGGAAATGAAATCCTTTTCTAGAAAGGTACCATCCTTAGCAACAAACACTTTGTTTTCATGACGGTTGTAGAAGTAATAGCCCCTTGTTTCTTTAGGATAACCTACGAAGAAACATTTGTCAGCATTGGGAGCGAGCTTGTCAGGCTGTAAACGTTTTACATAAGCCTCACAACCCCAAATGCGTAAATAAGACAGGCTAGGAACTCTTCCTCTCCATAACTCATATGGTGTCTTATCGACTGCCTTGGACGGAGTCCTGTTTAGCGTAAAAGTAGCAGTTTCGAGAGCATGTCCCCAAAAGGATACTGGAAGGTCAGCAAGACTCATCATAGATCGAACCATATCCAATAGAGTTCGATTTCTCCTCTCAGAAACACCATTCATTTGAGGTGTTCCAAGTGGATTTCGTTGTGAAAGAATCCCACAACTCTTCAAATGATCAATGAACTCTTGGCTCAAATATTCTCCACCACGATCTGATCGTAGTGCTTTTATTGTCTTACCAAGTTGGTTCTCTACTTCATTTTGGAACTCTTTGAACTTTTCAAAGGATTCTGATTTATGTTTCATTAAGTAAATATACCCATATCTACTTAAATCATCAGTAAAAGTTATGAAGTAGCTATAACCTCCCCTAGCTTTTGTACTCATTGGTCCACATACATCTGTATGGATTAAGCCTAATAGTTCAGTGGCTCTTTCACCTTTTCCAGAAAAAGGTGATCTTGTCATTTTGCCCATCAAACATGACTCGCATATATCAAATGATTCAAAATCAAAAGATGTTAGAAGCCCATCTTTATGTAACTTCTGAACGCGATTTTGGTTTATATGACCCAAGCGACAATGTCATAGATAGGTGGGGTTTATATCATTTGATTTATGTTTCTTGCTTTCTATGTTAAGTATGGGTTTATCTTGGTTAAGTAGATACAACCCATTAGTATTGTTAGCACTAGCATAAAACATATCATCCTTATAGATAGAGAAACAACCTTTCTTTATCATAAAAGAGTACCCTTCATAATCTAATACATGAATTGAAACAATGTTTTTATCAATATTAGGAAGAAAATAACAATTATTTAGTTCTAATACTAATCCAGAAGGTAGAGGTAGATAATAAGTTCCAACTGCTGTGGCAGCAATCTTCGCTCCATTAGCTACACGCATTTCTACCTCCCCTTTTGCCAGTTTTCTACTCCTTTTAAGTCCCTGCACATTTGAACAAATGTGAGAAACACAACCGGTATCAAATACCCAAGAAGAAGTAGAAGTTGCTAAATTAACTTCTATAACATAGATACCTGAAGTAGAAGCACCAGACTTCTTGTCCTTCAAGTACTTGGGGCAATTCCTCTTCCAATGACCAATCATGTCACAGTAGAAGCATTTGCTCTCAGCAGCCACCCTTGGCTTAGCTGTAGCCTTTGGCTTTGCAGAAGCTTTGGCAATAACTCCTTGTTTGCCCTTCTTTTTGCCGGCCCCAACCTTCTTAAACCCTTTCCCTTTTTGAATCATAAGAACATCCTTCTTAGGTTCAAAGGGGATGTTTTGCTCAGCAGTAATGAGCATCCCATGTAACTCAACAAGGGTTTTCTCCACTCCATTCATATGGAAATTCAACCTAAAGTTTTTAAATCCATCATGAAGTGAGTGGAGTACAATGTCAGTAGCCAACTCTTGGCTATAAGGAAAGCCCGGTCTTTCCATGTTTTCAAAATGACCTATCATCTTGAAGACATGTTCTCCCACTGGCTTGCCCATCTCAAGCTGACACTCAAGGATCGCCTTGTTAGTTTCATATCTCTCAACTCTAGCTTGCAGTCGAAACATAGTTTTCAACTGCTGGATGATGTTATATGCATCCATTTTCTCAAACTTCTTTTGGAGGGAAGAGTCCATGGAGGCTAACATGAGGCAAGTAACAATTACCGACCTCTCTAAGATAGCCTTGTGAGAAGCTATCTCAGCCTCCGTAGGAGTTGAGCTAAGCATCGGGATAGGGGTTTCAAGAACATCCTCGCTTCCTTTGGACCTTAGAACGATTCTAAGGTTCCGTTCCCAATCAAGGAAGTTTTTGCCGTTCAATTTATCCTTCTCAAGGATCGAACGTAAGTTGAAGAGCGATGCACTGTTGTTGTTGTTACTAGACATGATATCTACAATATAAAATGCAAAATTCAATATGTTTATCATAATAGGCTTTAAGTATTTTAACAATTTAAATAATAAAAGTCATGCACACTCAATTCAAGTTAAAATTATCCCTTTTGAATTAAGTGATACCAAGATCCCTTTAAAAAATAATTCTAAGCGGACTTGGGCCATACTCTTAAAATTGTTTTATCGGGGTAAGTAAACTCTTTTACTAATTACAACTTTTGTAATTCTTGGTCGATAGGTAGTAACTCCTTACCCAATACCCATCTCTATGCTTCAAAATCCAAAACCCTTTTGATGATTTTGTTGAGTATAACCAATCAAACATGTAAATTTCCCAAATTTACCCTATTTATTCCTATATCATTTAGTGACACCCTGCTTAGGCAGAACCTATCACTAATGATTAAGGCTTCCATTGGTGTTTGTATTGGAAAAGCAAATTAACTCAATATTATATTAGGGACCTAAGTTCTATGTTGGTTTATTTAAAAGTGAACACATGCAATAAATAAACAAACATAAACTTAATAAAGCATATTAAAGCAATAAAAGCTGAAATATAAATGTGATCCTAGTATGGCCCCTAAAACCCTAAGACTACTCTTCATGGGCTTCATCCTTGAACCATCATGGATCTCCATCCTTGATCATTATTGGATCTTCACTACATGGATCTCCATCCACAGAGAATACATAATATTTTTGAAAATTTAAAATAACAAATTAAATTAAATTACAAATATACAAACGATACGCAGATCGTATTTAGATACAAAAATACTTTAACGATTCGCAGATCGTATTTTCTATCCTAATTTGGGTCATACTAGTCACCTCATGCAATCACAATATCAAATATTATAAATTGCATAAAACAATAATAATATCATGCATAAAACTAAATAATAATATCACATATTATTAGCCATAATGCATAATAACAATTATTAAACATTAAAGAATTTAGCATGTCATAAAATTATTAAAAGAACATATTAATTCTAATTTAATTAATCAAATTAATCAAATTGAGCATTAATAAAACAATTATTAATAATGTCATTATTTAACTTTATTAATCATATTAATAAAATAAAATGAAGACAATATTAAATACATAACATTAACTACCCAAAATATTAATCACATTAAAAGAGTAATTAAAAGGTAACCATTAATCATCCATTCCATTAATCATATTAATAAAATGAGACAATTAAAATCATGCCATTAACTATCCATAATAAAAAATATTGATAGTCATAAAATCATAACAGCCACATGAGGTTAATTAACCTTTAATTAACCAGAAAATGATTAAATTGATTCAATATGACTTGAAGTGGTATTTACTCAATTAATTTGGCAAATTAAAGAGGAAAAACGACCTTAATTAAGAAAGGCAATAACTGCCTACTAAATGACCTAGGCACGGGCTCCAAGCCCTATGGCCCGTCGTGGCCCGCGAAGAGGCTGCCAGCAGCTACCTTCGTCCATGCACGCACAGCCCATGTACAAAGAAGGTCTCATCGGCAACTGACGCCGGTGACCCACCGAAAAAGAACCCCACCCCTGCATTCCCCGGTGACCGGCGAGTCCAACCACACCAGTCCCATCGTCAGCCGCCTTCCGTAGCTCCTCCACGGCCACCGCAAAGAGCCGACGAAAGGAGCCCATTTTGAGTGAAATTCAAGCAACTTTTTGCTTAAATCTAGACCAAAATTGATGGGAAATCATATAACTATCCTATAATTATAGATTGGTATTGATTAATTGTGAAAGTACTCATATTTCAAGCAATTCAATCAAATTGGGGCAAAATCTAGGGTTCTTCATTTTGAATTTTCGGTCCTTCTATGATAAATATTTAGCGAATTTCATAGTAAAATCACAATCAAATTGTGATTTCATGCAATTCAAACAACAATGCTCAAGAATTCGAACATCAATCATGCCAAAATTCACAATTTCATGCATCATAGATTTGAAATTTGGGTTATGCCTTGAACACAAAATTAATAAGATAATATCTAATTAAAACGTTCTAAATATGATTAATCCAAGCATCAAAATGCATTAAACTAATCAATACTAAATGATCAAAATCCAATTTTAATCATGCATTTTCAATACCACATATCAAATCTCCCCTAATTGAATCAAAATAATCAAAATAATCATATCAAAATATGCAAGAGGCTAACTGATACCACTATTGGAATGTAGATACGTAAAGCGGAATTTCAAGAAACATTTTCTTGCATCTACAACAGGATCTCATGCACATTTCAATACGAATTATAGGATTAGAATTCCATACCCTTGAAGCGTGTTTTCCACAAAGCGAAGAACAATTCACACTTCTATATGGAGATCCTTAGAACACCAAATGTTGCTCCTCTAGTGTTGGTCCACAAGCAACGATCGAAACACCACGTATGCTAGTACAGAATAAGGAACAATTCCTTATTGCTTTTGTGGGTGATGTCCAAGAGAAGGGAAGAGAGCTTTTGGAGTATATGGCTAAGTATGAATGTTGAAGTTGTCCATCCATGTCGCATACTTATTCATATTTATAAGTAACATCTTTATGTTACAAATAACCTCTTTTGTCCATACTTCACATAAGCATGACCATTTAGCTTCTTAACCCCTTTTGTATTTTAATTCAATCATATACTTATATGTGTGACCTCATAGGACCGGTTTATTATTAGCCGTACACTAATCAAATTATTTCACAAATCATAGTCGGTTTCTAGCAAAACACTATGATCACCTAAAATAACCGATTATATATATCTCCCTAAATTTGTCCATGTTATACTTAATCGTTACACTTGATCAAAGGACATTTTCCTTTAGAACTTTCTTGTTCATTGTTAATACCAAGATTGTCAATATTAGGCATATCATTGATATCAATATTAGACATATCATTGATATCAATATTAGGCATATAATTGATATCAATATTCGGCATATCAACACAAGGAATATTATTAACAATATCCGTAGAAATATCATTAACTTTGGCATTCTCTCTTTCAAGATTTTCATTAGAATTCTCCAAGTTTTTATCATCATATTGATCAAAACTTTTATCAGACTCATTAAGATTTTCAGAGGTATCAACCTTTTTAAAAACATATTTATCAAGAGCTCCATATTGTGATTTTATAAGCTCTTTAGTTTTTTTTTTCTCTTTTTCCTCTTCTCACTACCAGATAAGTGTTTTTTAGGCAACATCATAACATAAATTAAACGCTCAAGTGTGAGTAAATCAATGAACAATATAACCTGGATAATGTCAATTGTAGAAGACTAGAAGCAATCCCAAATTTCTCAGTTCCTTGATTGTTGTACAAAAGCTCCTTTTGCCAGAAGCTACGCTAGATTAATGCATTGATATACAATTATACAGAAGCTCCTGAATCGACAGAAAGTTGAGTTTTAATGTGAGAAATTTGAGTGTTGAAATAATATAAAATTCTGAAATTCAAAGAGTAACAATTAAAATGAACACTTTTTCTGAAAATAAAGGAGGTAAAATTAGAAGCACTAAAAATCTAAAATCTCAAAATTTTACTTCAACAAGAAACTTAGAAAAGCAAGACACACACCCATACCAAAATTTAGTACAATTTCAATAAACCAATACCAAAATCTTAGACTATCAAATAATCAAATATCAATCAGACAATCAAGTCATCAATTCATCATACTCATCAAGATAAACCAGAACCACTGTCCACTTTTTACTTTTATTGAAAATCCGAAAAGGGGTATGGCCGTATGGGCGTGGGGACTGGGGAGGTATATGAACTATGAAGGAACACTGGAACAAAATAAATGAATTACTGCAAGTGGGCACCTGAAGTGGGACTGGGAGGACTGGGAGGCTGGGAGTCTGGTCGTCTGGGACAATGGGACTCCCTGGGAGCAGACGAGCAACGGGCAGTAGGGCACTGGGCCACTGGCGGTGGGGTCGTGGGGAGTTGGGGACTGGCCGACTGGGGAGATTCGGTGGGGACTGGCCGACTAGCGACTGGCGACTGGCCGACACTCCGACAGTGGGACTCCAAGACTCCAAGTCAACATTCACCACTTATCTGGTAAAGAGCTCAATTCGCAAAATTGTCGGCCAATTCCCACTCCCTTTGATAGTTTGATTAATGATTCTTATATAAAAATAAAGTTGTTCAAAACCCAAATGATGAAGCCCCTTATTTATCGTATTTAATTTTTTTCCCGTTGCCATGGAAAAGATGGAATAAATTATCAAAATTGACATTAAGATGGAGATGGACTGATGGAGGAATTCGAGAACAAGATGCAAAGGTTGGAAGGAAGATGAAAGGGTTGAGCAGTTGATGGCTTTGAAAATGTGAAAAGGAATATGAAAGGTTGAAATTTGGAAGTTTTGGAGTAGTTGGACCGAACACCGAAGGAACAACAAGCGAGGCAGTTTTTTTTTTGTGCTAAATTTTTTTTTTTAAATATACAATCAGTTAATCATATTTGATATTTGGGCCCCTTTTTATTGGGGACCTAGGCCATTGCACTTAAGGCCTACCCTCAAATCCGGGCCTGATTGTAACTATCTTTTACCGGCCAATCATTTAGTTTAGGTGGTGATTATTTTGATCAAAAACCATTTCTACTTTAGGTAGAGTGAAATTTTGTTCAGAAGCATCCTGAAATACTAAAAAACTCTTAACAAGGGTATATGTGATTGTTTACAGTCAAATAAAATGTAGCAGTTCCTCTTCAATTGACTAGAACCACCACATTTATCCATTCCTTTAGTTAGAACTACTAACTGAGAAACCAATGAAATCAATTGCTATATATGACCTATGCAAATGTAGAAATCGAATACAACACAATATTGGTCTATATAGCATCGTACCCCATGGAAACTTGCATGGAGTACTCAAAGTTGAAAGAGGGGAAAATTAATGCACGAGAAAAAAAAAATGAGTTCCTGAAATTCTTGTAGTAGACCAAGAGAGCTTTACTATACTATATCCACAAACCATATCCATAATTTTGGAGTTGTATCAGATAAGCTGTAGGATATGCAAGAAAATTAACCTATATATGTAGCCAATATTGGCTGAAGGTCTAGCACAGCTACTGACGAAAATTGTTCATGCTTCAAACAGTGGCTCCTCCTAAAGCCAGAATTCACCTCTACAAAGAGTGTAAGACGAAACTGGTAGTCTTAAAATCTTGATCTTCAAATCAGCAGGGACCTAAGTCGCGCTTCTGCTTATGTACAAAGTCATGAGCTAACAAAGTTCATGTTTTTATAAAGGTCACAGTAAACCATGGACGTAAAGAATAATGAGACGTCAACAGATCAGGAGTAGAAAGAACTTGAACAAAAAAAAAAAAACAAGTTTATGCTGAAACAAAAACAGCTAACAGAGCTTCCTCTCTTGTTAGAAGGAGATACACCACAGAGTAATGTACAGTAAATAAGCAAAACCTCTAAGACAGGACTAGCCCCACTTGCTCCTTAAACAAGTTCATGGAGGGACATGCAAAATGTGAATAATTAAACAGAGAACATTAGATAAAAAATGGAAATTAATTTGTTGGTAAAAGGTTAAGCTTAGAATCAATCGCTGAAGGCCTGAAGCCCAAAACATGACAGGTATTCTAGGCTTATGCCTAAGCAGACAAGCTCAGAACAATTTCCAGTTACAAGTCAACAATATAGAAAGCCTGCATTAGCAAAAGTCAACAACTTATCGATCAAATCTTCCCAAAAGACGAGATTTTTCAGGGAAGAATAGCATGCATGCATACTCCTCGTTACAGTCCCTGGAATTGCTTCACAGTAACAGTCACAGCAGGGATTCTCTGGGGCCAAAAAACCATCAATCCACATGTCAAAAAAAAAAAAACATCAATCCTGGATCTCTGGATTTCATTACACAGCTATAACTTGAATTGTTGAGAATTTGGGCTAAGATATCCGAACTCATAAGTTGGTGCCCAACAATAACACTTATGACACATTTTTATCGCTCCATGGTCTAGGGAGTTGAATTTTGATGTCAATTGCGCTAATAGACCAAATACTTTCTAAAGAATAAAAGGTAATTGAATCACATATACTTGAATTCATATTAAACAACATTATCCTAAATAATTATCTATACAGTAATCTTTCTCTCGGATCAACTATGTAACAGACACATCTATCCATTTTATTTTTAACCAAAACTGCGAACTGATTCAGTTAACAAAAAATAGGCATGCCTTATCCATCCCCTCAATGTTCTTCGGACAAAATGTTCTAAGAGTTAATATTATGGGTTGCAAACAATTCTTCAGCAGACTAGAGAAATGTAAAGCAAAGAACGGTCAACTGAGAATTAATACTACCATTTTTGTCCAACGTTAAACTGTTTCTTGGTCTCAACTTCTTATTAAATAAAAAATCCGTCACTGAAATGAAGCTCTAAAGCTTGTCAAACCACAACCAGTGAGCCAGGCCATTAAACTTAAGAATTTTTCGAATTTGCAGGCAAGACTGCTCTCAAGAAAAGAACAAAAAAAGAGCTAGATTTGACACTAGAAAGTTTCGATAATTGAAAGAGAGGACTTGCAACTTTACCATATGATTCATGAACTCGACGTCTGACTTCCAACAACACTGAGCAATTGCATTTTGGCGTAGAATTTATCAGCAGCTAGAAAAGCAAAGAATCCATCAGCTTTTAAATGATTTTGTGCTTGAAGTGAACAAATCTGGCCATCTAATCCAAATTGAATGAGCGTACCAGGTAGCCCGCCTGTGAATATATCCTCATGCAGGGATTTTGGGTGATCAGGGTGGACAGGGTAAAAGGGGTATACCAACCAAGGCTTAATTTGCAGATACTACAGAATCATTAGCTAGATCAGTATTGGGAGTATTGGTTGTATTGCTGCGAACGAAGACCATTTCAAATTTAGAATCGTGATCCATCATCGCTTCAGTGGCGGATTTACAATGGATTTGGAAAATAAATTACTACGGGTTATATTATTTACTTAGTTCGAAGTGTTAAGTGATACTTCCTACAAAGTATTTAACTGTCAATTGTTAAATCAAACAATAAAGCAATAATTTAAAGTATATTTTATTGACTTAATACGTTTCAAAAGAATTGTGTAAAACTATTTAAACTTAAATGGGCCTAGCTTATTTTTACTTATAATTTGTTCTACTTGTGAAAATGTGCAATTTATTTTGTCTAAGTTTATATTATTTAAACTCATTATATATGACTTGGTTTATATGTAATACTTGAAAAAGAAGTTGATCTAAATAAGGTTGTAATATGAATATAAAAATAGAACTAAGCCTTTCATTTACTAGATCTATATATTTTCCCTAAATATATGTAAACATGATATCATGCAATCTTGCATAATATGCCTTAGAACTCGTGTTACTTAAACACTTCAATTGCTATCATTCTGCACATATGGACGATAGTATTGGTTAGGTATCACGTCACTGGTGCCAGAAAAGAAGTGAAGTTGAATTCGGTTGCTTACTCTGTTTCACATGCTTGTCAATTGATGTGTCAACAACGCCTATCCCAAGTTGTGAAGACTTAGAAGTTAGTAAATTAGAATCCCTACGCAATAAGTTTCAAGTGTTCCTTCCTTGTATAGATGTTGATACTAGTCCATGTCTATTGACGCCCATCGTAATCTAGTAGCATTAATGGTAGTAACACATACTTGCTTAGCCCTTTACGATTCAAATACATACTTTTTCCGTTTTTTCTTTCTTCTCATTTGAAATATTGTAGATTTTAGAGTTAAATTTTGACTACGAATTTTCCCGTCTCAATGTATATTTTTCAAATATGAGTTTTTTTTTTAATTTTTACAAATGTATAATTAAAAATATTGAAATTTTAGTTTTATATTGAGATTTGCGCAAAATACACATTAAAAGAACAAAAATAACGGAGGGAGTACTAGAACTTATTATTTGTCATCTTTACTATTTGGCGCAAACTTAATTACAACCAACTTCTTCAGGTTCATTCACATAGTCACATACTCACATCATTGACTTACCAATATGTTTTTCCAAGTGTAGCAGTTAAAAGTTTTCTTGGTCAATTATTTTATCGTCTTCATTTAAAGGTATATATGCTCTTAATAAATTATTGAGTATTACATAAATATACTACGCGTATAATTTCAAAATTGACAATAATACGTTGGTACTTAGCGAGATTAGTCCTTCGATATTCAAATTAATAGATCCTATTTTAGTGAGATTAGTCTCTTGATATTCAAATTGATCCATATTATTAAGTTAGATAATATAAAATGGAAGGAGTTAGGTGATTGTACCACTTACTCGGTGTATGATATTCAAGACAAATGTTCTACAGAGTAAAACCACAAATAAACAATTTTTTACTACTCGTATGATTTTCTGTGTTTCTTGGTTCGAATATTTCATTATTTCTATATGGAACGATGTGCGAATTGCGAAGCTTATTATGCTAGTTGGTGATTTTTTATAAAATGAATGTTTTCCATGTAGTGACAACCTCTGCTGAGGAACTCTTCATCATTGATATCAGAGTTTTGGTAAACAACAAGTATATTCTGTTCTTCCAAATCCTTGAGATTTAAAATCAATCATAGTAGGAGTTTAAAATCAATCATAGTAGGAGTAGGATGGTGGTATTCAAGATATGGAATCAAATTCCACATACATCAGTTATTACCTTACTCTTTACGGCTCTCTACATTAAAAAAAAAAAAAAAATCCTACTGATTTAGGCCAAGTTATTTTTGATGATTGGTTTTGTTTAGTACTCAATTTAATGGTGTGCTTTTGATTTTCAGTTCAATTCTTTGGTTTGTGTTCTAATAAAGGTTGGAGTTCCTCTTAACACTTCCTTGCTTATGTCTTTGTCAAGTTTGTTACCAATAAATCACAAAAAAATAGGAGTTGTTGGACTGCATAATTACGTAGTCTTTAATTAAGTAGCCGAAAATGTTGCGGTCATACTACGAGTCTACGATTAGGAGTTAAAAAAAAAAAAAAAAAAATCCAGGCTCTCAAAGTCGTAACAAATTCACTTAAACAACGAACATACGCTACCAGTATTAGTTAGGGAGTACTAATTTTAATTTGTTAAGCATCACCATAAAGGCCACGAATAAGCATATTGAATAATTATGATAAAATGAATGACATTTTGTGGTAAGTAACGTATGCTATAATTATTCCTGATTTGATCAAAATATAAGTGTAATATTTCTATTATGGAATGTATTGATATTTATCCGTAAAATGCAGCTTAAGTAATCCGATATTCACTCTATGACTATAAATATGGGTATGACTATATTTGTGGGTTGATTTTCTGTAATTGCAATTGATTAAGAAGGCAAAAATTAATTATACAAGTACTTAGTAACAAGCATAAATGTTGTTCAAACCACGAAAACAACAAGTTGACACAGCACTATAAAGTTAAAAAAAAAGTGTTGTATGATTGATGTACATGCTCTACATGAGTTGGAATATTAGTGTTTTTACTGTTTTACTGGGGTGTGAGTGACTGTTGATATCCTTGAAACTAGTTTGGTGAAAAATCTTTACCAGCGACCGCAACTAAAAAGTCTAATATTTACCCTTACACGTCATTTCATTATCAAGAACAAAGCAAAAGTCAACTCGTAGCCTCATTGAGTGGTACACACTGTCACTCGTCTCCGACAAATTGCTCCATTTTAACAAAAAAAAACTCTTATAAAAGATAATTATATGGGCAAACTTTGAGAGACGAGAGACTAGTAACTTTCTTGACTGTACCTTGGTACTAGCTAGTAGAGATGCCTACCCCATTTTTTTTTTTACCATACAGGTTACAATTCATCATTCATAATCACCCCCCAAAAAAGTAAAAAATTACCGCGCAGAGATGGTAATTTTTGGCGGGCTCCTAAGATGATGCTGCTGAGAGTAAACTTTATTTGGGGCACCTCCAAGCTGTCCTTGAGCAATCATCAAAGACTTGTAAATCTCAACAATCATCTTCTCATCATACTCTTTAACTTGCCCCCTATAATTACCATACCCGTATCCGTAATCAACAGACCCCCCAAACCCGGTAGCAGCACCGCCAACCGCAAGGCCGGAGTGGGCTAAATTGAGCATCATTTTCTCATAAGCATCCCTCAAACGGGTCAGCCAGTTCCTAGGGATCACAACTACCTTCCTCCAGATCCGCATCCTTGGGCCAATTTTAACCCGAAAGAATCTCCGCCTCCTCCGTGGAACACGGTTGGGAGCCGGGTCCGACCCGTTTGATTCCACAAGGTCGGACCGGACATGATTTATGCTAGTTTTTTTAAGCCTCGTGTACCCTCTCCTCTTCCAATAGCTCTTAATGCCCTTGTACACATTGGCTGAAATACCTTCCATTAGCTAAAAACAGTACCAGTAGAGTTGTATGTTAATGCATGTAATATGTATGATTCGTGGATTTTGTGTAGTGTTTAAGAGTAGATTTAAAAGGGGTGAAGGAGGCAAGTTTTTTGGGTGAGGAGGAAGGAAGGAAAGTGGTTGGTACTTGAATAGGCTTGAGGAATAAATGAGAGCATGAGTAAAGTGGTAAACTACGGAGTATATATGTATATACTGTTTATGGCCTAATATAGTACAAGGAAATTGAATGAGGTGATCCTTTACGTGTACGTACACACACACACACCTGTTTTTCACAACCATCTTGCGTTTCAATTATTACTCATTTAATAGCTACCCAAAGAAAAATAATATTTTTTGGACAACATTATTTATATGGAAAAGGAAAAATTAAAGGTATGTCACATGATCGAGCTTATGATAATATGATCGAGATACATCAACTTATTGTAGTTTGACTCTCGTTATAATTTTGGTTTTTTCTTGAGGGATAGGGATGGGATGGTGGTGACCGGCGGTGCAGCCCTTATTTATTCAAGGGTCCTGCGTGCTCCTGTCGTAATTAGTTTTGGTGTATCTGAAGTCCGATACCCACCTTACCAACGCGTTTATTTAGGTTTGGGATATGAATTGAATTTGGTAGTTCATGAATGGATGATCAACTTTATATTGCACCAGACTCATGCATAACAAACAATATTAATCTTGTAAAAAAAAATAGTATAAAATTATAAATAATGAAAATTTGTTTTAATATGTTTGATTTTAGATTAGAATTGAGCTTATATATAACATTAGAAAGCTTGTAAGGACAAGAATCCAACTAAATAATGTTTATAGTTAAATATACATGTTTATGAGTATTAGAGGCTCGGTTTTGATTCTTATTAGCATATTATGGGATTAGGATCATTAGCCCATTAATATTAATATTCTTGAAATGCTTAAGAGATTTCAAACCAAGTGAATCCATTAGTATGTTGAAGAAATCTTTGAACAAAAGACTATATTTGTTGATCATATCATTATTATATTGACGACGATGATGATGGTGAGAATCTTCTACGTGTCAATGGTGTCAAGAACATACGACAATGCACTATAAGTTTGAGTAAGCAACACAATAATAATGATGGTTCTAGTGATGATAATAATCTACTTTAATCATGATGTTGATCGCTCAACCTTCTAGAACGTTGTTGACCGTTCCTGACACCTTTAACAAGCAAAAGATTCTCATCATCATCATCACTGTCACGATGGTAGGATCGACAAATATAGCTTTTTTGTTCAAAGATTGCTTCAACATACTAATGGACTCACTTAGTCCAAAATTTCTTAAACATTTCAAAATTATTGATATTAATGGGCTAATGATCCTTTAATCCCATAATATGCCCGTAAGAATCAAAATTGAGCATATAATATAATATTCATAAACCTGATTTAATCATTGTTTATCATAATGTTTTTTTTTGCTCTAACTCCTTGAATATTGTTGTATATTCCTAACATCATTGGCACATAGAAGATTTTCATTGTCATCATCACTTTCAATGATGATAGGAGCGACAAATATGATCTTTTGTTAAATGATAGCTTAAACATACTCAAAAAACCACTTGGTGCAAAACCTCTTAAACATTTCAAGAACATCGATATTAACGGGCTAACGGTCCTTTGATTTCTTAGTTTACCCGTAAGAATCAAAACCAAACCTATAATATTTATAAATGTGTATATTTATCCATAAATATTATTTGGTCCTTATAAGCTTTTTAAAGATATATTATAAGCTTAATATTACTTTAAAATGAAAGAGTTATAAACAATTTAGTCAAATCGAACTCGACTTGAAAAATGCTTTACTATATGGGATCTAACGTTTTTATTTTTTACCTAAAAACCCTAATTTTAAAGTCATTGGTTAGTTTGTTTCCTACCATTCCGTTGATATGTTATGGACCCCGTACAAAAGTTTGTAGAAAAGGTTATAAGCAAAACAAGCAATTGGAAAAAGTTGTTAGTTTTAAAAAAAAATTCATATGCAACTTACAAGAATAAAACCTCCTTTTTTTCAAGCTAAGGTACAAGTAAAGGTACATTTTTGTGGAAGACGACGAGGACCATGTAGAATATGCTTTGTACATATTTTTTCTCAATATTACTTCATACAAACTTGTACAAGTATTATGACTATTATCATTATATTGGTTGTGACAAAACTAGCTGTAAACATTACAGTCCAAAACATTCAATCATAAGTCCAACGATAATTGTTCTCGAGTGCTTGGCGAAGGAATATCAATTATGGTAGGCAATGAAGCATTGGTGAATAGAAGCAGCGAGGAGTAAATCTTGGGAATTGGTAGCAAGTCCCATTATTAAATGCTCCCAATGTCATGCACTCTTGTTTGCAGTTGGTATCATCTATATTTTTAAGATAAATTATCTGATCATCGTTTACCTGAGTTGTACAATTAGGCACTAGTTCAAAAGAAGTTTGATCTAAGTCCATCTATCATTTGAATAACTGCTTAGGAATTACATTTTCGAATTTTAAAATTATGCTTCAAATTTGGAAGGATCCTCCTGTTCTACACCAAAAATACCAAGCATCACATCCATGAAGTCATCCTTTTCTTGAGAATTTTCAAAAAATCTTTTATTGTGCTCTTCCAAGCTATATGGTCCTTCTCTTTTCCAACCTTCTTCATTTTTTTTCTCATACTGTCCAATATCCAAGCACCTCAAGAAGGGAAGTGTACGTATTAGGAAGGACATATTTACCTACTAATTCAAATAAATCCCTGAATGTCATTGCACACTTATTATACTCCTCTTGAAAAAATTCCTTTAATGACTTGTCCAAAACTAATCTTATTATTATATTCATGCTTATGTCACTAAACCTAGTGTTTCATGTAAGTCAATTGAGACCTTGAAGTTGCTATTATCTTCATGGATGATCTTACCTCTGTGATTCAGACATCTTTAGACATCTCTACTCGTTGGTTGGAGTAGCTCGACGGTGATGATCTTGCCCATCTCATGCCAATATTGGTTGTACGTATGGGCTTAAGCCCAAGATGGTAGCGTTGTAAGCCATATGCTCTACAAAGATTGTAACACAAATAAAAACCCAACTATTTTCACCTAATTAAGAACTATCTCAAACTCATAAAGCAACAATTTTTATCCACAAATATTGATTGATTACTGAAATTAGGCCCAAATAACAAAAATCCATCATCCCAAATCATATAAAATGGATTAAATCAATAAAAGTTGAGTGAATTGGGAAAGAAATCATACCTAAAATCAGGGAACAAGAAAGAATCAATGAGTTAAGCCAACTGAGAAGAGTTAAATTGAGGGTAACCATGTGATGAGAAAGGAGTGTAGGAGAAGAAGGAGGTGCATTGAAGTGTAGAAACTGAAGACATTAAAGGGAATTGGGGAGAGAGTTGAGAAAGTAAGGAGAAACCAACCTAAGTGCTTCGCTACTCCCTTAATCAGTTGCTTTGCCCCCTTTTGATTTATATTAGGAATTAAAGTCAATCGACCACTTTAAGTGATAATGTAAAGATTGATATTTACCAATAATATGGATCAAAGGTTATACTTTATTTTTTCCTTATATTAATCAAGGGTTCATAGTCTCAGAGTAAAGGTCACTTACGTATTAAACAAATCAAGGGAGAAAAATTATGAATATTACTTTTAATGT
Source organism: Dysphania ambrosioides (assembly GCA_026401315.1). Taxonomy (NCBI): domain Eukaryota; kingdom Viridiplantae; phylum Streptophyta; class Magnoliopsida; order Caryophyllales; family Amaranthaceae; genus Dysphania; species Dysphania ambrosioides. The sequence goes on from CM048661.1 coordinate 13,073,914, forward strand.
TTATTAACTATTTATGGAGAATTTTAGGGAAAAAAACTATCTTATTATTTATAAGTGCATTTAATTATTTGAATCAAATGTTATTTATATTTATTTATTTTTAATAAGAAAAGTTTACACACTTAAAGTATAGAATTATGAAGATGTTACATCGAAAAAACATTGTAAAGTGACATTCAAAATTTGATCATTTTGGATAATTTTTTAACTCAACAAGAGAACACTTTATATATTTACATGAGTTTAATAGGATGCATACACGTCTACATATTACTCTCTCCATTTCTTTTTGTTTTTCTTTTTTAAAATTTATAAATTTTAGAGTCAAACTTTGACCATGAAATTTTTATAAGCTATAAGAAAAAATACCAAATGAGATATTAAAAGATTCATGTCAATGTATATTTTTCAAATATCAACTTTTTATAATTTTTGCAAATAAACAATGGAAAATATCTAAACTTTAGTTTTGATTTGGGATCAATGTAAAAAACAAATAGGAAGAAAAAAAACGAGGGAATAACATTGGATGAAATTGATCAATATATTACATATTTACAACGAAAACCCACGTGTTCCTTGGAGCTAAATGAAGGAGCTATATCGATGATCAATCAATCACATGTTTTTAAGTTGAAGTGAACATGAAACTTCTTTAGTGGATGCATATATTTTTTTTATTAATAAAACAAATTTACTATTTAAAAAAATAAAAAGGTTTCTCTAAATTTTAGGGAAAATTCAAGCTAGTCTATTAATAAAAGGAGAAAATAAATCACCCATAATTGTTCAATGACAAAAGAAACTTAGCTTAAAATGGTATAATTATCATCGAATAAAAGTCGCTTATAATTAAGGCCATAGGCCATGTGCACATATTTTCATCCTTTTTTTTTAACATAAAACTACGCTACTTTATTTCTAATCCTTAGTACCGTACACATTTTATATAATATATGATAGGGTTTGGTTGATCCAAGGTGATGAAAAGCTTGTATTTATGGAATATAAACCGTCAATCTCAAATTCAGTTCCCATCTCCATCTCATCCCTCCTTTTTCTCTCATCTCATCACTCCACATCACATCAAAATGGCCAAACAAGCTCCACGCCTTTTCTGCTTCATCTCCGTTTTCCTCTGCTTCTGCCCTTCTACAACCACTTCTACCACTGTATCCAAAGAGCAAATCGCATGCACAATGTGTGAAGCTTGCGAGAACCCTTGTCAACCACCATTAATAACAGCACCACCGCCTCCGCCGCCTGCCTTGCCCGAATGTCCCCCACCACCAGCAGTAGTGATTCGCCCACCACCTTCTGGATACTCCGTGCCTACTTTCTCTTATTACTCTCCTCCCCCTCCCATGCGTGGAGGTGGTGGAAGTGGTCAACCTGGTGGTTATGTACCTTATGGCGTACCCTCGCCTCCGAACCCAATAGTTCCTTACTTTCCTTACTACTACTACAACCCACCTCCTCCAAGAGATCGCTCTAGTAGCATCTCTTTGAAAACAATGGATCACTTCTTTGTTACTAGTATCTTAATTTTAATGTCTATGTTCTTGTTTTAGAAGCCACGTTTTCCACATTTATAATTCCTCGAGAAATATTGATATACATAAATAGTATATCTTAGCTTACTTTGATTTTGATATAATGATACACACACTATATATGTTGGATGAATAAGGTGGTGAAGGTCGATAATGCACAAGAAGATTGACCTTGCAGCGGTTTAAAGAGATCGACGATGCATCAAGATCAGCATTTCTTTCTCGTAGTGCAAATGTAGGTTCAATAATTTATTAAGTACTTTAGTAATTACATACCATGTACACTAGAATACTTGCTATACATTGTAGTTGATTTTCTTCTTTATGTAATGATGAAATATAATGTCACCATTTCAAGAATGAATTTATTAAGTACTTTAGTATTTCATGTTGTTTGAATGCTAGCATTGCTATGTCCAAGTACATTCCTATGGTACGAGATCACCCCCTTACATAGAAGTACACATAGTTGAACCTATGAATTCGATTAATCATATAGTATATCCGAATTTCTTTCACACTATTAGGGATCTCGGATAGTCGGATTGAATTACTTTGCTCAACCTTAATAAGCGAAACACATTAATTATTCATTACTGAGTGCGTATAAGTTTAAGCATTAAATTAAGGTAGCATTTTTAGATGAGAAATTTCTAATTTATATCTGATATAAATATATCGAGAAATATTTTTATAATTTCATTTATATACTTGAAATCATAATGTTTATACTTTATATACTTTTTCAGTATTTTTATATCTTCTGTATTTCTATATTTGATATAACAATTAACAATAGCTAAATATGACATAACAATACATATATATGAGATGTCAATATCCTGATATAATTTATATCATTTATAAATTAAGAAAGCTTTATTTTTAGACCGAGAAATCAAACTAAAGAGGAGAAAAGGCATCGGCTTACAACTATCTTGTAGCTTGAGTTTTGCTATGTGGAATGGCACTATATATTAAATTAGCTATCGAAGAAAGTACACTAGTTAAGTAGAGAGTTTCGATTTACTTCCGAGAGCTATTAAGTGCAGTACGTAGTAGACTATATTTTGACGGTGATTCACAGCAGTGCTTTGAATAGTATCATTAATAACTATAATGGCCTATTTTGCAGGTTACATATTCTCCTGTATGATATGATGCGATTGAAACAGATTTTGGAAGTACGTATACAATAATAAAAAAAAAAAAGCAGAAAAAGCTCGTAGATTAGATTCATAATGAACCAAATTCGAAGGTTCTCAATGCAGAAAACAAGAAGTGATCACATGGGTTGGCCTCAACCCCTCAACGCTAGGGAAGGATATTAGGCGCCGCCGTTGATAAAGGGCAGAAATTAAGCATTTCACGTTACCATACGTTATGCTTTTAACTTGAAACTTGAAACTATTTTTTGAACGAAAAGTAATATAAGATAAGTTTACGATCGAACAAATTTGGTAAATACACTATTTATGACTTGTGTGAGAATATTTCGGCTAGATTTGATCATTTATATACTAGATTGGTAGACTTTAGTCGTGTTATGCTCAAACTCCCTCCCTCAAGCATATTATACATATGTAGATAGTTTTTGCTATTGTGATTTCAATATTAGTCAAAATCTATCGAATGGCCTGGTCTCATTGAGTTTATATATTAAACTAGTTTAGTTGATTAAAAAGTTTTTGAGGCATGCTCGACTTAAAATAAAATAATTTTATCTACATCATTTGCTATTTGTGACTTTTTTTTACACCAAAAAATATATTCTTACCAAGTAACCCACCATTACGTTAGCACAATATTGGTAACTAATGATATATATAGAATTAGATAGCCAATGGAGAAAAATGATTATTGTTTCTTTTGGAGACCAAAATGGGTTACTTGATAGTCAAGTAACAAAGAAATGAAGTAATTGTTTTAAGATTGTTGGTGGACCAATTGATGAGTTAGTCTTTAGGCTTAAATTGATGAATAATATGCAAAAGAAACAAACGAGACTAGCCTTAGCCTAAGTCAACAAATAATATTCAGATTAGCGTATGCCTCGGAGTTAGTGTTTCCTTGAAAGTATCTCAGTAAATGCTTAGAGATAATGTTGTGGTTTTTGGGTGAAAAATTGAATACATTTTTTAAGCCACAAGTGTTTACTTATAGTGCTATAGTGGCTTTGATGTCGATCATAGGCTTAAAGTGTCACTTGCGGTCCATTCAACCTTTGAACCAATATATTCCTTTCACGTGTTGATGGTCCTCCCAATGAATTTGGATAAACTTGTTAGGCCTGCTGACAATCAGTCCATAGGCCTAAATGGCTAGTGGCCCATGGCTCTTGGGCCAACCCATATAACTTCCCCTCACTTGTGCAAGGTGACTTACCCTTCAATTTTAAAGCTTCAGGCCAAGTAAGCAGGTCAAGCCCTTGATAAGTGACTGCTCCTATTTGGTGCCAAAACGTACAGGAGTTAATTCGCCGATATGTTGGACTTTTCACGTGAACTTTAGGGTATTCTGACATATTCTAAGCTAAAATAACGCCCAACTTAAGCTTGAAAAGGAAACCTAATTATACTAAAACACTTAACTAATAAAATCTAAATAGAAAAACACAAAGAAAACCAGCTTAAAACCAAGCCCTAATACACTCCCTATCTAAAGGAATTTGAAAGGAAATAAACTCTTAACTAAAACTAATAAAATCATAAATAATCAAGAAAGTTGCAATCTTTTTGGACTCTTTGATGTTTGAAGAAAGTTGGAGTTTTCAAATCCCTCAATTCTTCACCGAATTCCCACCCCACTTTGATGGCTCCCTTTTCTCACGCCATTCATCAGCACACTCTTGTTTTAGCCTTGGATTTATGTAGTTTTGGACTTCAATCCACGCCAACTCTTAGATCTTTTAAAACCCACATCATCTTCAATTCAAGCCTTTGTTGTCTTGCTTTGTCGTATCACTTGTGCCATAGACCAACCTATAAGCTTTGCTTTATTGGTCCATTTTCGACTCAATGCTTAGCTCATCTATATCATTGGTCCTTTATGTAGCCTATCTATATAGTCAAAGTCAAGTACAAGTTCATAAAAGTCAAGATTAAACCCAAGTCCATAAAAGTCAAATTTCAGCCCAAGTTCATCTTTATTAAGCCAAAGTCAATGAATCAAAGCCCAAATCAAGTAAACCCAAATTCATTTGAATGCCCAAGACTCCTTAGGTGTTAACGCGAGTAAGACCGCCCCGGTCTCCCTCGCGCCCCTTTCTTTCTTTCAGAACCTCGTGATATTTTCATGGGAACCTTGACCCATGTCTCCCCAATTAGGCTTCAATGATTCTGCTTCTTTGGTCCATGTATAACATTAACGTCTGAGCCAATATGCTTATATTTAATATATGTATATGGTACTTTGTCGTCCTAGAATAATAGGCACCAATAGTTTGGCACAAATTTTAGGTATTAAAAAAAGTGAAAAGAAATAGAAAATAAGTTTCTAAAAGATGAGGTATCCCTTATTTGCAAACATCTCGTGTTAATTACTCAATATAATATATATACTTGAATAATTTTGTAGTACATGTAAATAATATAATTATATGTAGACAAATCTACAAAAACAGAGAGGGAATGAATAAAATTATCCAGAAAATTCTTTCCAAAAATGAAAAAGGAAGTATTTAACATCTAAAAAATAAAATTGAGAAAATAATAAATGTAGTTAATGGGAAAGTATATAATAAATAGGACTAAATATGCAATTTTCACATAAATCCCATTCTAAAAACATAAATATGTTACACTTATTGTAGGACACAAATAATTGAAAAATATGACACTTACTTGAAGAGAGAGATTAGTGATGCGTAAGAAAATTTCGGTGATAACTTTCATAGAAAACATAATGTTCAGACAACAAAAAGAAATTTAATTAAACAAAGAAGGCTGAACACATTGAGCAGAGCATGCTTTAAAGTCAATGATCACCAATTCACCGCTTTAGAGTTTAGATATAGATAGTACAACTCCATCCACGGTCACCGGCCCACACAAATATTACATGCAGATGTGCAATAGTTTTAGAGGCAACAAACATAAAATATGTCTCTTCACCCTCCAAAGGTTTACTAGGGGAGGGGTTTATGTAATAGGCTAAGCTTTTCACCAATACTCACCACGGAGTTCCCTAAGAACTCTACCATGAGGTGAGTCAGGATCACCCCTCATCTTGTTCCACTGCCATATCTCAACTGCCCTTTGCATCGAATCTTCTGCCGTATCAAGCTGTTCCGGCTTCCACAGGATTAATCCGGGTTCTTTCCCATAATACAGTGTTGGGCTGTCCGTGGCTTGCGATACGGGCTTTCTCGTATCCGCAAACTCTATCTCTGATAGCGGGGATGGCTTGTGGTCTTTGAAGTACTCCTTGTTGTCCTGCTCTTGGGTTCCTTTTTGGGCCTCCACACCATCTGATTGTGCCAGCTGGTTTGACAATTGGCGCCTTTGCTGAGTATTGGGCTCTGATGGCCGTCCCACTTCTGTGTGTCCTATCTTTGGGGAGGAGGAGATAGGTGGCGTTGGTCGGACCAGTGGATCCCGATCATCGGCTGCTGTCCGGGGCGGTAGGTTGGACGCTTTGGCTTTCAGTTCCTCCTCTGTATCTTTCCCCTAAGGCAATACGATATAGTTTCATCAATTACATAGCTAACATAAACTAGTGTTTCAAACAAATTTAGATGCAAGTACACAAATAAAAAACGTTTGGAGTCCTTACAACAAATTAAATACTCATTTTGTGCTACGACTCTAGGAGTCCTTATATATAACTTATAAACTTACAACTGTAGATGCTCTCCAAATTGTATTAAGGAACTGACAAAATATGATACAGTTTCAAATATTTAGCGTCCATCAATTGCATAGCGAATTTATTTAATTCGCATCCTAATTACAAAGTACTAAGGGATGAAGATAACTCATATGTTAATACTTAACGAAACAGTTCAACTCCCTATAAATCGTTTCCCTAATATAGTTTGGCCTTTTGCTCACTCAAAATCTATGACTTAACTATTGTTTTTTTTTTTTTTTTTAAATTCTATGACTTAACAGATCAATCTGAAGAATGAGTAGATGAAACAAAAGATTTATATACCTGAGGAGGTTCACTAGAATGAACGGCAGGATCAGCAGCAACACCAGTGGGAAGAGGAGCATAACCTTGAGTTGGAGCAACTCCTTGACTTGTTGGACTACTCTCTTCACATACTAATCTTTTGGTAAATGCCCAATTCACCCCCACGTTCTTACTAATTATAGCTGATCTTACTCTCGATTGCAACATCTTTCTATTTCTCTATTGTTCTTCTTCAATTCTTCAGCTTGGCTTGGAAGTTGCTAGCTTTTGATGTCTATTTCAGCTATTAAATAAACGATAAGTGACAAGGTTAGTGGATTTAATTAAGTTCTTTCTAGAAGTTGTAACAAACGCTATTAGAAAAAATCATGCTTGTGGAACTGTGAAGTGACACGAGAGAGTATATCTGAACGTGGACAATGATTCCGGCGACTTCTGGATTCATGTCTTACGTGTCTTCTTTGTGGTTCTTGGGCTTCAGAAACGTCCAGAAGACGAACTGGGTCCACTTTTTTTTTTTTTTTTTAAAAAAAAAATATTTGCATGCTCCTCCCACCTCACTTTCTCCATCCTAGGATTCCGATCGTCTCCCCACCACCTTGGTCGCTATGTCCTTTTTGTCATCTCGCTATTCGCCGGATTTCAGGGAACGTTACGATCTCCATAGAAGCCGCAGCCCGTCATACACCCTATATTCTCCAGAGCTCTGCCATTGCCGTCCTGATTCCGCCTATTTTAGAAGAAACAACAGGCGAAGCTGAAGCCGGAGCCCAAATCATCGTGGGAGCCCGATCGCAGTTTCGCGAACCTAAGAGACAGAAACGATAGGGTTTTGGAGGACGAACCCGATGTGTTTCACTTCCTCTTTCCACCGCCATACACCCCTAATTTTCTTTCACTTTCTGTGTGATCTTGCAGACTAGCAATACCCTTGTATTTTTTGCAATATTATTTTGAAAATTTGGTTGTCGCCGCCGTTCTAACTTATGTAGAATTGCGGATTTGTAGAGGTTATTATTCGGCGAATTGTGTTCGTCTAAGTATTAGGATGCGTTAGAACAAAGGCCCATTTTCAATTGCTTTCATGTTTAATTTTAATGGGCAACATATTTATGAGTATTAAGGATTTTACATCATCCACACGGAGTTTAGCCGAGCTAAGTGTTCTAAGAAATTTGTATGAAAAGTTCATTTTTAATAATATAATAAAAGTTTAGTTCTAATATAAAGATTACTCTGGACTTTTTTTTGTTCAAGAAATAAATCAAGACAAGTAAATTTGGTAAGATTTCTTAAAATAATTTTTTTTTAAAAAAAAAAAAGATGTAAGTGAGACATGTATTAAATACTCATGGGAATTTGTAAGTTGATTGTTTATGAGTAAATGTTCGTGGAAAAGTTTAGGGTTAGTGGGGTACTTCCAGTAGTTCTGATGGATAATGAGATTATTTTTGTCAACAATTTTATTTAATTGAGGTTATTTTCGTCAATAATTTTATTCAACTGAGATTATTTTCATTAAATTATTTTAGTCATAGTAAATTACACTAAAATAGAATGATTGTATATAGAAATATCTTTTTGAAATTTTCAGAAGGAGAATACAAGAAGAACAAAAAAAGAGCGAAAGGAGTATTTTATAATAATATTTATTATTTTATCCTAATATTTAGTTTTTTTTGTCTAATATACATTTTATATAAAGAATATTAACAAACGGAGAGAAGAATGTCACATCAAGTCAAAAAGTAAATTAATGAAAGTTAAAGTTATTTATTTCATTAAAAAAATATAATGTTTATGTAAAATTTAATTGGAAATAATAAAATATAGAAAGGTAATGCGACATTATTTAACAAAATATGATGCCTTTGAAATTTTCTAATGTGGAGGTGGTTATATGTTTGATTTTTCTATACCTTTGGCAATATTTGGGTAAATATAGAAACAAGAAGTTTTATGTGTTCAATTTCAGAATAATTTATTGGTAAAAATCGTGTGCTCTCAGAAGAGCCGAAACTAAGAGATTCCTAAATATTTGCTTGGAGTGAGTCCAGAATGCTGGAAATCTAACATCTGAACTCAGCTATCCATGAGTTCATGTGAGCTCATTTTAAGGGCACATCAAATGGATCATTCTGAATGTACACTCCAATGTAGAATGAACATCTTACAGTAATAAAGAGTAGTGCAACTTTCAAATTCACGTCACATAGGAGGTATGCGTAAAAATGATTTCGTTATCCAGCTCATTTTAATAACTGTGTTGAAGTGTAGCGTTTAACAATGGCCAATAAATATATTATGAAATTATATCAAACATGTTCTTAGTAGATTACTCTCGGCTTTTATTGGATCCGATGAAATGCGGAAGTTTTTAATTGTGCTATCCGTTATTCTTCAAGATTTGCAAGCAAGTAGTGAATAGCCCCCAAAGTAGCAGTTTCCTTCCTCGATTGGTCCCATTCGTCCTGAGAGTCCAAGCATCGCAGTTGGCAAGCCATAGCGTTGTTGTTTGCTTAGAGCAATAGTTCATTTTTGTCCAAGTGTGTTAGTTGTTTCTATTTTGTAGAGTTGCATTGACCAACTCTTCTATTACTGAACAAATTTATTAAAGAAGAGATTACTAATTAGTAACGGATTTGAAAGTTATAATAAGTGGGTTATAAATGTAGGTAAAGAATAATACTTCTTCCGTTTCTATTTATTTGCCTTATTTTCTAAACTTTACTTTTTTAAAAGTAGGAGGTTGATTTTTTGTTATATTGATCGAGGGACTACTTTTACTAACCAACGTGTATACAGTAATTTGTAAAATCTTTAATATGTTTTTCGATCCCGGACAACAGATTTGCAGCGATTGACATTTGTATAGCAAATGAAGTGACATGGGAATAAACCTCATTAAAGTTTGTTCGATTGATATTACTTACCCTTGGCTTTCCGGTTTCACTACAGTGCATACAACGCAGATAATGAAGGAAGCCTTAAGCCCATTCCAAAAGTATAACTAACATAATCCGTAACACTTTTGACTATGTACCATTGGTCCATTGTACCTCATCTTTCACATGTATAAACTTGGTAACGTACTCTAACAGTCTAACATAAGAAAATGAGTGGCACTGTGGCTATGATGATATTATGCGGTGGGCCATTTTGCACTTTCGCATGGTCAACACTCAACCGAGTTAGTCTAGTTGTACTGGGCTCATGCGCTAAGCGATTGACTCACTACCCCCACCTACCAATGGGTCTGGACCCCTGGAAATCGAGCTGGTAGGGCCATCACCGGTTAGAGAGGAAGCCGTTTGAAATAGCACAGTAAAAAAGTCCCATATTATGCATGTTGGTAACAACTGAAAATACCAACCAAATGTTGTAAGTTATATGGATGTTTGAGTAGAATGGCCAGTAAACCAAGGGTCCAAAGATGAAACGTTGCTTTCCTTTCATCGAAATCTGTTGTCTTTTACGGTTCTCAAAAAACCAAAACAAAAAGTGTATTATTTATTGGGTATAAGATTTATGTCCTCGACACTTTTTTTCTAATGTATTTGGATTCTTGTCACTAATCAAAAATCTCAAGTTGATGATCATTCTATTTTTGGTAATAAAAGATTTAATCCAGTGTGATCATCTCCATAAATTGCAACTGAGGTCCAGCGCTTCTATGCTCGGACAGCATATTTCAAACTTCCACCACAAATTAATATCAATGTGAGTAGTAAAAAAAGGCTAAATAATAGATGTGATCAAGATTCAAGATACTCAAGCCAAAATCCTTTGAAAATTCAGCCAACTGTTTGTCAGACTATCACCACTAGTTATATCTACTATTACAACAATGCCCTACTAATATAAATAATAAATAGTTAATCCGAATAAAGGAAAAGAAAAATAAATTCAGACAACCCCTCAAAATTTTGGGAAGCCTATTCCGGCAGGGGTAGAATCGGAAAAACCACAAAAGATAGGGTAAGATGGTGTTTGGTCTAGTCAGGATACCAAGGGCACTATCGGAAAACGCAATGTGTTCGTTCACTAGGCATAAACAGAGCCGTAAGACAAGGCCATCAAAAGCATAGCCGCTTGCTCAACTTCGCCCAGTTTATCTCTCAGACGTTCAGCAGCACTGTGTCGCACTCCAGAGGCCATAACTTTGATCTTCAAAGGCGGTATTCTAGGACAAGGACTCCCTCCGTTACTACTACTACTTCCGCTGCTATTGCTAGGACTTTTGTTGCCGTTGTTGTTCTTTCTCTTGTTCTTGTCCACTTTCGCCGCTTTGTCTAATCCCAAAAGTGCCCTCCTCCTCTTGTGGTACTTGATACCGCATGCATTACACAACGTCTGCACCAAAAATCACAGCAATTTAATCAACGACGAATGGTTGAAGTGACGGACATAGAAATGGGTCTGACAAATTTGTAAAAAAAATTCTTACCTTAGGACCGGCGGGGCCGCCTCGCCAGAGAGGGGTGGTGGTTGTTTGACAATCAGTGCATCTCTTCGCCATGTCATTGGTACTGCTCTGTGATTCGGATATCGAACACGGCTGCGCACAAGAGAAAACACAACCGATGTTTCAACCAACAAAACAATTTCATGAAACTTTAGAAAACATTAGGATTGCAATAAGAGCACTTACTTCTTCTTTAAGATCCAACATTTGTAATTATTTGAAGGAATGATCAAAAGAGGGGGGAGTGATCTGTGATCAAAATGGCGGGATTTTGAAGAGAGGGGGAGGCGGCGGGATGTGAGGATGAGAGGGAAAAGAACAGAGCGGAATGAAGATAGACAGTAAGACAGTGAGTGGGTATTTAAAAGGGGTGATGGATTGCTGTTTCTTTTGCTCTTGGTCGCCGAACCCTAGCATGCTCTCTCCTTGTGTCTTTCTTTCTCCATTTACCAGATTACCCTTGTCTTTTGTTTTTCTTAAAAAATATTTATGGAAGTGAGATTTTTTATTTTTATTTTATTTTTTGAGAAATATATGATTTAATAATGTATGTGTTGGTGTTTAGTGTTTGATTAGAATTATATTTAGAATATTTTAGGCATGCAATTTTAAAATATGGTTAGGGGCACCCAAGAATGAATAAATTATAATGATGGTCAAATGTGAGTTTGACTAGTGATGAAGGATGATCATTGATTTAGGACATTAGGTTAAGGGGGTTTGCTAGTTTCGTTTGCAGCAGCTTTTCATGATTTAGTACTTTTTGGAATTGAAGATTATGAATGCGGCTACTGGTGCAAAATTGTACAAAGTTTTAACCTTTGGTACCCTTCTTTCTTCATACTAGGTAACTCGTAAGAAAATATTTTTAACCTAATGATATTTTTATCACCAACAATAATTAGTGTATAGGTTACTATGTGATTTAGATAGGACGAGGGAGTGCCTTATAATATATTCAACTGATGTATCCATCTAGTCGACCTTATTAACATAAATTAAGGTATCAAGCTAGCTCAATTAGGTTAGTATTAAGGCGGGTTGAAGATAAGGAGACATTATAACATCTACAAAATTTTCATCCTAAAAAGTACAACTTACTTGTAACATAACTTATGGTAACAAACTAGTGCAATATGTGTAGTTGTTTTCTCTGTATTATAGTACGGGATAAAGTTTGAAAAGATATTCAACAATTTTTCAAAAGTCTATGTCCATTATTTTTATCAATTAAGGCATTCTTCTTAGAGATGACAATGAATTGGATATGGGTCAGGTCGAATAAGGCCCAGACCCATACCCATATTTTCAAATTATACCTATATTTGCCCTAGACCCAGGGTCCTAAAATTTCAAACCCTGACCCAATCCACTGGATTTGATGGGTCTCGGTGCAAAATGGATCATTAATATATTTTAATTTTTACGTGCTTATTATTCACATGTTTTATAATTGGATGTATTTTTGTGTAAACTTTAAAATTGTTTACCAATTAAGTGTTATAAAGGAATGTAAATTGCATTATTATGTCAAATGGGAGAAATTAATCAATCCTTTCTTAAGCACACAATTTGTATTTTTGAAATACTTGCAAAACAACTTTCAGTTCAGTGATTGAAAAATAAGTAAGCAATAAAGTTAAAAGCCAACAATAAATCAAAAGTCCTAAACTCAACACTATTTTGTTCTAATGTATTTAAGATCAATTGCATCGCTACTCGCTAGTTTTAAAATCGCACACAAGATAGTAATCTCAAACTCATTTGAATACATTTGCGAGGGCGTGGCGACGAGAAGCTAGTAATCACAAAGCACGAATTATCACCATAGAGGAAAGTATAGATCAAAATTATATAAATATGTTATCTAACGAGTGACGACGAGAAATAGTTGGAGGTTTGTAGTAGATTGAGAGTGAAAAATAAAGGATGGAGAGAAGAAGAGTAGAAGAAAAGATGATGGGGGCAATGTAAATGAAACTTTAGTTTTGGTTTTAAATGGAGGTTAAGTTTTAATTTTTTTTTTTTTTTAAATGTGCAAGCCTATGGGTTGGATGTGGGTTAAAATTTTAGATCCTAACCCATATTTAGCTCAAGGACATTTAGATTCATATCTAACCTAAATCAAATGAGTTTAAAAAAATTAGACCTAGACCTTAAAAAATGGGTCGGGTCTGGATCATGTCTTAGACCTATTGCCACCCTTAATTGTTTTCTTCAACTTATTTATGGAAATTTTTGCAATAAGTTAAGTTTTTTTTATGCAAAGGAGGTACAAATCAAGAAAACAAAGCAGTAATAAGTTAAGTTCAGCATAAATAAAGTAAGTTCAATAAAATAAGACGAGGAAAACAAATTCTAATTACAGATGCCATAAGATTATAAATCGTATTTACCTTCTAGCTCATAAATCTTTCTTAATGAACTCCAACTTGGTTGAATCGACCACATGTGACCTAATTTAGGTAGATATAAATTTGATCGGTTAAGGTTTGTGATTTTGTGAGGAAAATGATTATCTTTTGAGGAAACTAAAAAAAAGAATTATTTAGTGGGCTTAATCATATGCATAAAATTAGGTCATCCTATACTGTGAGGGAAAGTTTTTAACTTTTTTATGGGGTGGTAACGGACTTGTTGAATGAGATTTGGCGTGATTTATCTTATGCTCCTTCCATCTCCAAAATTGACTTATTTGACTTTTTGCGATATTCAAGACACAATTTTAAACGTTTTTTCTTGAGATGTATCCAACACGTTATTTCTTGTAACATTATGAAAATTTGTGGTCAAAATTTTCAAATTTTGATTGTATAAATAGAAATGAGACAATATTTGGACTTGCCTAACTTCTCGTGTACCTCCCTTTAGAATAATGTAAGTATATATCCTTTCTAAACATGAAGTTATTTCACTGAGGATTTAGAAATTGTATAAATTGTTTCAAAAGAGTAACATTATTTTTATTAAAAAAAACATATAATAAATGTTTTTAATTGAATTTTGGAGTGTTAAGCTTTGTTCGTTATAACCTATTTATGCTTACATTAGATATAATCTGATAGAAATAATCTTATCAGATTATATCATATCTAATCAGAGCTCTTTATTCGTAATTTTGTGAATCTAATGACTTTTAATTTGACAATGTTATTTTTATAGATCAAATCAAATCGATAAGCAAAACATAACTTTTTTAAAGTTGATCGCGCATTTATTTTAGTTAATTTTTATTTTTGGGTAGTGTAACAATAATAGATAGATAGATAGATAAATAAATAAATAAATAAAGGGTACGCATACCATTTGAAGGTGGTAAAGGATTTCGAGAAACTTTCGAACAATTATACTCTCTGATAAAATGTTGACTCACACCTCACAATCTAGTGAACTACCGTAACAGACAAATGTTTGTTTAAACAAAGGGACACCAAACAATACTTTGACAATCATTGATTCAAATTACCGAATCATTAGATTCCCTGCACGAATGAACCCTTTTATAATTAAAACATGATTGGTTTTGGTTTGTCAATTGAAGTATCAGGTAATTCTCTACATTGCTTTCGGGCCATTGCTAATTTGAGCCTGAACGAAGTATCAGGTTATTGTTTACATTGTTCTCGGACCATTGCTAATTAAGTCTGGCCTTTCCGGCTAAAAAAGGTATTAAACCTCGTTAGTTTAAAGTAGACATGTTCATTGGGTCGGGCCAGAGTCAGGATGGGTAACAAGCAAAACGAGTTGGGCCAAAGGAGATACAAAACGGACCGGGTCGTCTAAAGATAGTTTAGTTTTTATATATAGATGGTGATAGTTTACATGTATCACCTCCAATATTTGGTAGTGAACAATCGACAAGTAAATGGAAATAATTTATTACCTAATAGTTTTTAAAAGTTTTGGAAACTATTGACCTATTATTGACCCGACTTGACTCATTAAAGATTCAATAAAACACAACCCTTTAAGAGAGTGACCCATTATTGATTAGACCCTTTTATAAATGAGCCGATCAAGGGTTTTTAACAGAACCTCTCCTATTTGAACATATCTAGTTTAAAGTCATAGGGCTTCTACAATAATAGTCAAAATTAATGAAGGCAATCTGCCATTTTTCTTTTTATAAAATGGGACAAATAAGATTATAAAAGAGCAGAATTCGGCTAGTACCACCGTTTACGAGGGGATCTATCAATCTCCCACGAATCTCAATTTGGTCCAATCAAATGTTTATATATGAAAACTTGACATTTGAAGTGATACCACCCAAATCTTCATTATTTAACCACAATGGAAAGGAATACTAACAAAAAAGTAATGTACATCAACGTACAACGTTGATCATGGCCCAAGAAGGGGTGAGATTAGTTTTCATTGTTGTCAAAATTTCATATTCGAACACTTCTTCCCAAATTGAATATACAGGGGGGTTTATATCAAGTTAACTGGAGTTGTTTGGGTGCAATTCATGTTGCGCAAGTTGTCAAAGCGATCAATGAATGGTGTTTCCTCCATTGCTAATAGTGTAAAAGAAGTTCCGCACGACATGCAATCTTGTTGAGTTGTTCAAACAGCCTCCTGTATTTGCAGATTAGTAATAGTTTTCCTTCCATGTTGCTGCTTGTAATAGCTTGTATTGATGTAGATGTTATAGTGTGGAGTGTGTAAAACTTGTATTTTATTAATGCAAGTTTACTGGTTGTCAAAAAAAGAAAAAGAAGAATGAGTTTCTTCCTATAACTGTACTGTACTCGTATAAAACTTGCAAGTTGCTACTGTCACACCGCCATTTTCTTCTTAAAGGATGATTTATACTCTTAAAAAAAAAACAAATAACAAATGGTAGGAGCAATTAATAGAAGAGACAGTGACAGAAAAAGGGACAAAATCCGGCCCATAATTTCTGGTGGTCGTTATGGAAAGACAGACAAATTATTGTTTATTATAATCATAGTCTTAAAACTCAATGCAGACATAAGCCATAGAACAGCTCCATGCACACTAACCACACAATCAAGATTAATCCCCTTGTTCCGTCCACCATGTTTTTTTTTTATATATCACAAAGTGGTTCAGAACAGTTCTATACAAAAAACTTCATGTTGGATTAAATTTGGGACTCAGTTTCCCAATGGCTAACATTCTGCAAGCCACATACAACTCCTCAAATTATGAAGAATAATAAAATAATTTGACCCGAATGAATCATTTTATGTAACATTATATTATTTTTTTAATTTTTAACATTTATTATACATAGTTTGAAAATAAATTGAATAATAAACAATATAATTTGAAGAACAACTTTTCAAGTAGTTTTTCTTGTCAAATAAATAAATAATTAAGTTGTTTACTTGAATAGTGAAAAACTTGATTTTTGTTCTTGAATTAGAACAAAGACATTTGTTTAACAGCTTCACATATGAGTTCAAAGTCTTGATACTAGCATATTGATCTACAAATATATGTGTGTGCGCATGACATAGCATGATGTCATATCAAGTATTTCATAGTATAGGTTTCGTTATTGTTTGAAAACTACGACAAAATGTTACAACCATTGGCTTAAGAGCATCAACATCTATTAATAATTGCTATCATCGTGTGTTTTTCTTTTATTAGAGTGTAGTTATGGTCTTATGGATGTGGGAAAAAAGAATGGAAGAGGGAGAGAGAAAATCCTATTCTTTAATAGGAATATCTTTTTCGTCTCTTTTGCAAATTTTTTTTTTTTTAAAAAAAAAATTTGATTTCCATGAAAAATATTAAGGTGGAATTTATATAAAGTAAGAAAGAGAGTATAAAAGATGATACTCGTTAATGTAAGAAAAAAAAGGGCGATGACGAGGAAAAAGATAGTGGAAAATAAGGTAGATAATAGAAAAAATGATGTATTTAAAGGAGGATTGGAGAAAAAAAATATAATACTCATAAATAATCTTGCTTTTAAAATATTTACCTACGTTAATTCTCTTTTAGTAAAGTAAAAACTTGGCTATAAGGATTTATAGCCCTCCATAATTTTTTTCATTACAAAATGATATCGTATCAGTTATTAGGTTTACCGTAATTTTCTCATTATATTATAAAGTAATAATGTGAGTTACTATGTATTAAACGCAACATAAAAAAAAAATCCTGCTATTTTAACTGTGAATAATTTTATGTGTATAAGGGATATAATAATGTTATTGTATTACCAACAAAAGTTAGCCTTCATCACAATAAAAACTATTGCTCAATACAATAAATATCACCCCTAGAACTAAAGATATTATGTTTATAATTGATAAAAATTAAAATATGTTTAAAAAAAATATTGGAATATTGTACAAAAATTAGCTCTAAATAAAAAAAATCACCTCATTATACAATAAAAGGCCTATTAAATTAACAAAAATGGCAGTTATAAAGATATACCATTTAATATGATATATGAATCCCTATTTTACTAAAAATTTTATGTTTTAACTATGTTATTATTCACTTGCTAACTTGCTTTGCTTACCTTTGAAAGTTGGAAAAACCATATTATATTATAATGCATGGTTACATATTCCTTTTTTTTTTCCCAGTTGATAAGATAAGTTTTTTTAGTATAAATATGACCATTAAACTCTCATTTTAGATTAGTTGCTTCTGCTACTCCATATATATTTGTTTTCTGTTATGGAAGTTCGATGAGGACGATCATACTGTTACTAAGAACATGAATTGTTAAAAAAAAAAAAATTTAACATATCATTTATATAACATAAGATAGCATCGATATACGAGTGGTTTTGCCATACTTTTACAATAATTCCATATTAGAAAATGCATGGAATGTTCGTACCTTAAAAATTATATATAGCATTATCCTTCTTTCCAAAATTAAGAAGAAGAAATTGAAAAGTATAGCTACTACAATGGTTCGTATTCAACTAGTCGGAACCAAATCCAGCCAACCTGAAGACAATAATACATTCATGTGTAGTTTCGTCAATTACTAGAATCCTAGCCCAGTGACATAATCGCCAACTCACCGTCTCGATCCTTGCCTTACCCAACTAATTGCTACACGTAATGCATCATCATAAGCTTTCAATATAAAGGCCCTGATTTTTACCGCAGTAACATTAATTTTACTAATTAAAACTTACTTTTATCGGTTCACTGATTAAATTTTATTTTTATTGATTTAAATTGATTTTTATCAATTAAATATTAATTTTTATACATAAGAATGTTGATTTGTATTAATAAATAAAATATTTTTTATAAGGTGAAATGAAGGTAGCCTAGTTGAAAGAAGAGAATTATAATTGCTAACTTGTATAGAAAGGGCACTGCTATGAGTCCTTAGTGAAATGCATTTAGAACATTTTCTCCAAAAGCTGACGAACCATTCTCTTCTAGTAAGTAGGCATGATGCCCATGGAGAACCCCAAGTATCACTTTTCACAATGCAGAGTTAAAATGATTGGCTAGTCGAAATGTATTGTGCAGCATAAACATAGGGGATAACTGCTCCATGTTTCGACCATGAAAGGCATTAATGTTCATGCATTTAAATTCATGTCTATTCTATGTTACAGTTGTGTTCATAATACCAAAACATTTATTGAGTGAATCATATATATTCACACGACTATAATGACTTATTAATAAAGTCATATATCCAGTCCACACACCAATAACATGAAGACAATTATGATTTACTGGTTTATAGTTTTACATAACAAAGAGGTTAAAAGACTTGGAACCAGAAATGGGCCTATCAAAACATAGGGAGCGTCAAACTCCAAAAAGCATAGCATCTCGGTCCAACAAAATAACAACCCTTCAAGGTCCAGTGGTCCACCTTTGGAGTTGAAGTGTAGCTTTGAGGTATAGTCCTTTTTTAAACTAGGATAAAAATACTCTATTATTTGTCTCTATATTTTTACTCCATTTGATTTTATTTTTACGGTATTTAAGATACGACTTAAAACTTTTAAATATCTAAGTACGTAAGACAGAAATTATGAAAACATGATACATTCAAACACAACCTATTTACGGTTTTGTTCATGATGTTCAAACACAATCCACTCATTTCCTTACTCCCAGTTTTCTTGCCTATCTGAGTGTCTGTATTACCTGAAAAGCTGCACACTCCCCTCTGACTCTCCCCGCTAGTCATTCTCGAGCCACCTTTGGCTGTCCCATCTGAGTACATACACCCCCATCCCATTGCTCTCCTGGTACACCAATCTGTTGAACGCGTACAAACCTCATGTTCCTTGCAGCAGCAGCTCGTTTTGAATAATTTCCCTGCGCTTCCTCAATGCTCTGCGGTAAAAACTGACAATGTCATGAGGATATTCAGTGTTTCTGCCATCTTCAGAGCCCACCAAGAATATATACAATTTATTTGTATCTCCTTCAAAGGCCGCAACGCTAAACCAACTAAATGAACAACAACAGTCCCTCATCAAATGGAGTGTAGTGTCCTGACCCTCCTCCTTTGCTCCAGTTATCCGCAAAACCTGAATAAGGATTTTTAAATGTACTATTCTGTAAACTATAAAATTCTTGACACATTGTACAGGCTATAGAACAAGGGTCGCCTTTTGTTTCCAAGAATGAACACGCATATAATCCATTAATCTCCACCTCAATACAGACAACGACAATCAAACAGTAGTGATTTCTTGGACCCTCAATTCGTTATTCATGTTTATAGGACAGCATATAGATATGGCTGACAAGTTCAGTGGAATGTAGATCGGATTCAGTTGCCAGAGATGAATCGTTCTTTTTGGTCGACGTCTATTCGACTGATAATCCAATCGGTATGAAGGTAAGTCATTATACATTTCAGGCCGATTAAGTATCACCCCATTGCACATCAGGCCAATTAACATTCATGACTTATCAAGTTTGAGCAGCTAAATCGGTTCAACAGTAATCGACAGCAGCAAGGGCAAATGCAACTTCCTTTCACTCTTTTTCATTCTCAATTCACTATCATTAAATTACTTAAGAGTTTGGAGATTTGTAGTTTCATCTGGACACTAAAAAATTGTTTAAAATAATGGAAAATGACCACAATAATCATGCTCGTAATAATCTTCTTTGAGAAAACATGGCATGAGACTATGACACATGGAATATACAAGCTTATTTTACTCAGAAAATGAGGTATATATAATACAATGGCAATGAACAAGATGAGTTAAACACTATCCAAACATACAAATAAACACGTCGTACTGAAGCTATTATTTTTTCCCAAAGGATGATTCGATTAGGTTGTCCGACCTACTAATTTAAAGTCATACTCCGTATATAATATAATCAAGATGAACAAACATGCACGCACGATTCCATTCCAGCAAGTCCCCTCTACGGTTAGATTTTGCCATACTTTTGATTCGGGCCAGGGAATAGGCAAGCAAGGAAAGCAAAGAAACTACCAATAAAGCATAACAGCCATTGAACCACAAGGACTGCTTTGTCTCCGAAGTTCTTCTTAGGGAGATAACTCATGTCGGATATGAGCAGTGCCCTGTAAACAGCCTCAGTGGCGGCATATGCAGTGACTGGGTCGCATTCTTCGGCTAGAACCCCACACTCAGAGAGGCAAACAATGTCATACACTCCACTTGTTTCAGAAATTCCCAGGAATTGGCAAATTTTAACCCGTGCGTCAATACGTTCCTCAGCGGTTAGTTTGTCGCCATGGGTCAGTACTAAAATTGGGTTCTGATCTACGGAAACAAAAGAAAAAATCGTCAGTG
The DNA here is from genome assembly GCA_026401315.1 of Dysphania ambrosioides. Taxonomy (NCBI): domain Eukaryota; kingdom Viridiplantae; phylum Streptophyta; class Magnoliopsida; order Caryophyllales; family Amaranthaceae; genus Dysphania; species Dysphania ambrosioides. The sequence goes on from CM048661.1 coordinate 13,094,835, forward strand.
TGTATGGCTGTATGCTTAATCTATAACTTTGTACAGAAATTCTAATTCTCCTCATGTCCTCAGTAAGGGATATTTTACTTGTACATTCTCTTCATAGCAAGGTATAAAATGTTGCAATGAAAACCAAAATGGTAAAAGTGAAAACGTTTTTAATTGGAAGCGTCAAAATGCAAAATCTAAACTTAAAAGAGTCTAGAAGATTAAAGACACTTAGGGTATGCTTGGATTGAGAGTAATACACTAGGAGAGTAATAAAAGTCAAATTAATGAAAAACAAGGTTAGTGAAAAGTGGTTTATAAGGTAAATGTAGTCTTAGTATTTTGATGAAAGGAAAACTAATACCCTCATTTGAGGGGTAATAGATATACACCACACCCCTAGGGTAGTTATTACCACCATAATAAGAGTAATAATTAATCTTCCAATTCCTTCTTCCTCATATCACCATTATAATATCTTTTTTTCCACCTCATCCCTTATTACCACTTATATTTACCTTCATTTTTCATTAGTTTGACTTTTATCACCCTTTAATCTATCTACCTCAATCCAAGCATGTCCTTATAGGAAGAAAATGTCCGTCAAAACATTGAAAGACCAATAAAAATGTACAACAACACATTAAAAAAATTGTATCCTGACACCCTGTAGCAGATTTGCACCCTCTCACATTCCACATTGTCCCCTGCATGATCATGCGAGAGGGCGTAGTCTTATACAACCAGGTTCTGGATGGAGTGAAGGACATCTTGATGGGGAGGGACAAGTTGCTGAGTATGCCATTTAACGAAGAGGTTTCTTATGGTTTTCCTAAAGTTTTATGACATTACATACCTGCTAGTCCATTGAATGAAGAGTTTAAGGTAATTGAAAGGAATAATTGTCATCAGAAGACCAGAGTAAATAAACTAAGTAATAAGATTTTTAGCAATTCTAAAATATAGAAAGCAACCCAATCATTCCATTAAATTTTTTTGTATCCAATCAAACAGAATGGACTTGATGATCATCCAAAAAAACAAATAAAATATATTCAGAGGAAATATTAAAGAAGTGACGAAGAGAAAGAAACAAAGAAACTTACTGCCTCTTTTCAAACCAGGGTGGCAGAACACTTCTCTAGTTGACTCCAAAGGCTTTGAATCACCAGTCTTTAAACTATCATATAGATCAGCCATGTTAGCAACTACCATTGCACAGTTGACTTGCCTCCTAGCAAACTTTCTGGATGTTGTTGTTCCAGGGGCAACAATACCGTCGCTTGGTCTATAGCAAACTTGATTGTGTTTGATTCCTTTACCCGTCCACTGACACAGCTCGAGGAAGCTCTCGTCTGTTCGATCATTGTAGTCAAACCCCCTAGAATCAAACACGCAGAATCCTGCTCTCGCCGATCTCAAGACATTGTGTTCTTCCAATAACAATGTTGTGGATTCAGAGTTCACTGAGCTTCCTGCGTTAAGAAAAATGAAACATAAGATTTCAAAATACGCATCAAAGTGAAACAACAATTGTGACATGTCCCACCTGATGTCTGAGCGAAGGGTATGATCCCAGCTCTTCCAAGCACACTATACATAAGGTTGACCAAAGAACTCTTCCCACCCCCAGAATAGCCCACCAAGAGGATGGTGATGGTGGAAGGGATCTCCATATCTTCCTTCTTGATCCCACCCATGGGAACCCACATATCCCCAGCCCGGTAAGCCACGAGCCTGTGTCGAAGATCGTCCAGGCCTTCAGATGCTACCATTGCTAACCTCTCCATTTCTCTCATCACCTTTAGCCTGGGAGTCAACCCACCAACGTCGGATACACAATTAACCTTCAAGCTACTCATCTCTTCGCTCGTGGCACATGTTCGCCACCAACAAAACTCGGTGGACTCCTCCCCCTCTCCCTCATCACAAAGCTGCTTGTCTCTCATCTTTTTTGGTTGAACTAAATATAGAAATATCTCAAATGGTAAAAGAGGTCTTATTTCTTATTATTGCGTGCGTCTCTAACAATGTTACAACTTGCAAATAGTAGTAATCAGGTTTTATAGAGCGAGAATACGACGAAAGGGACAAATCAAACATTTCATTTTCTTGGCCAAAAAAATAATTTCTTTTTCCTGGAAGCTACTCAAGTTGTCTTACTCTCTTTTGAGTTGTGGATTGACGCTCCACTGAAAATAAATAAAATCAAAATAAAAAGAAACTGAAACTTAAAACGTAATCAATTGTCCCACAGAAGTACAGAACTGAAGCCTGAAGGAACCATACCAAAATGCATTGCCTTAAATAGCTCGGATATATCCCTCAAGGACATGGGTACCACAGACTTAACACAATCATGTGACAGTTGTCCGTTGGCATAATGTCAAATTCATGCTAAGACGGTTTGATAAATCCTTCATCATTAGTGCACCAACAGTAAAACGAATTTGAAATAGTCTAAAAAATAGTTATAGAAACTTTCCCATTATTTAAATTATCCGACCACATACATGTACACGTTCTGATACTATACAGAGTAACTGGTTCGTCAAAATACGATCACTATGCCATAGTCAGAATGTAGTTGTATATGGTACATTTCAGCGAAATATGCTAGGCACGTATAAATCAATGACTCGCTAACATGCAACAATAATTACAAAATAATGGCACTTGACAATGCCAACAATATCGATTGCATGAACAAAAAGATCCAGTAATAAATTTGATTATCATCAAGAAAACTCAAAACTGAACGTCATTTAACATCCCACACCTTAACAGACTCGACAAATATTTTTGCTTCGAAAAAGCATAAGATAGAGTAAGCCCTCAAGAAGAGGGCTCCAGATCTGGTAAAGACCAAATACATGATATACCCAAAGTATAAAATAAAGATGGAAACCTCTTGACCCAAAAAATACATTTGATCCATCATTATTATGCAGCCTAACTATATATATGACTCCAAAATAAACGCACGTAATGTATAGCTGCATGACTACCCGCTTCTGTTGAATCGACTTGACTAGGACTCAGCAAAAGATTAATTTCAAGAGGACTCATTGATGATGGTGTGTGCCACAAATGTTGAAGTGCTTAGTGAGCACCTCAACCATGATTGCAGCTGGACCGGACAAGACCGACAACATCTGGATATACTCACAATTCATCAACCCACAAACTAGGGACTTCATTCAATCACGGAACTGCACATCCTGCACATTTATACTGATATCAAATACAAGTTTAGGCAATACTGATCGACTCTTTTAAGATTGATGTATGATACAAAGTTGTAGTAACACTCAGCTTTTTGCACATAAAACTAACATCATCCAGAAAAGAAACACATCTAAATATACCTAGAATCTCACTTGAAAAATGCAGATAAACAAAAGTTGACTTCCATGAGTGAAGAGACCATGTGTCCAAGGACTAGAGGTAACGTCGTGCTACTAACAACAATAAGCTTCTAAAACATGGTTCAGCTACAGAAAACAAAATTACACAAGAATCTCAAAATGCCAAGTACAGGTCACTGTTAATTGGTGTCTCCAAAATTATGTCCACTTGAAAAGTCCCAAATTTACTGTTCAGTTTTTGCCTAAAATTATGGAAATGTTGAATGTGATTGTAAGTAAAAATAAAAAGAATGCTTATTATTCCAAAAAAAATGAACAAAATAGCGCCTACCCCCAAAGAGAACGCTTTTTCCCAAAAGGAAAAGAAAATGGGGTAGTTTGGAGAAATTTTTTCCAAACAAGATATAATCATATTACTTGTGTATTAAGAGCAAAAAGAAAAAGAAAATAGACAATCTAAAACCAAATGTAATTTCTTTAAGTTCAAAGTTTGTTCTGTAACACACAAAAGCAACACATATTACACAGAAGAACAGATAAAACATGACATGGATTCAAAGTAGAAACTGTTCTCAGGCAATGAAGCAGAAATGCAGTTCATACCTTTAACCAAACTTGAATCCATCCTGAGGAACAGCTAGGTCACTTGCACCAAAATTGTACCCCTTGTTTTGAGCACCATCGGCAGAAGGTAAAGCTTCATCATCATCATCAATCCAATATGTCTCAAGAATCTTGACTGCCTTCTCATAGATCTCATTATTGTCATGACTCTGCAGGCTTTCTATCTTATCAAGGCCTTCAGCATCCTCAATCATCTGAGCATAAGCATTTACACCATTACTTGTACCTAGATTCTTCTCAGCTTCCCCAATCTTTAGAATATTTTCAAGACCTTCCAGGCAGACAGTGACAATTCTTGGATCAGGGCAAACTAAAAGATCACACAGTGGCTTGACACATCCCTGACTCACCAAAAATCTGCATCACAGTGAAGACCTGAGCTATCCATTCCAACAAGTAGAGCAAGAAATACTGAGAAATTAGATTGTGCAGGCATACTTTAGTTGTTCAGGAGAACCTCCAGAAGTAGCATTTGAAATAGCCCAAGCAGCCTCCTTCTTGATGTCAAACTCAGCATTTTGGAGAAGTTGGACGAGAGGACCAATAATACCAGCCTCAATGACAAACTACAATTCAAAAATGTAAGATAAAGCTAGCTACAACAATTATTGGATATCAGAAAATGACGAATTGAAACAGAAACATCATTGCTGACCTGTATCTGTTCCTTAGTTCCAGCAGTAATATTGGAAATGGTCCAGCAAGCTTCTTTCTTTATACTCTTCTTGTGACTTAGGTTCAGCAAGTTGAGAAGGCAAGGAAGAGCATTGTGATCTATGATGCACTGCAGATAATAGAAAGGGTTGATGAAGATGGAGGAAGCAACAAAAAATAAAAGGCAAGCTTCATACTTAATCCAACTTGTTCAGGAGAGTTGTAATTGCAAAAGTAGAGACAATGTGGTTTTAGTCAAGCAATATGATGGCAACCACTTCAGTAAAGGCTATGGTTACATATAATTGTCTTCTTTATGCTCAGCAGTATATTTATTTGTTAAACTCAAGCTAATTACTGCATTTTCAGCTCAATATTGTAGAGAGAGGAAGGACAAGTTCATCCAAAGTGGTCCTACTTCAACATCTAAGGTATAAACAATACAAAAACTTAGTTAGAGCATCAGAAATATAAAAGAATATCTGATTCATAAAATGGATACAGTAAAAAAATATTAAAATGAGATGCAAAAAAAGACCCAATATATAAAATAAAAAGAGGCAAAAACTAGCCAATTTTTGGAAGGCATACTCCAAAAACTTATTTCTTAATCATAAAACCACAAAGCAAACATCTTCAGTCACTTCTAATAGGTAGCATAAAATGCATCCAAATTCCCAATACAATATCTGTTTAACCAGACTGAAATTGAGCAGACACACACATCAAAACATATACATATTGATAGTTTAATCAACATAGGCAACATAACCCAACCAAGAAAGAAATAACCCAAGTCAAAACTTCAGATAAAGCTCAAGTCTTAGAAAATGGGATCAACCTGAGTCTGCATATCATCACCAGTGACAATATTTCCAACAGTGCGCAGTGCAGGAATGAGCACAGATGGGGAAGAATGACTACAAGACAAATGGCTTTATTAGACTTGGAAGCTCAAGCTGAAATTTGATATCATCAAGTTACAACACAATATAATACTCACAGTAAAAGCTCCACAAGACGGGGACAGACCCCAGCTTCAATTACAGCTTGGATCTTGTCATTGGTACCATCAGATAGATATGACAATGCCCAGCAAGCATCCGTAAGGATTTCATCATCATTTGAATGAATAAGCCTCTCCAAAGTGGGAAGAGCAGGTTTTGTCTGGCAATGCAAAATTACAAATGGGCAAAATGTCAGTTACTACAGAACCTTGGCATGCAAACTTACGAAGTACTATCACTAGATAAAGATTAAGAGCAACCTGGTCAAATGATGGCTGTGGTTTGCCTCTGCAGAAGTTTGACAAGGTCCAAGTAGCATTACGCAACATAGACAGTTTGGCATTCTCATTGAACTGAGCCATCAATGGCATTAGAGCACCATGGGCAAGTACCAAATCTCGACATTTAGGTGAATCACCAGCAATATTTCCCAAAGCCCAAACAGCCTACAATCAAAGATGAACAGCTTTTAAGTCCACAAGAATACTAGATACAATTGAAAATTAATATTTGCCCCATTTGACCTTGTGATAGCTTTTTGGTCAAAATGGGGCAAACATTAAGGGACAGAGGGAGAATTAGCTTGCACCAAAAGAGTAAAAATACAAGGCAAGAAAATCTGAAAGGTAGACCCTTTCTCCCATGGCTTTCCCCTCAACCCAAGTCCAATTCTTAAACTGAATATAGTAGACTTTAGTTTCCAAATAATAAACGTAAAAATAAAACATATATATGTATGTGCTCAAGGCTTTAAGTATTGATAATACATACCTGTTCACGAACATCATCACTTTGTGAACCGAGAAGTTTCACAAAAATTGGAACAGCACCATGATCAATGACAACCTTTGTGTTTTCCGAAGTACCAGAAGCAATGTTTGTGAGGGCCCAAGCAGCCTCAAACTGAAAAATGTCCATTATTTTAGTGTAAGACAAAGGTGGCAGTACACTCAAAGATTTCACTGATTAAAAAAGTACTACTAGATTTTTTTTTTTCGTATTAAAAGAGTGTTTGTCATAAATACAAACCTGAAGCTGTGGGAAGTCATCTCTGCCCAAAAACTCAACCAGACGGGGAACAACTCCTGATTGAACAACCTCCTCAATAGGAGGGTTACGTTCTGCAAAACAATCACATAGAAACACATAAGAATAAATGAGCCCAACAGATTTCTCATGCTTCATCAATCTATTAACTTAATTAAAGGAGAGTTTATTCTCAGCCTAAGTATGCACCACTTGGCATTATAATTGTATGACATGTGTTACGCCACATAAGATTACACTTAGGAATCATTTAGCAAAAAAAGTAATACACACAATTCAACTTAGATTAGGAAACAATTCTTTTAACAATAAGATCATGAAACAAAGAATATTAACTTAGAATAGGAAACAATTCTTTTTTTACGGAGCAATTATGTATGATTTTCTATCATAAATAAAAACAATTTTAACTTGGTATCATGATATTATTATCTTTATTCATTAAATACAAAATGAAAATTATTTTAAAATAAAATCCATTTATGATATATTCAATTATATTTAAAAAATAACTAAAATAGAAAATTAAATATATTTAAGAAAAACAACTAGAATAGAAAATTAGAGGATTGTGTATAATAAATTAAATCAAAACTACTTAAAAGTTAGTTGCATTTTAATTTTGTGTAATCTTGACCCCTGCATGTTTGTTTAAAATATTTGGGTTATAACCAAAAAAATACCCTTCATAGTACTGTAAAAATTGTGGAAACTTGAAATACATCATGAACCCACAGAGAACTTATTACATATAATTAGCAATGACAAAATACATATAAACAATATAATTGATGTTAATTTTGATTCATATTTTAAAATTAAGCTTGTAGAGTTAAAAACACCAGCAACAAATGATTAATATGACAAAAAATTTGGGGAGTTTTGTGTAACAACATGTGGCATTCCCCCTTATATCAAGAAATATAAACATAGAAAAATATTTAGATTAAAAGATGGAAAAGGGGTTTGTACTTAGTTAAATTACCAATGTTAAGTTTACAAAGTAAAGCTACTATAATTTTTGTGTTAAGTATTTTTAATTATTGAGGAACATTTTCCATAATGACATAGAAGTTTCTACTAAGTTATTATTTTTACTGGAAAATGTCACAAACAAATCAAACCTTTAAATATATTCTAACTAATAAAAATCTATTTCTATATTAAATTAGGATAATATTTATTACAAGATCAGAAAATGAGTTTTTGAATTAGTATCATGTTTTCTTTAGTTTCAACATTTAAGTTTGAAATATAATAATCATTAGACATTCTAAGTGAAGTTACAAAACAAACTAATTTGGCTTCCAAAATTTAACTCTATCATCATCCGGGCACAGGATCTAGTAACACAATAAAACCAAGCAGAAAACTCACAAGTATGTGATGACATTCTGACATTACTACAATATGAGCCTAATCCAGATGCGAGAAAGGACAAGTCATATAAATTATGCAAGGTTGGCAATTAATAATTCACTTGAAGACGCAAACTTGCAAGATCATAGAAGAAGACCAGGCCCAAAGGACTTAGTAAATATATAACAATCAGCAGATTACATTTAAACACCAGAAATTATTATATTGTATTGTATCCATTCAAAAACTTCATATTCACGTTTTCATTAACTATACGTACTTCATTGAGGTTAGACACCACATCTTAAGCAATATACAAATTAATATATGTACAAATATTAGACTTGTTCAAACGGGAAAAAGGGCAAGACACACAGTTGCTCAAGGTAAAGGCTTTGACTTCGAGCAACTATGTTAATATTAATCGCTACAAAATAAATCAACGTACAAGAAAAATTAGATGCAATTACATATTCACACAAGAGTATAATCAACACAACCAGATAATTGATGTCGAACCTATTGAAAGAAGCTTCCGGAAGTGAGTAGTAGCTTCGAGTTGGGCATTTGCATCATCTGAACAAACACCAGCAACCATCTGTGGTAGACTCTCAATCTTATCCAACCCAAACAAAACACAAAATTATTCAAAAACCTTAAACCTTTTCAAAACTCAAACCCTAATTTCCATCAAATCGAACAACAATCAACACAAATCACAATACAATCAATCAATAGTAAACCGAAGAGAGAGAGAAAGTGCGGTCTACCTTCTTGTCGAAAGGAGCAGCAGCAGAAGTCATTTGCTGAGGCTGAAAACCTTCTCGACGCTTCTTCTGCAAGTTCTCCTCCCGACGATTCTTCCGAATCTCAACCATATTATCCTCTCTCCTCCGCCGTCCTTCCTCGGCGTCCACCGCCACCTTGTACCTACTACGGCGGACTTCAGTCCTCGCATTCGGCCTCAACGACATCTCCGATCACTCAAAAAACCCTAAACCTAGGAGAGAGAAAACGAAATCACGAAGATCGCAGAACTTGTTTTTTTTTTTATAGAAAACTTGTCGATCTATCGGCGAATATACGAGGGTTTTGAAGAGGGTGCGAAACTGCGAATTGGGGTAGAAAGAATAGAATGTTGAAATGAGAGGAGTGGAAGATTGAGGGGTATTTATATGAGTACGGTTTACCATATTTTAGGGAAGGTGGGATTGTGAAAAGGGGGTCAAATTTTCTTGTTATTTACAGGCTTGTGCCACTGGGATTTGAAATTTGAAGATAAAAAATAAAATTAATTTTGCTCAGGAGATTTAGTTACCGTTGGGATTGCATCAGCCGTCAGATTGATTTTAGCACCCCGACTGGCAGAGTAGTGTTGTAGAATGCCGACATGCCGTATAAGACGGAGTATATGGTTATTTATGTCATGGTTTTTATACCATAAACTACTCCGTAGTCCGTATATGGTTTTTTGTGTTGTGGGTTTTAATTTTTATTCTATTATGAGGGGTGGTTTGAAAGGTGGAGTTATACTTTTGAGTACAGGGTTGGCTGTAATTAAGCTGGCATTGTCTTCCACCATTTGTTTGGATTGTAGTCTGAGTGTATGATTGATCAATTACTCTGGAGTATGGGTTTTTAGCCCTTGTCACACTACTGTAATTGAGTAATTGGCCAAAGCAACTTACAAGCCTTCTTCAATGGCTTCAGCCTCTGGTCATCTTCAACAAAGTAACACATCGATGCCTTTTATTATATTCTTTTTTTTTTATTGTTGTATTCGGTCAGCTTTTATAAATCTTTGTTCTGTTTATTAATTTTTTTTTCTTTTATTTTATTTGGTTTTAGTTCAATATCGATCTTTCCCTAACAACTTTTTTGGTTGCCGTGGGTGTCGGGTGGAAAGAATGGGAAAAGGAAAAAAAAAAGAATAAATACATAAATAAAATTTTGAGTTTTCATGTTTAATTCAAAAAATCTAATGGAATTTGAATGGATAAAAACAATGTCATAGAAAATATTTTTACTTTTCTTTCCTCTAAAATTTGAGATATTTGGGAAGAAAGAGAAACTAGAAGATACTATACTTTATTTTTCTTCTCTTACTAATTAACAGTGAACCAAACAAATATAAGATATGAATAAAAAAAATCTAAATATTATAGAGTATGCGAGAATAATAAATTGCTAAAAGTCGATGACAGAATGTTGAAAAACTTAGTTGAGTAAGTTTGGTTGTATTCATTATATAAAAGACGAATTGGTTGAAATAATTTATATATTGATGTGATAGTAACATATCATTCAAAAGGATAACAAGCTATATTTGATGAGTAACTTTGGCTATATTCATGATATCAAACTAGATTAAATCAAAGTTATTTTCTCATATTATATTTTACTCACTATGTTTATATTGAAGTTTAACTTTAATTGGACAATGCTTCACGGACGACAAGTTTAACTTTAATTGGACAATGCTTCACGGAGGAATATCACAGTGACATGAATATTGAAAAATGATGTAGATGGAAACATAGATTTTGGGTATAATCTCCTAATACTTTAACTAATTAAGCTAACTACTACCTAATTAATAATATATTTGATGAGTATTATTGTGGTGTTGATATTTTAAATTTCAATCTACAACATTTGTAATTTTTTTGTATACCCATACAACAATTGAAATCGAATATACAACAATAAAATTATATAAATGACATTCCTCCAATTTATGAATTTGGACAGTGGACATCCTCGAATATACATATGAATGGATACATTTAAGTGGTTAAACTCTTTGGATTAATATTTTTTTTATCACATCTTATCCATATAATTACTCTTTGTGACTCTATCTACAAAAAAATATATATTAAATTGGATTCACTCAATATTTTTTACATTCTTATTTTTTATACTAAAATGTCTTAAAAGTTTTGTCTTTTCTTCGTTTCACAATGTCCTTGCTTTCTGTTTTAGGATGTTTTTAAATATTTTACCGAAGTTTACTTTCGTCAAAAATTAATTTACATTATTATGTAAAGTTAAAAACTATTTTCTCTGTTTTGTTTTCTTCTATTTATATTTCGCATTGGAAAATTTCACAAAATTCTTTGCACTTTAAATCTATTCTACTTTAGGCAAATTTTATGATCATTTACCCTTATAAACTATTCTTCCACTTAATTACTCCTCCATTCATATACCTCTATTTATTTTATCTACACACTTTTTCTATTATAATATTCTTTTCCCCTTAAATATTTTTTTTTATTTTTACTCACAAATCCACAATAATAGGAAAGAAACTTATATTAAAAAATTTATTTTCTCATTAAAAATACCAAAATTTATATCCATGTATACTTACCTTGATTACTCCCTCGATTTCAAATGGAAAGGAAACAAAGAATGAAGGGGGTATGTTCTAATACTATAATTAAAGTATAAGTTAGGATGGCAATAGTTAAAAGTTAATTGATTTTAACAATCATTTGTTTGAAATTATCTTTGGATAGGAATATGGTTATAATTATTGTAGTTTTTCTAAGTGTTAGATCATATTTGTGTATCCTATAATCCTAGCTCCTGCTTGGTTCACCATAATTTAGGTTTCAATTATTTATTACAATTAAAATAATTAGATAAGATTAGATCAAATAATCTTTAAAAAATATTTGAGGGTTATTATACTTATTATTTTAAGTAATATTATAAAAATTATAATTATTAGTCCTTTTATTCTCTATTTTGTTTTTCTTGTGTTGGCTGGATACATTTGCAAATGCAATGTTGGACAATTAATATATTTATTATGTATTGACAAAAGTTTATATATTATTATTGAGACAAATAAAGCAAGACCCTAAGTAACTAAATTTTTCTTACATATTAGGAATAGTTTAGAAGATTGTAAATAATTCTAAATAGAACCAAGATTACAAATGTGAAATAATAAAAGAGAACGAAGCAATTATTAAATAGCAAAATTATCATTAATAATTATAATAAATACGATCCATTATCATTACTACTTTTACTTTATTTTGCCAAATCTTATGTTATTTGGAATCAAACACCGGAAAATGCAGTAGCTATACTCACTTTTTAGCCATTGGGAAATCTTTCCTTAATTACATGTCATAGTATATTTGTTTTTGTTGGTATTTTCCAAAGAAAACCTTCAAAAATTACTACTGATCTACGCCCGTGCTTACATTCTTAACTCCGTACAATACAACTATACAAGCAACCAAATCTCCGGTCAATAAAGAGTTGAAGACTGCTTAACTCTTCAGCTGACACCGCGCTCACTCTATTCCATCCCATATTCTCTCCTTCCTCAACCGCCTCACACAAGCTACTACAATGGCGGATGAGCCAGAAATCCTAACTCCTCTTCTTCAAACTTCACCTTCTTCCTCAACTCCAGAAATTCAAACGTATATCGACGATGAAACTCTTCCTTCTCCTCCCCATCTAGTGCCGGAATCACTGAATCTGAAGAAGAACAATCAACGTCTCGTTTCTCTTGACGTCTTTCGCGGTCTCACAATCGCCGTACGTTTTTACGTTTAATTTCGTCGTTTTTATTATATTTAGAAACTATTTGATGAGAATTTGTTATTAATAATCTAGTATGGATGATGATTTTTTATTTATTTAAATGAGAATCGCTGAATGGCTGTGTTAGGTTTGGATTTGTGAATTTGAATTTGATCAAATTTAGTGTGATATGAAGTGAATTTGATTACTCGATTGATGCCTGAGTGAAACTTCGTATAAAATATGTAGTTTTAATGTGGCAATCGTCTTTTATTGATCAGGTTGCTATTCCGTTTAGTAGAGAAACAAATTAGAAATTTGAAATTAGTTTGTTGAATGTTCGTGGTCGTAGGAAGGAAGTGTCTCTTTGTTTATGCTGCCGTAGAGTCTATTGCACTAGTTATGGTCTTAAGATATGTTCAAATTTTTGTTGAGAGTTGTATGTTTGATATGTATCTGTGATGTTGAGAAGTACCTTTAGAGCGATTACGCACATAGTTTGAGCTAAGGTTAAATTGAACTATGTAAGTTATACACTTAAGCAAACTAGGTTTGGGCAGATTTCTTTGTTTACGAGCCTACGTCCTCGGGGCTTAATAGGTATGAGTTCAAATTAACAGCCAACCCTGGACTTCACTTTATTGATATTTGATTTGATCAGGTGCCTTTTATAGGTAAAAATAGGAACCTTGTCGCTCTAAAACCTTGTGCTAACTTTTGATGGGAAAGGAGAATAGAAGTGTGGTGAAGAATATGTTATTATGAGACCTGATTGCAATAGATAGGCCTCCAGGAGTACATTGATGCATATAACTTCTTTGGTACTAGCTCCTAAAGACCTTACATGAATTGGTTAGAAATTGTAGTGCATGTATTGTACCTTAATCACTCCATATTTCTGTTACATTATCTATCAAGAATGTGAACTAAATTAAGATGGTATATGAGCTAGCTCTCATTATCGTGAATTGAAATCAGACACAAGGAATATGAAATGAATATCATCAACTTATTAGTTTCATACTTCAAGAATCCTGCATACAAATAGCGTTTGCATATCATATTATGGAAAATTTATTCGACGATTTACTCAATTATTTGAAGAGAGATAGATGGTTTATTATGCTGTAAACACAGCCCCTAAACCGTGAATTGTATAAGAAAATTTTGGCGGTGTGGAATATCAATTGATATTTATTTACATTTTTAGATGGAAATATTGTGTTTGAAGCATTTATTGTATATTTCTGCAAGTGTCCACTGCTGTTAGTGCAAGTGTGCTACTGATATTATTTTGTAATCACTTTGTAGTTATGTTTTTTAATTCATATTATCTACATCTGCCCTCCATACTAATTTTTTTTCCCTGTTAATAGCTTATGATTTTGGTTGATGATGCCGGAGGAGCGTTCCCAGCTATAAACCATTCTCCTTGGTTTGGAGTGACAATCACGGATTTTGTGATGCCTTTTTTTCTCTTCATTGTTGGTGTTTCTGTAGGTTTGGTTTTCAAGGTATCAACCCAACCTGATGTGTCTAAGATATTGCGTGCAATGTTTGCTAAGGATTGCAACTATCCCCAAAAATAATATTTGATATATTTTCTTCATCCTTAGCCATTATTCATGTAAGTATTGATAGATGGACCTCTTTGAAATGCTGATTAGAACGTGGGTAAAGAGAGAAAAAGGACTTGTTTTTGCTTTTAACATATTTTGTAACTTTTGCAAAAGTGATTTTGAAATAACAAAGAACATTAAGTCTTGAAATAATCTTGTGATGTCTGCAGAAATGGAGTTTGCTATGATATTTTTCCAATATATTTCAGCATTTCTCCTTCAACCCGTCTGGTAATGACTTTACTTTGTCCTAACCCAATTCAATATTCCTTATTCTTTTAGACCATCCCCAAAAGGCACTCTGGAATTAAAATAAACCATAAGATGATTGTCCTTTGTCAAATATTTAACCTCCAAGAACACAAAAAAAAGTATTGTTTCTACACAAGTTTAATGGCACATCAGCAGATTTGGTGAATGGGGGTTACATTTAGGGCATTTATGTCACAATATATAGTTGAGTTCTTATTATATTAACATTGGTTAAAAGCATAAGGTCTATTGTGGATGGCATTAATAAGTGACATAATTTTCTGGATATATTGGATCAAAAAATCCATATTTTGTGTCCTCATACTCAATGAAATTCTCATATTCTTCCTTTTGCAAAATCTTCATTTTCTCTTAGTGCCATTCCCGAGGTCTTTTTTGTTTGTGTATTCTGTAATTTGTATCATGGAAGATATGGCTGATGATAAGTGATTAGTTGAAAATTGGTTAAATAAAATTATGTGGTAAAGTACATTTTAAAAGCAACTTCATTGTGTATCAAGAAACTAAAAATATGTGAGGTCATGACTCATTTAGCAAAATGCTTAGCCCAAAATGTCTGGAGTTGTGATTAGTATCAACTGTAATGGCACAATTGAGGACATGCATCTCATTGCTGCAATTTATGTTTTCAATAGTTTGATTGAAACCCGTACGTAGTTGAGAAGTTTGGGAGCAAAATTGTTCTGAATATATTCAGGAAGATCATTGTAGCTTGTATATATATTTTTGTGTGCATGTATACATTTACTGTATTATGATTCAATATAGCTCAATGTATTACTTGTTTTGCTCACAGAAAGTAGATAGCAAGTCCACAGCAACAAAAAAAGTCATTTTAAGGGCAATCAAGCTTTTCCTCTTGGGTGTCTTCTTGCAAGGTGTGTTCTTAGGAGGACTGTTCTGCTTAAGAATTTTGTTTCTTCTGTATCTATAAATCTGCTCTTGTAGACACTTTGTGCATATCATTAGATCTTCATGCTGTGAGTTCGTAGAATCAATGTCATAGGCATTTACATTTACTATGATTCATATAACTGTCCAATGTAATCTTCATAGAGCTTGATAAGTATGTATGGCCATTTTGAATTTGTGGATTCAAAATTCTATGCTCATGAGAAGTATATATGTTTTTTGACCCTGGCTACTGTCTCTTGGGGATTGCAAGGTGGCTTTTTTCATGGAAGGAAAAAATTGACGTACGGTGTTGACGTGGAAAAGATATGGTGGCTAGGTGTACTGCAGGTAGCTTTCTGGATTTACTGATCAAAATGTGCTTTCAGATTAGAGTGATGTATTTTTTTTTTATAAATCTGTGATTTTGTGTGAGAATTCTCTAGATGAGATGGTGTCCGTTGTTAGTTTCCTAACCTTGCAGGTGTTGATGAAGTTTTACTTCCATAACATTCCCAAAAATCATGCTTTGGACTATATTGTGTTGTGTGCCTTTCTTTTGATGCTCTAATCCATATCCACACTATCGGGCAAATTGTTTTTGGATGGAACTGGTGTTTGTATCTAGAATCTTAGTTTCTGCTCAGTATGTATATGCTGAATTTAGGAAATAGCCCAAATAGGTAACTTATTTAACAGTACACTTCAGTACTTTTATGCAATTTCCATGACATTCCTGGTTGGTGGAACTTTTAATTCTTTCGATTGATAATTTCTTAGGAGACATGCCAACTTGCCAAGGGTATCCTTCCAAGCATAAAGGAATATTGGAAATGAAATGTATTGCAATGCTTTTTGTTATCTGAGTTACTGCTTAGAATCTCCTCTTATACTTGACTCCTAACTTGATAAGGTATTCTGAAAGGTATGCAAGTTTATTATTATACAAATTGGCTTCTTTATGCCTCACTTTCCTATTAGTGATGAAAAATCCCTTTCTGTCAGTCTGTCTGCATGTGCATGTATGATGATGTACATCCTTGCAGGTAGATGTGCTATCATTTTCAGTCCTGTATGATAGGATTATTTGGTTGCCGTTGAGCAATTGTGTGTGGATAGCCTCTGCACTGATATTAGATGCCTTTAATGGTGGGTTTACCTTAGTATGTAGCATGATGGAGAAAGGTTACTTATCAATTTTAGCTTCTCAAGTTGAAAACATAAGTGATCAAATCTGTCTATATACCCTTCATGGGAAGTTTTCCTTCATTAATATAAAATTATATTTTGCAGGGAAAAAAGAATTACTTTCTCCTAATTGTGCTTTTATATGAGAATCCATCCAATTATGAAATTTTAATGTTTTAAAAAATAAATGTTACTACTAGACCGAATACAAACTGCAGTAATTGAATTTTTGTAGAAGGCATGCAATCTAAAAAACGAGGAAAGAAAACTGGATCAAATGGGAAAGACAGAAAGTATTGAAAAGAATGGGACCTAAGACAATAAATAGAAATGGAAGGAGAAAGATGAGAACCAGGGAAAAAGAGAGAAAATGAAGTTTAATAAGGGGACGGGACATAATTGATCTCATTATCCTTAGTCTATCGTTAACATGCCAAACTTGATAGTTGCTGCTGCAAAGATTTGTGCTAGAATGTACCTATGCATATATAAGTACATTTACAATAGAATAGTAACATCTAAGGCTGAAGGCAGTTTATTTAATTGAAAGGGTGGCTACCACTCCTCATCAACTGCATCATTGCTTTTGAATTGAATGAAGGTTCTTGTCTGGGATCCTGCAAATCACAATGTTCCATTAACTATATGTTAACATCGGTGTTTATTTTTCTATCAAAGGGCCATCTATCAATAATGTAGGTGGGCTATCGATGGTTATTTACTGGAAACCAGGGGTCTAATGCCCAATCTCCATTCTGTACATAATTTGAGCTTAATTTATGTCGTCTTGGCTTCTATCATTAGGCTGTTATTTCTATCCAAATCGCTGGCCCTCATCCATGTAAGAGTAAAGCATTCTCCTGAAAGTATTTAATCTGGGACCTGAAATTTCGATGCAGTTATGAACATATTATAAAATGCATGTTGGTGCATGAGCAAGGTAGTTTAGGTCTTTACGAAATGCCTAAAAACAAATTTCTTTCAATCTAGACATTGGAGAATAAGACTGTATAATTGCTAATGTGCCTTTTTTTTCAAGTTTATGTTGTCATTCTATCATTTCACATTTCACTTTTAAGTTCTTACTTACCTTTGACTTCTTATGGAAATTTTGATTAATTTTTTTTTTTGAAAGGAAATTTTGATTAATTTTCTAAATGTAAGTTTCTTTTAAATTACAGAGGATATCGATTGGATATCTATTGGCTTCAATTTCTGAAATTTGGCTTGTCCACGATTTGGTGATAGACTCACATTTTGCATTTATGCGAAGATATTGCATCCAATGGTGAGGTTGGTTTAATCTACTGGCATTTCCTTTGAATGATATATATGCCATTTGGTTTATTGAATGCTCTTGTTATTGATTATTCATTTGCTTCAAGACATCATCTAAGGTTCTACCTGTAGAATCCATAGAACGCAATCTGCAGCAAGGTCATTCTAACTTTGGCTGAGTTCCACTATAAGTACGATGAGGAAGACAATTGGGTAAGAGTGTTTGAGAAGGTCCAAGTGTGTCAAGTGTATCAAATGTGAAAGCACTGCCAAAAGATTGAGAAATTTGGAATAACTGATGTTTTGTATTTATGAGCATGAGCAGAACCACTTCCTCACCCATCCTCTATATGTTTGTGTAATTCAACCCAAATAACAATTTTCCTTCTAATTCTAGTATAATGCTCTATTCAGTAGAGGTTGTCAAATGTATAATTCGTCCTTTGATCTATTTATTTATAGATGTTGAATTGGGGTTTAGGGTTCAGGGTTAAGAATCAAGAGTGTGCCAAAATGACTTCAACAGTTAGTTATGGCTTATGTAGCGAATCTTCTGCCACAATTCAGTTCTCCAGTTCCCAAAGTCAAATGTTTCAGATTTGATCTTCAGATTCTTATTTGATGGCCAAGTGCAGGCTGCCTTCCTACTTCAAGAATTGGCACCTTGCATGCGCTAATCCATTTGCAATGTTGATGAAGTGGAAACAAAATTTACTGGAGATTTGTAGATGTGTCACCATCATGCTTTCTCCAGTTGTATTTTAAGTATTTTTTTTTTCTTTTTTTTATTTCCTGAATTTGAAGATGATCATTCTCTATGAGTTTAACTCTTTGGATATCTTGACTGTTTTGCTAAGAATTCATGTACTAAGTTGCTCAATTGTTCAATATGTTTAGGATGGTGACTTTGGTGTTAAGCGTAATCTATATATGCCTGCTTTATGGCCTTAAACCGAGTTGGGAGATTGAAATTCATGGGCCCAATGCAGCCCTTTTGACTTCAAATGCTCAGACTGTAAGTTAAAGTCTTCACATCTAGCTCTTTCTTTCCTCCTGATGTTTTACATTGCCAGTCTATGATTTTTATTATTTTTAATGTAATTTTTCTTTCCTTCCTTAAAGAGTACGAATTGTTTGTTGGTTGGTACCATAAAAGAAAATATAATAGTATTGAAAGGTTTTATGAAGTCAAAGGTCATAAAATAGATAATAAGATCTTAACAGAAAGATATCTGATGATAATACAAGTTGGAATAGATACATTTAAACTATTATGACATGCCTGATAAATGCTTAGGATAGCAGGATATATTATGTCAATGAAGTTGGGTATGCTATTGTGATGGGATTCTCGTGGATAGGAAAAAGATGTGGATGCATTGAAATTCAAATTTCAAAAGCAACTGAGTTCTTCCTTATTGATGAAGGCAAGTTTGCACTTGATAACATTGCATGTTTATTCAGAATACAAGTGAAAAACTTAATAGATCAAGATAAGAACAGAGTAGAATGATAAGAGAGGAGTGTTTGCAAGATACAGCCCAAATGAATATTTGGTGCTAGCTTTCCCTTGATTTGGGAGGACTTGATGCAAACTACTACTCATTCTGTTTGTGACAATCTATTCCAAAAGCGATGAATGCGAAAGTTAGTATTGTAATCTGATTAATTTATGAGGCTTTGGATATTGGGGGAAATCACCCCGTCTCTTGATCATATCTTGCTATTCGTTTAATTGTGCGCTTGCTTTGCATTGAAGATTGTTGTCTTGGATATAATTGGAAGATTATATGTTCCCTTTGAGTGGTTTGGTTCCAGAATCAGTGGATCCTCCTACATTGTCCTTCTGTAGGTTATGGATAAGGTTCAGTTAGACAGAACTGGAGAGCATTACAGCCTGGATCAGCTGCCGTTGTGCCAGTCATAAATAGGATAGCGTGTTTTATAGAATGAGGACTCTTGCTTTGTCTGACTGCTATTCTGCATCAAGGAGAACATGGTTTGTTTGGAACTAAAAGGTCTTTAGTCTATAAAAAATTTGATGGTGTTGGTTGCATCCACCAATTCAAGTTGATTATTGATCAACTTAGAGGTAAATTTGATAGTTAGTTATGTCCTAGACTCGTAGGAGTTAGTACCAAGACTTTTGATTACTAGTTGAATGTTAGGCAAGTTTCCTGAAGTCCTGGGTATGCATTGGTCACTTTGTAGTACCTTAAATGATATAATTTTCCTTTAACGTTATTGCAATTTTATATACCCAAGAGGGCCATTTAACCCACTTACTATGAACATGTGGTAAAGTCTATGCAATGAGCATATTATATGCTAATAAGTAGAGCTGCCAATAACTGACACAACCTAAGGAAGACCTGACCCCGAATTCAATCCAGATACACACACTAACATGGTTTCATAGGTCTACTCGTAATACATTACTCTAGATTAGGTTCAACATCAGGTCAATTTTAGTAGTGTGTTTTGCAACTTCTGCTAAAGTGTCAAATATGGTGCCTGTATTTCCCAATTGCTGATCTCTAGTTGTATGGTTTTGATGTATCTTATGCATAAGATTTTGTACTTATGAATGTGTGGCAATGTGAAACTTTAGAAGTATGTATCCTAACTCATTGTAATTTGTTTAATGAACAAAGTTATTTACTTTTCGCTGATCACTGTCCCCAAAATTCTGAGAGCTTGGTGTGTTACTCATTTTTGGATGGACAGTTGAATATAGTCCATATGTGACAACCAGATACTGAACACTCATTAGGTAAAAGTTCTGACCAGGAAAAGTTAGTTTAACAAAAGGGATATTTCCCTGCTTTTATAATATTTTTTGGATAACCTATGTAAATTTTGTTATGGTTATGTCATTCTAAGTTTTTATATTCATAATATTGGTTCTATTGCACATGCAATTTTTGATACTGCCAAATAAAATATCTTAACCACTTGGTCTGTTAGTTGGCAAGTTTTTCCCCTTCCCTTTTGCCTGACAGAAAAATTAATTTATTACTATCAAACTAAAAGGATTTTAAAGTACAAAGAATGTAAATATGCATGCTTTTTGGTGCCTTAAAACTATGAATTACAGCTCAAATTTGCAAAATAGGTTCAATGTGGAGTAAGGGGCAGTCTTGATCTGCCTTGCAATGCCGTTGGCTTCATAGGCAGACATTTTCTCGGTGAAAGCCATAAGTACCATCGTCCTGAATACCGAAGAGTGAAGGTTTTTTCTTTTAAACCTAACTGATTAGTAACTAAATTCTGGTTTTTGTTATCCCTGTAGTTTATATTAATAATTTATGATTTCTGCTATAGGAATGTTGTGTAAATTCGCCAGATTATGGACAGTTGCCACCAAATGCACCTGGATGGTGTCTTGCTCCTTTTTCAGAAGGCATATTGAGGTATGCCTACAAAGGGAGAAAACAAATTTTGCATAAAATTATTTTTAAATAAGAACTTCAAATTTTCTGAAAGAATTAGGAGCCATTGTATTCCGAAATTATAGAAGAAAGGATGCAACCACTTGTAAGACTGCCTATCAGCCAACTGTGTATTTCTATTATGAACGCATTTTTTTTCTTCTCTTCTGGAAGCACATTGCTCTAGGCATACAAGAAATCTGTTTTATAGGCACCCTACTGGAATTCTCATATCTAAAGCTCTTTCAATCCTGCTTCCTTCCCCCTCAAGTCTCTTGTGGCCTAAGTGCAGTGCTATCACCGTTGTGGCGTTATGTTATTGTAGCTCTTTTTCCCTCCTCGAATGGTTCAGCAGTTTCTCCTCTTTTTTCTCTCTTAGTCCCCCTTTCTCTACTCTTTTTCTTAAACTTTCCATTATTAACAAGTATCATTTTCTGGAGCTGCATTTGGTGTATAATTCATCCACAGAAGCTCATCTATTGATGTTACTCTTTTGATGCATTCAGCGAGGCTCATTATGTTCAGCTTTGGCCGATGCTTTTACAGTATTTCCTTTCAAGTGTAAATCACTTCATAATTACATGGACATGCCATGACTTGAGCTCTTTGCTTCTAGTTAGAATCTAATCCAAGCCTTGGGATTCTGCTTGAGACAGCTTCATTGTATTTTTCTTCTTCTCAAGTTCTACTACTGACTTGCTTCATATCAATGAGATCCAGCTCTTTGATGGCTGCTGTTACATGTTTCATGGGACTGCATTTTGGACATATAATTGCCTATTTCAAGGTTTAGTACTTCCTACATGATCAAATTTTGGGGGCGAACTGATAGTCATTTTCTTTCATGTTTCTCATATTTGATGCTTCAATTCTGTAGGATCACCTGCAGTGGATGTTCTTGTGGTCTGTATCTGGTTTTCTTCTTTCAATATCAGGGTATGTTATGCTGGAATTAGGTATGTTGTCCTTTATGACTACATTATTGAATGCATTAAGTAAAAACTCTATAAGATGAATGCTAAGGTCATTCATCTACTTCCCCATGTCAGGTCCTTTGCTTTTTATTATTCTACATCAAGATTGGTTATCAAGAAAGACAAACCTAATACACATTCTTAATAATTACAGAGTATTAATCTGGACTATTGAGATGGGCATAGTTTGCGAGGAATGACCATAGCATTCCCCATATTCCTCTTCTGAACATCTTTATGGTTCTTCTAATGCATTGTTTTTTCCTAGGGATGCCGCTCTCTAAACTGCTTTACACGGTAAGCTATATGGGTATCACAGCCGGTGCTTCAGGCCTCATATACACCATTATCTTTTACCTAGTAAGTTATTTTTTGTACATAACAGTTCTCAAATCTCAACAGTTCAATGTTTCTAATATAAATCCTTCTTAAGTGTGTGCTATTTTATATATATATATATATATATATATATATTGCTTCAAATCAGCAATCTGAAAAAAAGATGGATGAAAATCAATGTTCTCTCCTTTAAGTTAATTTTTTCTATTTGTCCCTTATTCCAATTGTTTGCAATTTTGCACTTGTCTACAAGAATATGTGTAAGATAGGTGACAGAGTAGGATAAATGGCAACAACAGATCTGTTGATTCTCCAATCATGTAAGTTCTAATATTGATACTTCCCATTACCACCTTCCAGGTTGACGTCAAACATATTAGAAAGCCTGTCATGTTACTGCAATGGATGGGGATGAATGCTCTTCTCATTTATGCTCTGGCTGCTTGTGAGATATTTCCTGTTGCTCTGCAAGGATTCTATTGGGGTTCTCCTAAAAACAACTTGGTAATTTACCTTCATTTCCTTTTTTTTTATATGTTCAATTATCCTTCCAAATCATTTCCTAGAATCTATGCATTAAGTGGCGTCTCAACAATTTGTAAATTAATGGCACATCTACTACTGTAACAACCAAACACACCACAAATTTGCCATAAAAGCGTTGCATCACAAATTCATAATGGTTTCTCCTTATCCTTGCCAAACCCCACAAAACGAATTTGTCAAATTTACCACTTTTCTTTCAAAGGGCAGACCTAAAAAACAGAAAACATTCTCTTCCAAAGGTAACTTGCCATCTCATGGTGAAGGATAATATGTGAACAAGACTCACAAGGCAATATTTTCTCTTGTCACTGGATCCAAAGAAAATTTCTCATCAAATTCTCAATCTGACTGGCAACACTCTCTGATATTTTATATAGGGAGATTGTAGAGTGATACTAGACGAACATGTTCGATTATGTCCTCGCTGTCCAAAAGAAAAGTAGACCTCCCATCCTAGAAATTACCAGCTCCCACTGAAAGTGGTTTTCCTATTATATATAGGAGTGGGCCTCAAAAATATTTTCCAATCCCCTTAATTTTTGTTATTCTCCTCACTTTCCTTTCCGGGATGTAACCCTTATTCCTCGCCTACTCAGTTTCTTCCCAAAAGCAAATGGTAAGAATTTAAAACAACAGAGAGAGTAGTGAAATGATGGTCAAAGTTTGTGAAATCGAAGGAGGATCATGTTTTATGAATCTTCCAATTTTGTGCGAGGCAGGGCACAAAGGTAGTCTTCTTGATTCTCAGACTATCACTTTCGTACAGACACAATAGGTTTGATCCAGCTGTATATACCTAGGCTACATCAGTAATATTTCTATGGTTCAATAAAAAGGTTCCTTCCGTTAATTTTTTTAGTTGTTTTTACTCTGCTGAGTAAATCCTGAAGGTGATATCTTGTGCAGGTGGATGGGACAGAATTATTTTTGCAAGAGGTACTAACTTCAAAGAAATGGGGCACCTTAGCCTTTGTTTTGCTTGAGATTATATTTTGGGGCCTTATTGCTGGTTTACTCCATATGAAGCGCATTTATGTGAAACTTTAGCATCTATATTGGCAACTTACGAGCTTCCACAAAATAGAGGAAAAGGGGCTTAGCTGGCCATTCCTTTTTTTTTTTTGGGCTTTTCCCTTGTATATGTATATAATTCTTGTCTCAGGTAAGTATTTGATATCTTTCAATTGTACATAGTGGTTGCTTGAAAATTTGAAAAAAAATTATCACAAGGAATCCTTGAATATTTTCGTTTGGTGTGTGGCTACCGTGCTTTAAAATACCAGAAGAAATCCTTAAATTTACATAGCTTATACTGCTTGTTGTGGTCCTCACACTAAATGCTTCAATCAACGTAGAACATAAGCATTTGCACAATTGCACAATTGCACGTAAGGTTGAGAGCAAGGGAACTTAAATTGTAGGTCTTCATGCTTAAATGTTTTAGGGGCTTAGCTTAACTTGTAGCGGGCTTGATCCTACGTTGGACCCTCTAATCTAGCAAATATTGTTTCAAGTTTTTGTATTTGTTCTTACATTTTTGTAGGAGTTAGCGATTTAAGTACAGAGGTCGTGTTTAGGTTTTACGCTTCTCTTAAATTTCAAGCATCAAGCTGCATATATACTTTGTAAAAGGTAGGCTAGACTTATCGTCACCTTTGCACCAATTATTGTCTGTTTCTTATTTATTTATTTATTTTCAATGTCACCACCATGTTTTAATTCTTTTTTGTCCGTGTTTTGTATCTTCTTTTGTCCTTTTTAGGTCGCAGAGGAAATCATCTTATTTTTTCGAACTTTCATTAGCAAAAAATGGCAAGGTAAGCTCTTGTCATTGACAAGAAAGTGTATTATTCATTTCATCTGTCTATTTGCGATATAGCATCAAGCCTTAATCCCCCACCCCCCAATTAACAAACCCAAAATTCCAAACAATGCATGGAAAACTGACTAGATTTTTAAGTTATTCTTGTTTTCACTTGTCTACTTCTACCCATCATGGCTATCAATATTACAAATGATGGGATTTCATAGGAATGAAGCATAAATAAAATTTAGTAGTTCTTCCTTTAGCTTTCCACTGTCTTTTGTTTTCGAGGAAATTAAAACTCTACTTGTAAAACCCAACAAAATAAATAAAAATAGCCAATTTCTTCGCTAAGAAGCTAGTTGCTGGTATTTCTCTTGCACCTCCTGGGGCAAATGACAGTAGTACCAATCTTTGCTTATGGAGAACGGCTCTCTAACATCCCTCAAAATTTCATGTTTACAATGCCTTAACCTCCTCTAGTCCTCTTCCTTGAGCGATGCCAAACTCGTACTGGAATATGCATCATAGTTGTACGGCTTGGTCAATGATCCATCATCTGATCCATGCCTAGAACCTTTCTCTTTGAACTTGGAACTAGACTTGACTGAACCTTCGCTCGCATCTTTGGATTTCTTCCGTCGAGACCTCTTGGGTATGTTAGGAAGGCTTTGAGAGTTGGAGGATTCACCACCTAGGGGGCTAGTGTTGTCCATTTGTTTTTGGCGCCTCCTGGAGGATCTGGATTTGTGGTTTGGACTTTCCCTTGGAGAGTCCACAGAGCCAATGCTGTCCATTGATGGTTGCCTTCTAGATGACTTTGGCAAACCTGGGTCTCGCGTAGGAGAATCGCTTACATTACTTCTCTGAGTTGATTCTGTAAAAGTAAACGAAATAAACAAATTCGATTCAACCTAGCACTGGTTTATAACTTTATACCTTTAATATCGACCTTTCATATAGAATATAAGTATTAAACCACTGCTTTAACTACACTTTTATATTATTATACGAAACTTATATAAATATATTTGAATTTTGAATTCCCTTAAATTTGGAGTACTTGTTCCGTTAGATATCCTGTATATGTCTAGAATCGCCTCTGCCTGACATGAACCTCATTAAAAACAAAAGTATATGAGTATGTAACAATGACACAAGGTGACCCAACATTGATTTGAATGATTCATCATTTGAATATGATTTAAACCTAATAATGAATTTTACCGTGTAAACGTTTTTTATGGGTCAAGTGAGAATGGAAAACACGAACCTCTTGAAACCAAGGTTTTGTCCTCGACATCCCTAGTATTACCATCTCCATTTTGTGCTGGTGGGGATTTGAATTCATTCATCTAACAACCAAATACTTAATGGCTTAGATTAAGAGAAATTTGAAATTTAAAAAATGGAATATTAGCTTTAGTGCTTGATTTAAGTTTCTGTGATGGATAATTGGAGAAAGTAGGAATCAAACTTAAAACGGGATAATTGGAGAGAATTAAACCTAAAACATACCCAGCTTGGCGAGGTTACAGATGGACCATCCCATCCAATATGAGCTACATGCTTTACATCTGTGGGAAAACCTATTTGCATCTCCTTCTCTTCCTTCTCTTCCTCTATAAAATCACATTTTAATCACCCAAAAGATCTCGATAATTATCGTAAAAACTATGCTTATAAAATCTGATTTTTAGAGTTCGGATGAGGGTCATACCAAATATCTGGGAAATGTATCGGAGGCCCTTCAATAGGCCCTTCATTTTCATGCTCATAATATAGAAAAATGTTCCTTTCTATTCTTTTTAACTTCCTAATTAGTCAGCCGTGTCCGCTTCCCACATAATAGACTGACCAAGCAACAGGTACATCAAAGGAAAACTTATTAGATTTGGATGAACTAGATAACGTAAAACATCGTTATTAAGATTTTAGCGACATCTTGAAAGAAGAATGATTTAAATTACTCAAACCTTGAAGGTAATAAGTGAGCAATGTTAACCAATACACCAAAGAATTGTTGTAATGAAACAATTAGACGAAGATTTAATATTTTACTGAATTTTTATTTTTGTAGGAGCACATAGAGAAATTATTTTCCAGATTAAAGAAATGCCTTCCTTTTTTTCTTCTTTTTTTCCCCTCTCCTTGGCCAATATAAGATAGAATGGCATGCAAGATTGCAAATGATTTTGAAAAAGAAAGAAAGAAAAAAAGAAGGGGGAATTAACGGAAGCAAAGGTTTTTGTTTAATGGTGGGTTGAATTAGATTAAAAATTTGAATGTGATCTTGCTAATAAACCCTTAATTGAAGGAAGCCTTTCGCTCATCGAAAATTTAGCATCTTGTCATGGAAGAAAGGAAGCAAATGGAGTTTCTTTCATCATCTATTTTTAGCATGTTTTAATAAATCAGTGGCTAGATGTATATTTTAGCAGTAATCCTTCTCTTTTTAACTAAAAATAAACTGATACTCCTAGGATTTAGCAGATAAATGGATGCTGATAGAAATCAGAGCTATCTTTTATTGTTTTAATCTACATTTAGGTTTCTACTTTCTAGGTGATATGCCCTTGCATTTGATTGGGTAATTAGATATTTAGATATGCAAAATCTGAGGTGGTTCTCATCTTTGGCAATAATGGCAAGCCGCTAGCCTTCCGACCCATAATGATATCAACGTTGGAAAGTATTACATAATGTTTTAGCTAGTTTATGTATATTCAATGGTATAGAGCTCTTGAAATGTTTTGGCACTACCAATTTTCTGAGATTAACAAATAGTACACCTGTGATTGTCAGCTAATTCATTTATGCCATTACCTAATAGGCTAATACCCGCGATCAAGTATTGTTCACATCACTACTTTTGAGGTTTTTGATACACAAATAACTAAAAGTTTTGGAATAAAATTGGAAGTATTTATCAGTTACGATTGCGTTGGTAAATAATATACCCAAGATTAGGTTGAAAAACAAATGAACGAGTTACAATTTTGCAAGACAATTGATATACTCTTACCAAGGCAATTAGAACCGAAAATTTCATGCTACTCGAGGCTTGGTCCAGATAAACAGGAGGGTTACGACTTAGTAAGAATGGATTTATACACCAAGGCAATTACAATACGTTCTTGTCTTCCAATGAAAACCATGTAGACATCACTTAGAGTACAAGGTTTCCAAACCAAGTATTAATAAGCAAAAGTTTGGGATTAGTTGTACCTTGTACCATATGTGGTATCAAGTTGGGTGTTTTGATAATCAATGGGTTAGTGTTAAGAGTGTAGCATCGAGTAGCACACTTAGAGTTTGTTGTGGGGTATTCTTGTATAAGAAGTTGAATCTAGGATCTAACTTGTTACCAATCACCATTCAACTATTTCATTATCAATTCTGTTGACCACCAATTTCTAAATGAAATAAGTCATTCCACTCACTTCGTTAAGCAAACCGATTCTCTAAGTGGCCAGTCAGCAAAGTGAAAAATAAACATTTAAAAATAGTTAGAATGTTGTTTGTATTACTCTATTCATCCCCTTGAGTGTCTTCACTTTCACTATTCGAACAAATCTATTACTTCAAATTCCATTCAATATCCGGTTTCATTTGTATAAGCCTAGCTATCAGGTTTCGTACATCAAAATTGAAAATTTTATCAATACTTGGTGATCTTGATTTACAGTTTTTAATCTTTGTTAGAATATTCACACTACCATTGTTTATAAATATTTTGGAAAATAATTTTCTAGTAAGTCACGATCTTTTGAGCTTTTCATGGAAATGTTTCATTCTTGACTCCCTTCTCAAGTGATGTCCATACTCAAATAAGATTTTTCATATTTCTAAAATGATCAAAGTTAGTAGAAAGTATCACTTGTTATTTCTATCTTACTAAATATGCAAAGATCAAAGTGTGGGTGAGTACTATATTCTTGGAGAATCTCATTCATATTTTCAAAGTTTATTATTATTGAAGGTGGCATGCATGATCTATAATGTTGCTAGTTTGTGCAATTTCATTCAAACAACAAGATTTTCAAAATATTAAAGTTGGAGCATTGTTGAAAAGAGGTTTCATTCTTGAAAATCCTTTTTTTGATGTCATAAGTATTCTAACCATTTTATTTATTTTTTATTGTACCTTTTTATATTTATTTATGCACTATTATTATCACTATCACTATTACTATTATAATTATAATTATATTTATTCATTGCTTATATTTTATTATTTTTTGTACTTTATTTTCTCCACCTTTAAATTTCTCCACCTTCAAAGTAGATCACTATCCACTAAATTCAATATTTGGTTTTAAAACCTAATATAAAGTCATTTTTGGGTTTTGGAGCGGCGTTAAAACAAATAATTTGGTGACGAATTATTCAAAAATCAATATTCAAATTTAAAGTCTTACACTCTTAGGCATGTTTAGGTTTATTCTTGCATAATTAAAAGATGAAAAGGAGAATGCTTCCCTTATACAATGAGATTAAAAACATTAAGTGTCTTCAACATCTCTTGCGAAATTAAGTAATGAAAACATACCAAAATGTCCCTAAAGCATAGCGCAATGCTTTTCTGAGGTCCAAGGCCCAAAAAAAAGAGTTTTATGTACTATATTTCTTTCTTTTATATTTATCCTCAATCGGTAATATATTCTAACATTATTTCCTTGAGAGTAGATCGGTTTTGCCAATCTTTAAAAAAAGAGCTATTCAATAATATTTACCCTTGAATTTCACCTAATAAATTACAATAACATCTACATGTAATGATCACAAAATGTGTTCGTTTGATGGAAGATGTTGATTAAATTTCTAAATATACTAAGAGACGAAATAAAAAAATTATGCTAGGTAAAAATCATCCTCTCTTGTGTGAGAGTGATCTATCATAAGAAAATTGGCTTTGATTTTGTTTAATAAGGTTGTAAACTTCAATTTTTTGTCCAAAAGATATTAGTTGCCAAAGTGAGGTTTACTTGGTATTAGAAAATATGAAAGTAATCAAAAGAAAGATAGACAGGACCTTCAAAACTTTCTTGTTGGATATAAGAAGACACGTTAGGTTATATGGAGAGTGACCATATGTGTCATCATATTCCATTATCCAAACGCCCTTACATAAGTTCTATTACAAAAATTCATGGGTTGCTCCAACTAACAACCCATTCACAATAGAAGAAGACACATTAGGCTATATACAGCCAGCATCCAACCCTCAGAAAAAAAAAAGGCGGGGCAATGACTACACTCAACCCCATTTCTCTTCATTTTTTCTCGTTTGAACTTATGGTTGATCCAACGCAGTGTAAAAGAACCTTCTACAACAAGTTGCACAGAATATTGTTCATGATACATGAATTCCTTGGTTTTTCCACAAAGTAAAGGCAAAGTGAGAGCTTACGATGATTGCTGCTGAGCCTGCATGAGTTGGGAACAAGATTATCTGATGAACTTTGTTAAAATATCGACTTGAGAAATAGGGAAAAATGAAACTCACCCTTTTAAAAAACTTTTTCTGGATATTCAATGCCTCTTTACATGCTTTTTTTGCATCTATGTTCCCAGTTACGTCCCCTAGAATCTGTAGAAACAACAACATTTCTGAACACACACAATACGCGCAAATTGTTGGCAAAAAAAGGAAAAGGGTTTATAGATTACAACTTAGCTCCCCTGAAACAAAGAGATAGGGAAGGGAGAGAGGGAGACCTCCACGATATCATCAAGGCCCTTCGCTTCTTTTAAGATTCGCTTGTGCTTGTTCTCAAGGATGCTTGCAGCAAGAAACACAGCTAAAGAACTTTGGTAATCCCTGAACCCGGTTCTAAGATTGTTCCTCTCAAATTTTCCATAATCTTTCAGCAGTTTCTCACTTACATTAGCTTTGGTTTCTGCTGCAGCACTTGTTTCATATAATAAGAAAGTGTTTGGATTGTACTCCATTGCCCACATCAACTGCAACCAATCTTCATTACTAAGTTATGCTTCAATCACGGTGATTAAAAAAAAATGTAAACAAAATGCCATTGTAGATGTAGATGGGGCATGCAAGCATCACGGTGTAAGAAACCATATCCCTAAACAGTTATTTGCTAGATGCATGCCAACTTTTTGGTTTATAGTGAGGCATCCCAGGGAACGGCTTATAGTCGTAGAAGTGTGAGGCACAGTGTAAAGGCAACGCACCAGTAAAATAAATGTGGAGGGTGAATGAGATAAAAAATCAAAAAAGGAGATAAATAAGTAAATGGAGCTCCCCATGCTCCTTGGGTGTGCCTCATTGTTCTCTATGCCTAGGACTGCTGGAGACAATGGAAAATACACCTCATTGCTCCTGACATGTCACACCTAGACACTTTTAAAGCCAAGGTCCTCCTCTCTTAACAAAGCCCTTTACTTCAGTAGGCAACTGAAGACAACTATGAGACATTTAAGTAGAGTAAATACTCTTACCTCCCAAAGATACAAAGCATCCATGAATGAAAACTCTCTTCTGAAAAGCACCATCAGCATACGAAATGCAAACAGATACTCGCCTCCATCTAATTCCTCTGCCAAATATAGCAACAGTAAATCAAGATTACTAGCAATAAGAACAAAGAAACCATATTAAACATTTGAATTTTCATAATGTTATGCTTTTGACTGATCATGTCTAAATGAGGAATAATGGATCTTACACCAGCTCACCAGCTGGTGATACCAGGCACTTTCCTATGTTACTGAAAGACTCCAACAGAGCCTTCTATATTAGTTCTCATATCCTAAGAAAATTTTCTTCACAACTCTCAAACTTCATCCTGACAAAAAATTTCTTATCAATAATTCCAAATTGAAGCTTTACAATCTTCATCACATGAAGAGAACGTAAAGTGTGAAATAATAAAAACTTTCACAAACGTAATGTCCTGTTCAAATGCTGATGGATCAAGCTTCAGAAAAAACGGCACATATGGTGCCAAAACAAATCTGTAACAAGTACCGGCTTCCATAAAATCTCTTATAAGCACAAGGAAAAGGAAGGTACACTTTGAAAGTTCATTTTCAAAGGTTATACTCTCTACGTACTAAAAAATAAATTGTTAAGCAATTTTAACACATAGGGAAACTTGATTAAATTCAGTTAAAAATGTATTGATTTCAAAAGTGGCATTAAAAATTTGTATTACTGCAATAAAAGGAAAAATAATGAGGGGTAAAGGGACGAAGAAATGAAAATGGAGAAAACAAAGATAAAGAGCGTCATCTTGAGCTATCTCAGTCCAACAGATATTTCATTTCAGTCAGATTAGATAATATAAACTGCAGATCAAACACAAACTAAGTGTGATGTATTAACTGAATATTAAATGGACATCTTGTACAACAGAATCAACATACCAAGGTGTTGGTGCAGTTTCGGATCAATAACTTTAATTATTGTTGAAAGTGTACTCAATCGAGCTTGCACTCCAATTGAAGTTGAAGTTGTCTTGAAATTCTCTCTCTTTTCAAAGTATATGCAAGAACAGAACAAATCAAAGGTGACAAATTAAAACTGAAGAAGAATATCTTGCTTTTTAGCCCAGAGGCCAATCTCTTGTGAATTTTCATTGTCTCCATCTACATTTAGAAAAATATTTTTCCAATAGTATCTTTCAAAAATCTGAATAAGTTTCTAGTATCATTGATGTAAATAATCTCAACATTTTCCATGGACATGCATGAACAGAGATGACAAAGCAAATGAGTTATGTTAAACTGATGTATAGCTTAACAATTAGCCTCAGGGAAAATTCAATGAAGTAATTAGTTTCTTCCATCCATCTACATTTGGAAGTATTAGTTCTACACTTCTACAGAGTAGAATTTTCCCTAAGATATCTTACAATACTCTCTGGTACTGTAACCCACAATGTAATCACGGGCTTTTTTCGATTATAGCATCCAATCTCAAACAATAAGTAAAGAACTACAGAAATAAAACGCAAGAATTATCAAGAATTGAATTTAGCATACTATTACAAGAGAGAACTCAAACTAGGAAATAGTAATGTAAAAAAAAGGGTTAAATTAATTTTTACCACCTGTGTCCTGAACTCCTGATATTCTATTAACATAGTAAGAATAACTCAAGTGGAACCTTGACAAAACTAAATATTGCATGATGAAAAAAACCCTATACAAGAGTTTCTTGTTTTCTTTTAGCCAAACTGTTTATCACCATTGTTCATATAGATAAGAGAATAAATACAGAATAAAGCCCAGGAAACCTGAGACAAAACTACAAGTAGCTGAGGCCCTAAACAAGAACAAAATTTGGCACATCAATTAATATGAGCCAGGCTCGTGGCCCTGAGTATATGAAAGAAGAAAACAAAACCTGTACCAAGACAAGCCTCAAGTGTCACAAGCTTACAATCCATGTAAAATCTCTAAATCACATAAACACAAAGGACGATCAGATCAGAGTGATCAGATAGTTCATCAAGTATGTTCTTCATTTGTGAGCTACAAAATATGCATAGTAGCATTTCCACATTTCTCTCCAACTTATGGTGATAAACAGTTTGGCTAAAAGAAAACAAGAAACTCTAGTTTAGGATTTTTTTCATCATGCAATATTTTGTTTTGTCAAGGTTCCACTTGAGTTATTCTTACTATGCTAATAGAATATCATGAGTTCATGACTCATGTGGTAAAAATTAATTTAACCCTTTTTTTTACATAACTATTTCCTAGTTTGAGTTCTCTCTTGTAACAATATGCTAAATTCAATATAGATAAGAGAATAAATGCATAATAAATGCCCAGGAAACCTGAGACGAAACTACCAGTAGCTGAGGCCCTAAAAAAGAACAAAATTTGGCACATCAATTAATACGAGCCAGGCTCGTGGCCCTGAGTATACGGAAGAAAAAAAACCATTACCAAGACAAGCCTCAAGTGTCACAAGCTTACAATCCACGTAAAAATTCTAAATCACATAAACACAAAGGAAGACCAGACCAGAGTGATCAGATAGTTCATCAAGTATGTTTGTCATTTGTTAGCTACAAAATAAGCATAGTAGCATTTCCACATTTCTCTCCAACTTGAAAGGTCCAACCAACAATAATGGAGCGCATTTTTAAATGTCTTGATTGGGTATGAACATATAAATAAGTTCACTTGCTCCATGCCTTACTAGGTAATGAATAATCAGGGTTTTAAGTAAGGCATACGGCATTATGCAAGTTAACAACAAATTTGGAAATGGTAGCAGTTTCATTTATGTAGCATTACCTAAGTTGTAAAAAAAGGGTAGTGCTTGCACTAGGGATGATAAATGAACCAAGTGGCTTGAGCTCGACTTGGTCAAAGAGATATTGGCTCGAGATTTAAACAAACCAAGCTGTTTATTTATATGGAAAAAAAACAATTTCCATATGTATATATGTGTGTGCGAGGGCGCTCGTAAATCATGTCATTTATATGGAAAAAATTTCAAAAAAAAACATATTTGAGTAAAAATGTATAACTAAGCTCTAAGAGATCTGACTCCTAACTCCTTAGCAGCCAAAGTGCTGAACACTCAGCCTCCAGAAAAAGAATATGTAGAGAGTGAAAAATGCTTTTCAAGAATCCTAACCTTCATTCCCTACTCAAACCCCAAATCTTACCTTCCCTTTCTCTTCCCCTTTGAATCCTTTCTTCCTTTCAAGCTCTCATCTTCTAATCAAGCATGAACCCATGTTTGAGTCAGTCAAATTTTGCTTTACTTTATAGTTAAGTCCTTGCTCGATCCAGATACAATCAAGTTGTGTCTTCATTACAAGCGACCTTTGAGTCATCTCAATGGTATGGTCTATCTCTATCTTTGATTGTTTTTGATTAAAATTCACCTTTTGTAGAACATGTTTACTCAAATTTCCAAGTTTCTAAACTTCAAAAGAGCCCATTTTAATCAAGTTATTCCAGGCACTACTTTCGGTCTTCTTCGTATGGTTATTTAAAATTCTATGACAGCAAAGTTCCTCAATTCTATGCAATGGTCGAATTTGATTACTTTTAATATTCCTCAAATAATTCTGGCTCAAATTTGAAGCTTTTTATCTTAGATTTGGGGACTTTT
Organism: Dysphania ambrosioides; assembly: GCA_026401315.1. Taxonomy (NCBI): domain Eukaryota; kingdom Viridiplantae; phylum Streptophyta; class Magnoliopsida; order Caryophyllales; family Amaranthaceae; genus Dysphania; species Dysphania ambrosioides. The sequence continues at coordinate 13,129,872 of CM048661.1, forward strand.
CCTAATAAAAAATTGAATTTTGATTCAATCCGAGCAAAGCGTTGAACTAATGAGCTCGATGATTTATCACCCCTAGGCTACACAAAAGCATGAGAAGATGGTGTAAGTGCATAGATTATGCCTCATAGATTCATGGAAAAAGGGAAAGGGGAAATGATGAGGGGTGCGGGTGCATTAGAAGAGAGAACTTCCACAGTTCGGAAGAGGGGCAGAGAGAGAAACAAAGAACAGAAGAAGAGTAATAAAGAGAAGCATGAAGGGAGAGAGGAAAAGAGGGAACCCAGAAGCAGCTTGACTTGAAAAAAAGTTTTATTATTACCCTAAAAGCATCAATCCATAATCATGCACCCTCTAATAGACAATCTCAACAAACACTAGTTTGATTATTTCCCATTTCTTACTCCAAGAAAAAACCACAATGCATAAACCTGGTAATACCAAAATATGGACAGGTAAACTACAGAATTTCTGATTATTTAAAATCATGATAGACCCTTCAGTAACAAGTTAGCATGTATCCTGTACAGGTAAGCACATTTACATTGGATAGAGGGTAGACCTATGCTTAAGAACAGACGGGACAGTCTTTGCCTCGGATCCTATCAAACAAACGACAAATCATTTGCGACTCAAAAGAAGGGATAATTTGGTAGTTATTTGGGTCACCATGAAAAAGAAAACAAGAGACCGTTGAAAGGGATTATTGAACTATCTATATGACTCATACAGAAACATTAATTGAAATTCCTGAACCCTGATGCTTTCTAGGGAGTTACTTATTCAGGTGCTGCAGATAACTTAGGTGATCGAAATTTATAGGCATTGCATTGGTCTTGTATGGTCCACTTCAGATTTAGTCCTTTTTTAATAGAAATCTCATCATTCTTGTGATATGGAATAGGGAGATAATTAATTCATATGAATCAAGCATCTTATAGAAGAATAATAACTAATTGGCAAAAGCATTTAGTTGGCCCATACACAATTAGATCCAAATATAGCATGCCCAATGGTAACTTCCCTAAAATAAGTCTTACTATGCAAACAAAATTATCAGACTATGTATCAAAAGGTTAAAGTTTCATAATAATAATATTCATTTCAAACAAAACAGTAAAAACCATTATAATAGATTGTTCCTTGATTGCAGGCAAGTTGGTGAGAACTGAGAAGTCAAACAGATTTTGTGTGGAAATGCATGTTAAATAGGTATAAAAATAATGCACTATAGAATCTGCTATTCAACACACTTTACCCCGGAAAATAAGTGCATGAAGCTAAACTACTGAACTTTTATGTATAAGTCTTCTTGCATCCAATAGAATGTCCAATCAAAGATGGTTATTCTGAAATTCTATACAAGTCAATGACCCCACAAAAAAGGTACTTCACATCTCAGATGATGGACCAACCGGATGTCTGAACCAATTATGTGTATCAGTTAGACAGCTAAAGCCAACCTCATTTATTTTCTAGTAACTAGAAATTTCCCATTGAATTCTTCTAAAAGTTTCAAGCTAGAAATATTGAAGCGAAAAGTTATTACTCTAAATAACATCACATACTATCTGACAACAAGGATCACTGAAGTTAGACTACATCCTTACCAATCTACGCATTGCCCGCTCAAAACACCAGAAGGCATCTGCTTCATTTTCAATAAGTATTACCATTGGAGAACAAATATCATTCATCCCTGAACACAAGACAGTAATTTTCTTGAGCAAATATAATACAGTACAATATCAATTTGAAAAACTACAATTGACTTTTTAAACGTGGTGGTAGAGCTGTTGACCTTTGTCAATGACCAGGGTGAATGCACAAATAAGAATCTCATGCAAATGGGAGAGAAAAATCAATACTACAGCCAATGAAGATAATAAACTTCTGATGAACCACAGAATGGGTTAAAGAGAATTGTTTTGCAAGTAACTGAGCTTCTATGTAATAGATGCCACACGTCACGTGAGCCCCAAAACAGGAAGAAGAAAGACATCATTTAATGGAGGGACTAGTGCATATATGCGTAAATCATATAAATGATTTTGCATACTTTCCCTCCAACTTAACTATAATTGAGATGAACAATACAACTTACCGAGAAAACTTGGCATTAATAATTATAAGTTTATAACTGGAGATTTTTGCAAAATATGATACAGTTGCAATGAGGACATTTGAGGCATCAAGAAACGAGATAAGAAATCAGCATTTTTACCTTGAACGTAACTAATATCACTGTCCACCCAAGCGTATATGGAAAGAATATTCCAAAGTTTTGCCTGGTTAGCTTCATTCTGATAAAACATAAGTGGCTGATCTGTTCGTACTACATCCAAACCTACAACAACAATTACAGAAATAATCAACAAGTAGTACCAAAAAGTGATGCTGACTTGAAGAAAACCAAGCTATTGAACAGTGCTGAAACAGTTTGAACCCAAGTTTTTTTTTCAATAAAAGAAGTTCAAACTATTTTCACTTTGATTTTTCCGGCTAGTCATTTTCCAGCAGCCACTCTAAAACTTGTAAAACTTCTAGAAAAAAAACTGCCTGTATGTAGCATAAATTCCATGATACATAACTTTGTTTATCATGTAATGGAGGAATATTAATCATTAAACCCCTATTCTGGATTAATTTGGTTCAATGTGGCAATCTTCAAGTCTCCTTAAAACCCTAATACCAACTTGGGATTTTTCCCTAAACTTTCAGGTAAATTTCTTGGAGGGCTTTGCTGTTGGCTATAGTTTTGAACAAGGGATTAAGGATATTTTTTGGAGGAGACTTTTTAGATCAAAGTTTATGTTAAAATGTAATTTGATGTTGAACCAGATAACTCTAAGATCTCAAAATTAGAAGACAGGTTTTTATTCTAGACAAATTAACAGATTTTTTAGCTACTGCAAAGCAAATAATACTGCTTTAGCTGCAGATTTCAGATAATCTCACATAAGCGAGAAATTAAAATCAATTAGAGGGAAAACAAAGTTCTATTGGATTTGATAATAATAGAGCATAATTAAAAGAACATTAAGCAAAAGGAACAAATGAAATAGATATGATTCACTCCCTCATGAGATTGAAATTAAAGAGACCTCAGACAGAAGTCTTAGACTCAGAGGTATGTTGTCTTGGATAATTTAGTCTATTCAAAGAAAGCCATAAGCCAACTTTAAGCTTGTTAAAAAACAAAAAAGATTTGTGCAATGGCAGCTCACTTTAGATAAGTTTAAGGAATAACGTGGAGGAAAGCACAATGACTTAGGAGAGACAGTTCAAATGAGGATTATCAAGAGATGGGTGTGGATCATTTCCATCCTGCAAAAAATGATTAGAAGAACCTTCCCAAGTAAACTAGAACAGATGATATACGAGCCTAAAGCTTTTAAGCTCAAACCAAAACCGCCCGTTTAGAAAGCAAACAATATTACTAGTTTTCAAGTCAGTCTTCCACGACAATAATGCCAATGCATCAAATTACTTTCCTTCAAAAACATCCCATTAACAATAATCAAATGCAGCATGTTACTCTTTACACGTAACTATAAGTTGTTCCCAGGTCCCACTTACATAATATCAAGATTATCAAGAGAAGAAAACTATGCTCTCGGTGTCTGAATAAATTTTGACATGTCTATTATGGTTCTTTACCTTTTGAAACATGGGAACTAGATTTAGTCTATTTGCAATTGTAATACCAAGGCTCACGGATCTAAATCTCAGCCAAATCGCAAATGCAGTAACAGTCGTGTTGTAACCCAATATATGGTCACTACAAGATCAAAAATCTTTACAATGCAATCGTGATGTGGAGATGTGAGATTTAATACCATGCTCTTCGCAATTCTACTGGTAATACTGCATATCTTTAACATTAAATCCTTATCTCTCCGTAAAAAAAGGGTTCACTAGAAGCCATGAGGCACACACTAGTTTATCAATATCAACACAAACTGAATAAATAATGGGAAAAAATAATAATATGAGAACAAACATAATAAAATATAAATAGGAAATTTTGAATTTATAAAGGGTGGGGAAGATATTAAATTTAACAAAGGCATATTTATGTACTAATTGCATACCTATTTGAGGCAAAACCTGCTTCCACTGTATCACTTTCTTCTCAAAAGCAGGATCATTTTTCTCTTGATCACCTTGCAAGTCGGGGGTGTGATCAATTGGTTGTCCATCATCAGTTATAATAGGTGTTGTGAGAAACTTCCCACTTCCAATCACAGGTACCATCTTCCGACACTCTGCTTTCCATTCATCATACTGTTCTCTAAGTGCATATAATATTGTAGATACAGTCAACTCACATGCACACACATATTTTCTCAGATACTTGGATCCGCATGCAATGATTACAAGCAAAGCATAATCTAGGATTCATGCTAAAGAATACAGCTTTACCATCAAGTAAAACCATATGCTAACTCATGAAAAGTTTCATTCAAAACATCCACTACATTATCAGCACTAGCCAAAAGAATCATAGAAACAGGTTTCCGAAACAAAAAACAATCAAATTCAAGCAAACAATGCAGTTATAAAAATATTATCTAACATGATAAAGTCCACAACCAAACTTATAGTTCAAACCATCATTGACAATACTGTCGCAAACAATCAGCAAGAGTGATAACAATAAGGGAATAAGAACTGGAATTAGGCATCCATAATGAAATTTAGCCTATTCAAAATTATTAGATGACCAATATGCACAAGAACTAAAAAAAAGTAACCACAATTGCAAGTTACAACTACCTGCGGCGTTGCCTAATTATACTTCGGTCATCAAATGTACTCTTTGGATCATAACAGCCCAGTAAAAACTCCCAAACAGCACCTCGGATAGAGGGGTGGACACCCTAGCAAAAAATAAACAGAACCTAATTTTAGTTAGAGGATGTTCCACTAATCTCCTACAAAATATGAGAAAAATTTAATATAGCAGAGCGTCAGAAGCACCCATGTAGCACCATAGCCATCAATAAAAAAAAAAATCTTTTCTTATGCATAATCACCAATACCAACAAGGAAGTGAAAGACAAGAAAATAACTACAATGGATAGTGCAGGCTTCCAGACGAAATACCACTAGCAAAAGTAAAATACAAAAGAAAGAACCCCTGTAAGATGGACCCAAGTAGACAAGACAAGAATGACATGTAGATTAAGGATTTACCCCACGTTGAATACGCCTTAGTACATTTGCAATATCCAGCTGACCATCTTCAGAGAATGAAGCTTGCCACCTCCTTGAGCTAAGAGTTTTTCCTGTCTGCAAAATGCATAATCAAAATATGCTACGGAAGACCAAAAAAAATCATTTCCTGTATGCAGGATAAGACAGGAGGAATTATTGATATGATTGTTACTTGTATACCATCAAAGCTCAATAGCTTTGACCTTTGTAGCTCGTGTTTACCACGATATTGAGCATAATACATCAAGATGATGAATGCATAATGATGATTGACAACTGAAAATATGGAGCAAGACAATCTATCTAAAATACCAATAAAAGTGACAAGAAAAATAGAACAAGAAGTTTTTATATTCCTGCCAAAAGACGAAAACTCCCACACTCATTATTAAGAGTAAGGTTCTCACCCTAAGCTTGAAACGAGGCTTCGGGACACTGTCTTGACACTCTGGTCTAATGGGATAAAATGTATCCAACTCGGCTTGAGTTGATCTTCTCAAGAACATCATCTATGCCGATTCACATAAGCACCCGTATTTCAGTTATAAATACATTCACAAAAAAATATTAATTCAAACACTAAAGTGCTACTAGCATCACAAAAACTCCAAGATCATCAGTTCGTCATCAATATCATCCAAACCCTAGTTTTTTTACACGTCTTTGGTAGTTCAATTTTCCATGTCCAATATTGACATATTGTTATTATTGATCACATCATCACATACAAGCAAACAACACTCCCAGGGCCGCCTTAAGAGGAAGTAAAATCACGTCAAGAGGTTACAATAGACCAAATATAATACAATGTTTTGATACAAATTACAATCATAATTAGTGAATGTAAGAGCTTAAAGGAGGTCAAAGATGTTGAGATCCTTATAACAACACAAACATGAAAACCAATAAAACTCTATAGCTTAATTAATGAAATTAGCAAACCCGAAGCCGAGGCCGAAACCATAATCGTATCCTTAAATTTTCTACATGATGAACCAACCAAAGCATTAAAACTGTGTTCAGGAACAAATTTAATAACAAAATGTGATTGATTAAAGCTTCAAAACATCAACAAATGGCGGAAAAAATCATAAACCAATAGATTGGTACCTTTGTTTGATTGCGATTACGAGGACGTGATCTTGCGTAAAATTCAATGAATCTGAAAAAATTGAATTTAGAGTGAATGAAATGGGGATTTTGAAGAAAGTTAGGGTTTTGGCTATCGGATTGACGAGCAAGGAGAGAGAAGGGGGAGCTCAGAAGGTTCTAGAAATGGAATGATCGAAGGTTGAGTTCAGGCGAGGAAGACACGAAAGGGAGGGGGTGAATGGTGGAAGAAGATGGTGCTTGCGTGGTTGGTTGTTATATTGTTAACGGTTTGAATGAATGAATGAATGAATGAAATTTACGTGAGATGATTTGGCCCCTCTATTTGGACAATTAAAGGTGGGACACAATATGGTGGGACAGTGGGCTCCTGTTGCATTAGGGGGAGTGGGACCCATTTCCCCATGATCTGAAATTTTTTATCTGAATTTTCTAATTCAAATTTTTATTATGATATTTTTGTTAACAATTTTTTTTTGGTAAAATAAGAAACTAAAGGTAGCCTAAAACTCTTGCAGTCGTGATTAGGGATGCTTATTGAGTTGAGCTAATCGCAAGCAACTCGGACTCGACTCGGTCAAAACTCGAACGAGCCAAGTCGAGCAAATTAAAGCTCGACTTGAAAAACTCCTCATAAACTCGAATTTTTATTTATAATATATATTTATAGAAAATTATACTTAAGATATAAAAGATAGTTTGATATATAAACCAAAAGTCCCACATTAGATTAAAATAAGCTTTAAACGAGCTTTAATCGAGCTCGAGTTTGAAACGAGCTTTAATCGAGCTTAAAATGAGCTTTAATCGAGCTCAAGTCGAGCTTGGAACGAGCTTTAATTGAGCTCGAGCTCGAGAATTGAGTTTTCGAGTCGAGCTTTGGTTTTTTGCTCATGAGCTTTCGAGTTCGAATCAAGCTTAGCCAAACTCGAACTCGAGTTTTAGTTATCGAGTTCGAGTCGAGCTTAGCCAAACTCGAGCTCGACTCGGCTCATAAGCACCCCTAGTCGTGATATATGTTTTGATGGATAATAGTCGGCATTCACATTCATTTGTATCTTAAACTTAAGACCGTCGAAAAGAGAGTATTTAATTTCGACAGTTTTAGTACTAAACGGACAATCTAAAGCATTCAAGAATAAATTCCAAGTAAAGTAATCGACAAACAACATTCGAGAATTAAACTTTATTTAGTTACTTTGACTTCCATTTGATTGAATATTCAACAAGAGATGACATGATTGTGTTAAGTTTGAAACTGAGTTATAAAGTTCTTATCAAGATATACCACTCAGTAGAGGTGGCCACTAGGCCGGTTTAGCCCGACTCGCCTCTGGCCCGACTCAGAACGACTTGGTTCCTTAGTGGGATGAATACGAATCTCAAATTTCCAACCCTGACCCTATTCAATTCGGTTCATGAAAAAATTTGATTCAACCCACAATTCGAACCGGCCGACCCAGACCAGATGATTCGGTTAAAAATGGTCGTTTTTAACCGTTGCAACTAGTCATTGATGATGTGCCTATATAAACCGAGAAATTCGGTTTCTTCAATCCACACAAACTCTCTCAAACTCTCATTCTCTCAATTTCTCAATCTCTCAATTACTAATAAATACAATTAGCTTACTTATTAGTACAATCTTCTTCTTAATCTTCATAAGTTATCTTAATTAGTTGTTTTATTATTCTTAATTTACTTGTTTACTACTATATTTCATAAAAGAAATGGCTTCAAGAGGTAGACTCAGCATTATCAACTCGTACGATGATACCACATATTTTGCACAAAACTTGGAGCAACAACTTTTCGGTACTCCTGCTGCTCAAGTTCTTCAAACTCCAACTTCGAAAATGCGTCCGCCTCCTTCTACTGGTCAAGGTAACTTTTAAACTTATAATTAATCAATGTAAATATGAACACTAGTTAGTTTAATTAGATAAATTAATTAAGTTTATAATGTTTAAGTACTTGATAATGTTATATGTAGATTAAGTTAATATGTTTATTATGTAATTATGTTTAATTATGTAGATAATGTTAGTGATGATAATTAAGTAGATTTAGTTCAATTAGTTCAATTTGTTTCATTAAATTTTTTATCTTAAATAGTTTAATTAGTTTATTATGGTAATTAAGTAAATTATGTTGATATTGTTGAATTAGTTGAATAGTTGATGATGTAAGATTAAGCACATTAGGTTGATGATGATAAATAAGTTCATTAATTATATTAATTTAATTAGTTTAAGTAAATTGATTAATTTAGTTAAATTGATTAATTTAGTTTGATAAGTTTAATTAATTTAAGTAAATTAATTTAAATTGATTATGTTATATTAAGTTGATGATGTTAGTTTAAGTAAAATGATTAGTTTAATTAGTTTATTTAGTTTGATTAGTTTGATTAATTTAAGTAAACTGATTTAAGTTAATTGATTAGTTTAGTTATATTATTTTAAGTAAATTGATTTAAGTTAAGTTGATTAATTTGAATTGATGATTATGTAATATTAAGTTGATGATGTTAGTTTAATTAGTTTATTTAATTATATTAGTTTAATTAGATGATAATAAATTGATTTAAGTAAAATGATTAATTTTATTTTATTAGTTTAAGTAAATTGATTTAAGTTAATTAAAGTGATTAGTTTATCTAGATTAGTTGATTATGTTATGTTAAGAGTAGTTATGTTATATTAGTTGATAATGTTTAAGTTAAATTGATCAGTTGTGTCAGATTAGTTATATTAGTTGATTATGTTATGTTAAGATTAGTTATGTTAGATTAGTTTATTATGTTATATTAAGTTGTTCATGTTTAATTAGTTGATAATGTTTACGTTAAATTGATTAGTTTAGTTAGATTAATTGATTATGTTATATTAAGTTGATGATATTTAATTAGTTGATAATATTTAATTAGTTAAATTTCTTTTATGAAGTTGATTATGTTATATTAGATTGATAATGTTAATTAGTTGTTTAATAAACTAATAATGTTAGTTTTTGACTTAACTTGATATGAAATGAAGGTGAAGATGATGGTGAAGGTGAAGTAACTGAGTCCACTCACTATAAAAATAAATCTTCATTTGTCTGGCCATATTTCGAAAAGGTTCCAATGACCGACGCTTCTTCCAAAGGGAAGAAATTCATGTGATATTGCTAGATATGAAAACAACAAGGAAAGAAGCCAATAGCTTTGTATTCATGGAAGACTGGTTATGTGATATTTCTTGAATCCGAAGGCGCAACAGAATCGGCAAGTCAGACACAACTACACGAGTATATGGGTTCCATACCCGGAGGAGGTATGCCTTTTATGTATAACAGAGATAGGATGATTGATGAATTAGCTAGCTTTGTAATTGCAAATGAATTACCGTTTAGCCATGGTGAGAATCCGAACTTTGAATATTTCGCTAGAACCTCTTTACAACCCACTTATAGATGTGTCCCTAGGAACACACTTAAACGTCATACCCAAACTACTTATTACAAATATAGAAGTTTCGCACTTTTAACGGCCGTATTAGCCTTACTAGTGATACATGGACCTCTTGTTTCGGTGAATCTTTTCTTTGTGTAACCGCCCATTGGATAGATGATGAGTGGTACATTCAAAAACGTATAATTTGCTTTGGGGCTATGGAGGAGAGACATACTGATAACAACCTTAAGATAAGGATAATAGAATGCCTTAAGACCTTTCACTTGCTTGATAAAGTTTTTCCCCTTTCCTTAGATAATGCTTCAGCAAACACAAAGTGTATAGATTATTTAATATCTGAACCTAGCTTAAAATTGTTAAACAGTGGAGAGCTTTTACATGTTCGTTGTTGTGCTCATATTTTGAACCTCTTGATTCAAAAAGGTTTAGCTGAGTTAAGCGACTTGCTTAACCCCATTAGGAGTGTAATCAAATAGATTAGAATTATCGCATCGGTTAGAAGAAAGTATATGACCTTATGTAAGGAAAGAGGCCTTAAGAAGAGACAATAGAGTCTCGATACACCGACCTGTTGGAACTCAACATATAGATTGTTAAATGATGTCATTAAATACCGTGAGGTTTTGACCATTCTTTATAATGAAACCTGAGCGACTCCTGATGAACTTATTAGTGATTTCCATTGGACTACCGCATTTTCGTTCATTACATTTTAGCATCTTTTGACCATGGAACCAAAATTTTCTCATATATTTACGACCCTAACATTCATTTAGTTATATATGAGTGTGTTAGCGTAGTTAACACTCTTAGCGAGCATTTTAACATCACCCAAATTAGTGATGTACATACTAGTATGCTAAGTGGTACACTTACCACTTACTTTAGTGAATTCCTCGTTATATATGGTATAACTGCTATTCTTGATCACAGGGTTATGGCTTTGTGTTTAGAAAACGTGTTAGAATCTTACTATAACAATCTAGGTATACAATACGACGTCAATTCCTATATAGAAAAATATAAAAAAGTTTAACTAGTTTATATGATTATTATGCTTCTATTTATGCACCTTCCCAACATGTATCGTCGTTTACTGAAAGTTTTGGTACGCGATTCGTGCCAGCATTTAGTAGAATTTTTAAAAAATATAAAACATTGGCTTCTTCTTCATCTTCTTCACTTTATGTTATTAACGAATATCTTTCTTACCAATATGAAACCGATGAAAAATTTTCAATTATTAAGTGGTGGCGCGATCACGAACGACAATTTCCCGTTCTGGCAAGAATTGCAAAGGATATCCTTGCAATTCCCTCCTCCTCTATTGCTTCCGAGTCTGCTTTTAGTGCAGGTAGAAGAGTACTGGATGAGAAGAGATTTCGCTTATCTCTGGAGAGCATAGAAATATGCCTATGTAAGAAAGATTGGGATCAGGCGGAGAGTAGGACCCAAGGATTGAGAGAGGACGACAACGACGAATACGATCCTTGGATGATGATGGACACGAGCAAATCAAGCAACAACCCATCAGGTGAAGGAGGTTCGGGGACTGTCTCTGGCTAGGCTAGGCACCCCTCAAGGTACGTAACAAAACTACGTGAACTTTGATTCCTTCGGGATACGTAAGCAACTTAATTTTGAAAATCAATATTCAATTATTTAATTAAATTTTGATTTCCTAAATTAAGTGCAAGCCCTTTCTTTTTTCCCCAACCCCCAAAACATGTTTAAATAAAATAAATTAATATGATAATGGATTATAAGTAAATATGTAATTAGCTAATTACATTAGTTAGTTTAATAATACACAATTTGTTTATAATATGTTAATTAATTTATTTATTTTATTTGGTTTAATAATACGTAATTATGAAATTAGGTGAATATACGTAATTAGTTTAATAATACATAATTATCAAGAAAAAAATGACCTTATTTAAAAGTTTACAAAAAATGGCATTTTGAGTGTATTATAAACGTTTAATTACATTCGAAACACTTTCTTTATTCTAATTTGTAAATGTGTTTCTATGTAATTTGTTTCAATTCGATTCGGTTCAGTTCAATTCGTGAATTCATTTTGATTTGATACCAAATTCGTTCTGATTCGATTCGCTAATTCGCTTCGTGATTTGGTTTTTGATTTGGTACGAATCAACCCCCAAAGCCCATCCCGGTACCGGCACGGCCCGCCCCCAAGGACCTGTCCGATCTCGGTCCCTATCCTCGCAGCCTGCCCGCATCGGCCCCGTGGCCACCCTTACCACTGAGAATGCTTTTAGGCCTGAATAATGTGAGCTCAATTTTTGCTGATTTTATTCTTTGAACCTATCATGGAGAGAACAGGTTTACTTAGTAATTTTGAAAGAATGGTCACCTACAATTATGGGAAATTCTAGGAAAAACTAATAAGTTACGTTGTAATATTTATTTATTTATGTTTATGAGGTTTTATTTTATGTTTATTATTAATGTATTTTAGGAATTTTATTTTCTATTTTCGCATGCCCTATTATTCAATTGCTTTAAATAGGTAGTATATTGCAATATCTAATAAGTACCACGAACAAGTACATTTTTACAATCATGAATTAAGAAGGACCATAGTGATTTTGTTGAAATAAACCATCAATCCTTAACTTCAACATTATATGGCGAGATGAATAACGCAATTAATTATGATTTAATTCTTTTCAAACATGTTTTATTCTATAAACTTTCAAATAGGTCAGCATCATAAAAGGTTCTTAAAATATTTCAAATAATATATTTGAATAATCTAAAGGTTCATGCCCTAAATCTCAACAAAGTGAGTAAATAAAATAATGAAATCACTCATTTAAGTTATATTTTAAACTTATTATGTGTATACTTCCCCCAAGCTAATAACTCATTTACGATTTGACAAAAACCCAACATCAAGATAGTGGGAAGTAAAATTCAAGGCATAGTAATGTCAGTTTAATATTTTTCCTTGATAGAGCAAGGTAACTTCTCGAGTTTGGGTCAATTTTATATCAAATAAGTTTTCAGTTGGGGTTAGTATAGACCAGATGATCACGTTTAGGTCAAGTTCGAATTAAGTATCTATAAAACCCCGTATTTTTGAAGTATTTTAAATGGTATTTATACAACACGTAATAATATAAATATTTTATACAATTATTAATTAGTCATTAATGACGTGAGATAACTAAAATAATTTTAGAGGAAAATAATATTTACTTAGTTAATAAAATTAAATGATTTATTCTAATACCTAAATATCCAAAAATAATGTATAGAAATCGGTTTTGAGGGAATAAGTTGAAAAGAATAGTAAAATCAATATTTTGAGATATACGTAGCTTTGGCCGAAATTTTAGAGAAAATTAGGGACAAAAATCAATGTTTGATTGAAAGATGTTTTCAAAGGAAGATTTGAATTAGTTTTTAAGAAACTTTCCTAAATTAATTAAATTCAATTTGGCTAGTCATGAAATATTCTCCTTGCATTCTTCTTTAACACTTTCATGGCTAAATCTTTCCTATTTGACTCTCTTTTATTTTTGAATTTCTTATACCCAACTTTATAGAGCGCAATATTCTTTTAACTTATTTATATCTTACAAAAAACTCTTAAATCCTTTTATGTTTTGGACTAGAATTAAAATCATATGACTACTTTAAAATATATAAATGACTTTTAATAATTATGCTTGGAAAAATAAATTTAGTTTTAATGCCTAAATGAAATTCTTGTTAAAATGCATATTGATTGTTTTGGTCTTACTTTTGATATTCTCTTTTTCTTGATTAATATTTGCTGTGATATAATAAGGTACGTTCATGTGACTTTGTGCCTTGAAAGAGAAAGTTTAAGTGATGATTTGATAATTAGGATTTTTTTGAAATATGGATATTTTTATAAATAGTCCAAGTTGGAATAGTGTAGAATAATGGCTGAATATTTTTTAAATAATGATTGATGTTTTCAAGTGTTATGCATGGATGAACGAAAATTTATAGATATTATTTGGTATTTTTCAAAATTATCTTGATGATTAAATAATTATTTTTAAGTCATTTTATTTATGATTATTTGATGGAAAATTGTTGACGATATTTTTGAGTTGTTGGCCAATAATGTTAAAATATCATTTAATGATTTATATATTGCTGGTCAAATTAATTGAATGATGAAATAATTGTTACGTTCTTGAATTATTTGAATCGTGATTTGATTATTGAAAATTATGAAAATTATTTTGGATAAATACTTAATGAAGTTCGAAAGTGTATGGACTAGTTTGGCTTAGTTTTGTATACTAGCCGATTATATTATATTAGGAAGAAGTAATTATTTTAAATTAATTTATATGTGTTGGTCGGTTTAAAATGAGGCCTTTTAGAAATACTTTGGACCAATTAAATTGTCTTTGGATTTATTAAATAGCACTAATATGGGTTTATCGCCTTGTTGATTAATAGGCAATATTCCTAATAGGCAATATTCCTCATTAATGTTGGAGTACATCTTGGTGAGACTATGTAAAGGAATTATTAGTTTGAGGAGTGCATACTTAGGAAGGTTTCAAAAATTAAATCGAACTTGAGACTTCATTATAAGAGGAGAGAAAGTTTGAAGAAGTATGACTCTGGTAGAGGAAGGGGATATATATGGACTTTGATTTCTCAAATGAGTTAGGAAATTGTAGATTGAAATTAAAGGTTCTAGGGAACAAAAAGCACTATCAGGGGAAGGGGTGTTAGTTGCGGAGACCAAGAATCCAAACTTGCAAGAGTATTGTGAGTAAAGACGGCCATCGTGTCCATAATTGATGATGCATTTAATATATGGAGCTTATAAAAGACTTAAAATTATGAATACCAAGGAAAGCTTCACAAAAGTTAATTCTTGAGTCTTTACATTGTTGATTATTCTACATATCTTACCGTTTGTAGATTATGTTTGCTAATTAATGTTTGATGAACTCTAATGAAGGAGTTATTTACAATAAAATGCTATTTTGAGTGACGAAATCATTTCTTAGGAGTTATGTGAAGTTATTTGTGAAAAAAGTCATTGAAAAGTTTTTTCAAGTTGAGTAGTGTATGCTCAACCTTCACTAATTTTGTCTTTTGAGACTGTCTTAGTAGGGGTATATTTGTCAAGTTATTTCGCAATAACGATTGTCTATAGTTGTGGGATTCGCTAAAATATGTTGTTGAATTATATTGTAATCACCTTTATATAAGTTTATGAGCTTTTGTAAGGTTGATCCTTGTGTTTACATGACTTCCTTTTCAAATTGAAATGTGGTGACTTGTTAGGATATTGAAGAGGAATTTATAGCCATGGGCCATCTTTTGTATCTTAAGATCCTTTTATCATGTCACATATTTTGAATTAATAGTTATTTATTATGATTTTAGCCTTTCAAGTTCCTAATAAGAAGCTTGAAAATGTAGCTTGTTAAAATTAGTGTTTCAATGTTTAATACTTGACAAAAGAAAACTGAGTATTATACTTCCTTTAGTCAATTCAATTATTTTTACGATTTTTTTATCTTCTTTTACGTTTACCAATACATAATTTTGATAATTAGTTTATCTTAATTATTTATTTATAAAAAATTTGGAAGTTGATATTTTCAAAATATATACAATGTAATATGGGAGGGTTGAATTAAGTTCAAGGCCATCTTGTACCGAGATGATTATGTATATTGGGCTAGCTTGAATTGGATACTAATTATAGATTTTATTGGGTTGGGTTAAAACAAAAACCAAATTCAATTAAATTGGGACAAATCAAATCTTAATTATAATTTGGTTGAGTCAAATCAATTTCCTAATTTAATTGGGTTATATCTGATCAAGTCTCAGGTTTGATTGAGTCGGTTTTAATTGAAGATCAAGTTAAGTAGGTTTGGATTGACTGTGGCCCTTACTAGGTTGAATTGGTTGTCGGTTTATTACTAGGTTAGATGCAGGTTTGGAACGAGTTATAGTTGGAACGAGTTATAGTTATTAGATCTAGCTCATGTGTTAGATTTTCTCCAACCAGTTGCAAATTGAGTTTGGATTTCATATTCTTAGGTCAAATTAGACATTGGCTCAACATCGCTTAGGTTAAAGTTGGATTTAAAATCCCAATTTCAATAATGAAATCGGATTGGATAATGATCGAGCTGAGTCAACTTTTGACAATAAATAGGCCTTTAAACACATGCTTAAAGACAAAAAAAAAAAAAAAAAAAAGAAATTCCCAAGTTTGGGTCAAACTTGGCCCATAGATTTGGTTAAATGTTTTTGCAAATTTTTTGATGGACCCAAGTTCAACTAAAACTACCCAATTCTCTCTCAAAACAATGTTTTAAGTGTTTTGAGGTCCATTGTATTTACTAGTCTTTTAAGCATATTGATTCTTTATTTTGAACATATTGGTACCCAAATTGAACTAATTATTATTTTTATTAGAGTTTTATACGCAAGTTGAATATTGAATAAATACAAATAAAAATTTAACCAAATTGAACATTAGCTTATTCGAATTGAGATTTTATAGAAATTCAACTTGTACTATTAGAAATTAACATTGGAACTAAAAACACAAGAATAAAAACAATGAATATTATATTAATATTCTAAAATAATGATATTTTTAATTAAAACTTTTGTACTATTATAAATGAACCATTTTAATTTTTCTAGGGTCGTTTCTAGAGCATTTTTCAACCTATTTCTAGTATTTGTTAAAGTCTGCCTCGATGATATGTGATCGACTTCTATAATTTTTAAAAAATGAACATGACATTAATTAAAACTCACCATAAAAGGAAATTGAAAATTAACATGAAATATTTTATAAATTTTCGTAAATTTAGAATAATGAAAATGTAGTCATTCAAATTTGAACATGAAGTCAATTAAAAATGACTAATGAGAATTTTAGAAATTGGACATTACCTATCAAACAAAACAACATCCTATTTTGAAAATAAACTATCCTAATACGTGAATATTTTACCATAACCAATAATTGAACATTCTATATTATAAAATGAACATTCTACTCAACACAACAAGTGAATATCCTATCTAGAAAATGAATGTTTACTCTAAGAGGTGGACATTTTACTTTAGCCAATATAAACAACCTATTTTCAACAAATGGGCATTCTAGTCTAATGAACAAGTGAATATCATATTTAAGAAAAATGAACACTACTTATCCAACAAGTGAACATCCTATTTCGAAAATGAACATTTTATTTAGGTAATATTATAATAATGAACATAATGTCAATTAAAATCAAATATGAAAGCAATTAAAATTAAACATGAACAATTAAAATGAATAAATGAAGTTTTTTATTATTTTATGCAATTTTATGATAATCATGAAACATTCAAAATTGAACATAATGTCAATTAAAAATGAAAGTTGAGAAATTTAGCAAATGAACATTTCTTATCCAACAAGTGAACATCAGATTTTGAAATGGACACTTTATTTTTGTAATTTTATGATAATGAAGACATCTGTTAAAAAATTGAATATGAAGGTAATTAAAAATTAACCTCTTATTTTCAATAAATGAAATGTTCTACTCTGGTGAATTGATTGTCTAACTACCTAACTCATTAGTAGCCTAGTTCCTCTTTTTTTTGTTGCCATTTTCTATCCCCAAGTGAGTTACCTTCTAAATAATCACAACATAAAAATATATGCAAATTTATCAAAAAGTCACAATTCACAAACAAAATACTCTCGACATTTGAAAATCAAACATATATCACAACAACTCATGATTTAAATTCATAAATAGTTTAGAAACTTGATAAAGGAATGATATGACACAAAAATTAATGTTTGCAAATTGTAGATATCTTTCGGAGAGTTGATAGTTGACCCTGGAGCCAAAGAACGAGATGGATATGAATTTCCACGGTGATCGAAAATGTTGACAAAATTGCAATGAATTTCATTAAACTTTAGACAAAATTGAAAAGTGATGACAATATCTGAGAGAGAAGGAGAGATTGTAGTGGCAAAAAAAAACCCGAAAATTGCCAACAACATGGACTGAAGTGAGAGAATGGCGTCCAACGATGTCAAGAGAGGATGTCATGCGACAAAGTTGAAAAGAGAGACTGCTGGTGAAAGTTGGAAAAGGTTGTTTAAAATCGTTAGAGTCACATACACGATCATGTCTTCACTAGCCACTTCGTTTGACAACCACAAATGAGAATGTTGATGGCTGCAGAGTACGAAATGAGGAGAAGAGAGAAAGTGAGGAGGAGGATGGAAGAATGGAAGTAGAAAACCAATAAAGATGCTTGTAATTATTTATTTTTTTTAAATGATGATGTCATCATATTGCATGGATCTATATTTAATTTAAATTGATTATACTACTTACGATTTGCGAATTAAGCCATAGGGTCTAATAAAGAATCATCAAAAAAATTTACCCAAACCTAAACCTAAACCTAAACCAAAACCAAAACCAAAACCAAAACCTAAACCAAAACCTAAACCAAAACCTAAACCTATAACAGGCCACCGAATGGGCTTATTTAAGTTCGATTCTGTATCTTGATAGCCTTTTTACTAAACATCACTGTAGCAAGAATCTTGTGAGAAAAAAAGATGGAAATCGAATTAGAAAATAGGGAAATGACCAAGTAGTGACAAATAATCCAAGATAGAAGGAAACTGGAGAAGAGCATAAACTACATCCCAGTAAAATCCCCTTTCTTCTTCACATGCTTCACCAAAAAATCTTCCAACGTTCGATTTCCACTCTTTCTCTCTCCTCCCAAACGCTTAAAAGGGTATTCAAATTGATCACTTTTCAAATTTCAAAACATCAATTTCACATCTTGTAAAACCATGAACATCTTCAAGAAGAAACCAACCGCCAAAGGTAACCTTTTGTGCCCAAAATTCCCTCCTTTTTGGAGCTTCAATTCCTGCAATATCTAGATTTCTTTTCAATGCTTATTATGTTATTAGTTAACCCTTGTAATTAATATAAGAATAGATTATTAAGCTTGATTTTACTTAGTTTATTGAGTTGCCAATTTATTGATTTTATCCCCCCTTTTTGAGCTTGAATTTTTGCAGATTTTGGGATTTTTTTGATTGCTCATTATGTTATTAGTTAACGCATTTGATTAATTTCATGATGGGTCATTAGAGAGTTTTTATTTATATTTTTTTAATTTAGTAAGTTTATCGAGTTGTTAATTGTAATGACCTTGATTACAGAGGCGCTTCGGGAGAGTAAGAGGGAAATGGCTAATGCTACTCGAGGTATTGTTTGATTTTCAATTTATACTTTTTTGGGTTGTTGGAGTTATTTCTTGTATTATGATTTATGGTTTTGAATTTCTTGGATATTTAGTAATTATAGTATTGTACAGCACTTCAGTTTTAAGGTGTTATGAGAAATGGGGATACTTTGATACTTGGGTGTTTCTGATGAGGTCTAAGTAATGAAAAATGGTTGACCTTTCGATTATGTGGGATCGGTATTCTGGCGAGTGGATGGACTCATTGAACAAAATTTATGCTTTGTCAGTTATCATAATGTGTTCGTGAAACTTGATTGGTCTGATTTAATTCTGATGATTATATGGAACTATTTGATTGTTATGTCTGATCTACCGGATGTAATGTGTTGCATTTCTGATGTAATAAGTCCATGCTGATTTGTATTGTGCGCTTGGTTTTATTTCAGGCATCGAAAAGGAAATTTCAGCACTACAAGTGGAAGTAAGTTGAATCATTATTGTTTTTATCCTTTTGATCAGGTTTGAGTATGTAATTTTGATATGACATGCTTGATGACAGGAAAAGAGGTTGGTTGCTGAAATTAAAAAAACTGCAAAAACAGGGAATGAGGTAAGGCATAGATCATGACATTGTGATTGTGTATTAGAATGGCTTTTGGTCGTTTATATCTGCCGTAGGATTTTATCCGACAGCTACACTTGTGTGCCATGATCTCCCTATAATTGATAATCTTACTCAAGTCTAGAATGTGATTTGCAGGCGGCAACAAAGATTCTTGCCCGTCAGTTAGTTAGACTTAGAAAACAAATTGCTAATTTGCAAGGCAGTCGAGCTCAAATGAGAGGTATAGCGACACATACACAGGCCATGCATGCTCAATCCTCTGTTGCTTCTGGCTTGAAGGGTGCCACCAAAGCAATGTCAGCAATGAATAAGGTCTGGACACAGCATATACATACAGTTAATATTATTGATGTTTCAATTGGATATATATGTTATAAATATTACTGATAGGAACTTGTTTTTTTTTTTTTTTTTTATTATGTACTCCCCTTCCTGAAATGTACACTGACATTAGAATGATAATTTTATTCTTTATCAGCAAATGGCACCGGCAAAGCAAATGAAAATCTTGCAAGATTTTCAGAAACAGTCTGCTCAAATGGACATGACAGTAAGTTCTGCTAATGCTATGTCTCTATCTCATACCTTTATGTAGTATTCATTTTGACCATCAAATATATTTGCAGACTGAAATGATGTCTGATGCAATTGACGATGCCTTGGACAATGATGAGGCTGAAGAGGAAACGGACGAGTTGACAAACCAGGTTTATTTCTTTATCTAACTGCTGAGACTATGCTTTCTTCTTCAACTCATCATGATATTGTGCTTTGCATGTGCATCAGATTGTTACATTTCTATACTTTAACCCTCTCAAATACCCTGCACTTGTTGCTTTTCATTTTCAATCTAGAGTCTATCCACAAGTTTGAATGTGTGAATTCTAGCTCTCATCTCCTTAAAAATATTGTTAAAAACTATATAAATATTATAGGTATGTTGCTCATATTCTGTTATGTTTGGTTGTTGAAATAAGAAAACAAGAGTTGAAGTGTGCTCTAGAAAATATTTCTAACAAGGTGCATTTTACTACCACATCATTCTTACTAATTTTTTATGAGGTAGATGCATAAAATATATGGATACAGTCAAGTTGTTAACATTCTGCCATTTGGTGTGCTTGATTGGGGTAATGTATTAAGGGGAATGAGGGAGCAAAATAAAGAAAATGAAGTTGCATGACGATAGTGGTAGATGGAATTCAGTAGTAGTGCTTTGAGAAAGAAAGAAATGAGGGATAAAGTAGTTGTAGTGACCCTTGTTGAGAGAGGGACAAAAAAACTGGTAAACTACTTATCTCAATATGATTATGATGGTAAAATTTTCCCATCCCTCTCTCCTATTTAGGGTGTTTATTGAGTTGAGCTACTCGTGAGTTACTCAACCTTAACACAGTCAAAATTCGGTCAAAACTCGACTTAACTAGACTCCACTTGAGATCAAATTCAACTCGATAAATTAACGAGTCAAGTTTAGCAGGTCAAAGTCTGACTCGAAAAATTTGAGAGATCTATTTATTATTTATAATATATAATTATATAAAAATATACTTATGATATAAGATTAAAGTAAAATGAAAAATGGTTGGATATATAAATTCAAAATCCAACATTGTAATAAAAAGGAAGATGGTTGGAAAGAATTGTATATATAAACCTAAAGCCCCATATTTGTAAAAAAAGAAAGATACTTTGTGGGAATTAATGTATATAAACCTAATAATGAGTCCCACCCAAAATCAAGTTAAGTTTGTTGAAGCTAAAATTTAGGCTTATTGTTGGCCCAATTTGGGCATAAATACTTGGCTTATTGAGTTTGAAACGAGCTTTTGTCGAGTTTGAGAATTGTGTTTTCGACTGGAGTTCGAGCTTCGGTTTTTTGGCTCAGAATTTTCAAGCTTGAGTTTGAGTTTCGAGTCGAGCTTAGCCAAATTCGAGTTCGACTCGGCTCATAAGCACACCTACATCTACTTGCACAATCAGTGAATTTATTGTTGTCTCCTATGACACCATCGGTGTAACCTCCAATTCTAGCATGATTATAGAGTGCCAGTCCAGTCTCCTAAATTCCACTCACATGAACCAGTAGACTTGTAGTAACTTATCTAGAATTTATTGGCTCCTAACTTGTCTAAACTTGTTAGTGTCACAATGCCTCATCTATTCATTTCTTAATTTCATTCAATAATGTGTTTATCACTTTTCAGGTGCTTGA
The DNA here is from genome assembly GCA_026401315.1 of Dysphania ambrosioides. Lineage (NCBI taxonomy): Eukaryota > Viridiplantae > Streptophyta > Magnoliopsida > Caryophyllales > Amaranthaceae > Dysphania > Dysphania ambrosioides. Next base: position 13,151,784 of record CM048661.1, read on the forward strand.
TGAAATTGGAGTTGATGTTGCTTCACAGGTTGGTATTGGTTCATTATTTCATAGAACTTCTCAGTCTATGTTGAGACAATATTGATTGTTGTATTCCTTGGATTTATTACAGTTGTCAGCAGCTCCAAAGGGGAAAATTGCTGGAAAGAAAACTGAAGAAGTCAGCACGTAAGTCATCATTTCTATTCCCCATTTTTCTTGTGATAAAACTTTATCATCACTTTCATTATTTCATCTGTAATTCCAGCTTGGCAAAACATAATCCTCTTACTGAGTTTTTCAAAGATGACTAACTGGTAGCAGGAGTTACTTGGTTTGTTCATGGTGTAGATCACACTCTGATTAATATATTTTTTTTGCTGCCTTCAAATAATTCTCTAGCTACTCTGTTTGGTTGATGGATTGCTTGATCGAGTGGGCATTGTATTACACTATTTAATAATCTCCAACGTGAATGGTTCTTGCAAATTCAGCTAGGCATTATTACTAATTAAGAAAGACAATGCATTTATTAGCAGCTACTATGCTCTGAAGATGTGAATTCTTTCTAAATTTAGTCCCAGGTTGCAAAGCTTGTGTGTTGTATGCAACTCCCAGCTTGGGCATTATGGGCGCTTATGAGTTCCTTTAGAAGCTTAGGGAGGCGAACTTTTTCCCACTTCCAACCCTACTCTCGCAAGATAAAAAGTTAACGCCATCAACTTAGTTGACATTTCTAGCAAAAAAAAAATTACAGAAATGATCTTAGTAAGAGATGGCACTAACAGAATATTCACAGAATCCAAAATGTGCAATGTTTTGTATTTGGTAGGTTTCCGAATCCTTTCTTTGAATATGACATCAGTCATGATTCTTTCACCACCATACTTTCCAATTCAAGATGACCTTAAAATGTACCGCTGAACTTCGAGCTTAAAGTTGACACCTTGTGGCTCCTTCCTCCCCTCTTGACTAAAAGCAGTCAAATGCCTTCTGGTGCTCATCTACACATTAGTAAACCACTTATTTACGATCCCATTGGGCATCCTAACGCTAGTCCGACTTGTCAGACATGTTTCCACCATGGAGGCTCCTTGTAAGCTCATCAAATTTACATAGCCTCTTCATTTTTTTGTATGTGATCTTTGGATGGATGAAGTTATTTACTGATCCCCCAATCTACTTTAGCTTTCCGTAAGTTTTCTTTGTAGGTGGGTAGCTTTTATCAATAAGCCAAACAAAGAGCAAAGACCAGATACAGACACTTATTTTTTAATTTTCAATCATCATCACTAGAATTGCATATGTTGATATATTTTGTTATCCCATTGACAAATTGTCCTGTTTGATTTCGTTCTTGTCCTCCAATTTTTTGGGCACATCCCAAAATTCCTATTGCCTTCTGGCTACATCAATTTGTTTTCTGGCACCTGTGTTCTTACTGGATTCGTGAATTGGAAAACTTTTTTTTCATTCCATTTTATTTTTTGGTTGGCTGAAGGATGGGATAATTTGTTTGACATGTCAATGTGCCATGGTCTGGCTAAGTAACTGCATGAAAAAAGATTGTCGGTTGTGGGGGGTCATAAACACATCTATGATTTAAATTACTTCCAATCAGCAGCAAATAGAAATATCTTTATGTCTACTGATGGGGGTCCGGAAATCTGAAGTATGTTTGAAATTAAATATAGCCAAAATCAACCCATCAATTTTCATGGGTAGCCAAACTATGGCTTATGGTATAGTATTCATATTGCTTTACAGTTTTATTTCTACTTACAATGCATGTTGTGCTCCATAGTTTTCTAGGACTTCAAGATCAAAAGCCCATACAAAAAGATTGGTTTTCCTATGGACTTTAAATTTCCGTGTATGCATAAGTTATGGCAACATTCATGACATAAGGTTATATACATAAAATTTTAATTTTCTTGTTGAATTTTATGAGTATGAGTCTTAAATTAGAAATTTAATTTATGACTTATTTAATTTATGACTTATTTAATTTATTTTGGAGCATGTTTTTGGGTAACTCATATACTCATAGTATTCAACTATAACAATGTTGTTATGTTTATCTTAGTAAGCCAAATATATATTCTTCTGTCCATAATCTCATCAATGTATGAAGAATTTCATTTTTGGATAGCATAATAATGGAATTTTGGAAATTCCTATAAATTGTGGTGGGAGTAGGCAGTAAGGCTGTTCAGTTACGGGAATCATGCCTCCTTCAGAATCAAGGTTAAGATTAGTTTAGACCAGTTACTGGAGTTAGTTTCTGGAAAAGCTCAAGTTTGAGAAGTTAAATTGATTGAGTTCATGAAGTTTGAGAGTTTGATAATCTGCTTGCATATTGACACAGTGACACACTCATGCTTCTAGAGTTATATTTTGGCTTCTAATAATTTTGGTTCCAACTGGGTAAATTATGTGTGGTTAAATGCGATTTCACTCCACATTCTTTTTTGTCATTCCAAAGAAAATTTTAGTTTGTTTGGTTCAATAATAGTAAAAAGAAAAGGGAAGGGAAAGTATAAGAACTTAATTTTTCAATGTTGAGCTAGTGGAAGGAAATGAAGGGAAGAGAAAGGAAGTGAAGTTGAAATCTTTTAATTTTCTTTTTTCTTCTCAAACTCCTCTAATTACAAGAGAAAAGGGAAGTGAATATTTTGTGAAGGAGCTTTTCTTCCCCTTCCTTTCTTTTTCTTTCATGTCTCATATAATTTTTAGAACTAAACATGGAAACTCATAAATTTCTTTTTTTTTCCCTCCCAATTCCTTCCTACCAAAAAAGACGTAAATAGCTTTGAAAAGCAATAGAATAATCATAAAAATAAAACATTGTTATTTGCACCTCGTACATATTTATTTTAAAAGGTATCTATGTAAGTTTTGACTCTATTTTGATATTAGTGAAGATTAAATAACCTTATGACTCCAAATAAGTTGTTATAATTAAATTAATGAAAGTATTGTATGTCTAATATTCTTGTATAACGTCTTATAACATATTTTTGGATTAAGTCGATATATTTTTAACGTATAGCTTAATGGATCTTATTTTAATGTATTTTTTGATACGAATCTATTGATGTAAGTATTATATATTAGTAAGATATATTTTAGAACTTATTATGGATTGTATGTGTTAATCATGTTCGGAGTCCATTGAAAAAACACATTAAATATAGGAATTCATGTGTAAATAATACTCGTAACATTTAGAGTCATTTTAAATTAAATTCTAACTTTTCTTATGTGGTGAATCATGTAGACTTATACGCTTAGTTGGTTCTAATGTGGTACGATACTTAGCGGAAAATTGTGCCGCCTAGTGAAAGCCTTTAAAGTTCGTCTTTAATTATTAGTGATTTGTATAGATAGGGTATTGCTTTTCCATGTTGAAAATCTACTGTGGGACTTAAGTTGTGGCATCAAGTACTCTTTCAGCTTTATATATACTGCAAGTGTTAATTGTTCTTTCTTCTATAGTACCATCCCCTATTATTTAATTGCTGTCAACATAGATAATTCCATCACCCCCCTTGACTTTCTTGATCTTCTCCTGCCCTTTCCTTTTTCCTGCTACATGTACTTTAGATCTTCACTTTCAACAATGCCTTTTTTCCTGAGCCTTTGATGCATCCACTGGCACTCTTTATTTCTAATAATGATTGTTATCTACAGAAATACCAATCTTACTAGTTTCTACACAACTCAAGCTCCCTTTTCCTTAAAAAAACTGTTTTCTTTGATGACCTTGGATTTGAGATTGATCCTTGATTAGCTTCCTTTAGGCCTATAACATGGCATTTGGAGTACCTTGGGTCATCTATATTGCAAAGGATATGGATAGTTAATGTTGATCATAAGCAGATACTGTTGATGATTGTCAGCTTACCTTTTTAATAGAACTCTTGCTGAGCAGCTAAAAGTTAGCCTTTGAGTTTCCTTCTACATGCGTATGCACATATCTTCAAGTTTTAAATGTGTTTGTAGTGAACTGGGGCATCATTTGATATATTGCGTGTATTTGCTTTATGTGGACACTTATTCTAATCTGTGTTGTGGGTCTTTCTTTGTAAAATGGAAGTAATTGATCTGGAATTATCATCTCCAAAAATTTGATCTGAAACTTTGACTTCCTTTCTGGCTGGCAGGGTTGGTAGTATGCGTCATTTGTAGGTTGAAACACAATGTATTGTTAGATGCATTTAAATAGACTGAGAAAAGCACCTTATTTGATTGTGGTGGAACTATTGCTCTTGAATCTCTAGGGTTGAAATTTAGTTTGTATTTTCCTCTCCATTGTTTGGACAGGAGCATTTTGATGCCAGATGTGTGGTGTGGCCCTTTTCTTCATTTTGTTACTTTTCCTGTGAAGCTTATGTATTTGCTTTGTTTTTCATTTATTTGATGGTTGTGCTTGCGACTCTTTTCTTCTCTTCAGGTCTGGCATCGATGATCTAGAGGAGAGATTGGCTGCACTTAGGGGTACCTGAACCTTTCAACGTAAAGGTACTGTTCATTGGTTTTTGGTAATTGACGGCTTTGACGCTACTTTTACCTCTGCCCTGGTGTGTCATGGATATCTTTTATGGCAATGGGAGAAGCTTAGTGAACCAGTTATTTTCTTCTCGTTGGTTGTCATTTGTATAATTCATATGCATTTACTGATTAACAGCAAGTAATTTTCCCGAGCCCTCTTTCTGATTGAGTTCGATAATATTCAACGTCAAAAATTGTATTCAGCAAACCAGTCTGTCCTCTATTGTATATAGAATTCGTGTGATACGAAGAGTACACTATTATGTTCCTAGCTGAATTGGTATTTTGAAATTCAGTGCCACTTGTATCGTTCATAACGTGTCGATTTTCTACCAGTTGATAAACCTTTGTCCTTCCACAATCTTGGATAACAACGAAATGTGTATGAAGAAAGGAAAAAGAATTTCCATATGCAGGGATATACATCCTCCTCTAGTCTCAGTTCTATAATGTAGAGGATGCAAGACGGTAAAATCTGGCCTTTGTTCAGACTTGAGAAGTAGCTTATGACGCTCCCTTTGACGGTGTGATGATCTTAGAAATAGGAGATCATTATCGAAATCAATGATTAGGCTTGGCTTTTTGAAGTAAAGCCGTAAAGGTGTCTTTGGAAGTAGGACTATGAATTGGGAGGTTATTCAATCATACCAAGTAGAATTAAGTACCCTTGAAGATGCAATACTGATGGCATCCATTAAAAGCAATTAAGATTGTCACATAAATATGATTTTGAGTTGTAAAATGATTGAACTTTCTAATGTCTTCGTAAAAAGCAACACCCTATAGTTATTTCTGTCATTGATGGTTAGAGACTTGGAGAGATCATTAATGTATTTGAATACTTTAGGCCTTGTGTTAAAGGTGTCATTAAGATGAGGATTTTATGTTTACAGATCTCATTGTCCTTATTTCAACTGACATGTCTCCAACAGAGCATACAAAATCAATGTGGAAAATTGATGAATGGAGTCGTAGACAGTAAAAAGCTACTCCGGCCAAAGAAGCGTCGCCCTCCCAACAGTAAAACAAAAGAGGTCAGAAGAGCTGACGATGTATTGCTCTTTGTCCCAACATTTTAAACTTCTAAGCTTTTAATCAACATAATCCAGCCTATAGCAGACCTACTCATACGGCTAAACAGCTCATATCCCACTGACTCACCCAAAGGTGCTACAATTTGAGTATATGACCTCCATTAAAATCCCAGTAATGCACCAAACTCTCCTATTTTATTAGCACTTGTACGTTTGTTCAGACCGATAACTATCGTCGTGTTAATAGCATCCCTTGAGCATATCCCATTAGTGTCGTTACTCTTAAGATAAATATGCATAAAGTTTTGTGCATTCCTCTTATTTATTATTCCTCTTTAACAAAGGATCCTCTATTTGTTGACAACAATAACGATGATCCTCTCTTTATTTTTAACATCAACGAGAATCCTCTCTTTTACCCTAAAGTGGAAGCTAATTCATTATGGATGGATATATAAGAATTTGAGATTAAGCAACTAATTAGCACTTTAATTACTACTTGCAAATTCAAAAATTTAGCACTATGTCAGAACAGCAGAACTACTCCTAAAGCTCATAACCCACTCAAACTGCTACTACCTGACTTTCATGCAAATTCACCCTCATTTTTACATGTACATACACAAATCCTATCATCGTGTTGATGAAGTAGTTTGACGTAGTAACAAAATTACTGACTTGGTAAAAAAAAAAAATAGCCAAAGAGATGATTAAGTAAAGTATTAAAAATAATAATACTACTTTCATAATTATATAAAATTCGATAATTACACGGATTTGCAGCAAGCTACCACTTTAATTACATCAAAATGCAAATCCACCTTAAGGTTAGTCTAAAACAAAAGACGGACATCCTTTGTACTGCTATCTTCACAAAATTTTTGTGTGCACCTAGTCCCCTAGTGTGTCAGTCACATTGCTACCAACCCAAAAGATAAAATGACCAGAATACCCCTAACAAGACGACCAGACGGCAACAGAGACGAAGAGACACACCACCACTATCAAAAAGGGCAGCATTGGGAATTTCAGTCGTAAAATTGCAAGTCGTAAGATTTCTTAAACCACTATTAACTTGATCAACGGACCATTTCACACTCTTATCCAAGCAAATTCCAGAATTACCCTTCAGCTTAAGCTTCACGCCAACTCTAGTAACGAACTCAGTTGGGACAGCACCCTCAATTTTGTTATTCTCCAACCCAATGTAACTCACATTTGTCAAAAATACCCCCATACTTTTTGGAATATTCCCTATAAGTCCGACACCGGAAAGGCCAATCCCCAAAATACCTCCAAGATTCTCCCATATTTCCGGAATTACCCCTCCAAGGTGATTCCCACTCAAGTAAAGTTCCCTCAGATTAGGCATGTCCCTTAAAAACAGGGGCACCCCAAAATTTCCAAATTTGTTGAATCCCAAATCAAGAAACTCAAGACTTTGCAACTGCCCCAAATCATTTGGGATTATACCCTCCAAACAATTCCAACTCAAGTCAAGCTTAATCAGCTTTTTAAGACTACCCAAATCTTTTGGGATAGTACCCTTAAACCCATTGTTGCTCAAATCGAGCACCCTTAACTCCTCTAATCTCCACAAGTTCTCTATGACCTTCTTGCCCTTACCCAAGTTCACATTCCCAGCTATAGTAAGTTGTTCGAGTGACGGTAAGTTGGCGATTTCGTCGGGGATTCCACCAGTTACGTTACTTCCTGTTAGAATAAACCTTCGAAGAGATGTGAAATTACCGAATGTATCGTTAAGAGACCCAGTGAGGGATGGGTTTTCTAGGAATACGAGCTCTTCGAGCTCAAACGACAGCATTTTGAGGGGAGGGAGGGAGGCCGGGGAGTGGGTGAAGCAGCGGTAGAAGAAGAGTTTGCGGAGGCGAGGGAAGGAGGAGAGAGAGGGGGGGAAGGTGGCGGTGGGGGAGCAAGAGGGGTTGTCGGAAGAGTCTAGAACATAGCCAAAGTTGAGTTCAACGATGTGGGAGGTGAAAACGATGTCGTTTGAGGTGGAGTTGGGGAAGAGGCCGCAAACGACGCCGTGTGGGGAGGAGAGGCAGAGGTCGTCCGGGTAGAGAGCGCGCCAAGGGGTGGAAGGGTCGATGGATTCGAGTGCGAGGTAAACCGATTCAGACTCGGCCGCGTTGAGGGGTGGTTGTTGTTGTTGGTGGGAGAGACTGAGGAGAGTGAGCGAGAGTAGGCAGAAGAATAGGGATGTCATTGTAGTGGACTTGTGAGGGAGGCAAGGGAGGAAAATTTTGGGGGGGTTTTAAGAGGGTTTTTATGAGGAGGATAGGGTAAACAGTAAAACAGTTGAGTAAAAAAGAATTTGGGGTTGGGTTGGTGTGAGGTGTGTCTGATCTCTGAAACCGTGATTCACTGATTTGACCTTAGTTTTGGAGGGTATTGGGAAAAGAGTTGGGATTGGATTATCCGGAGGTTTATTGGGTTTGTCCTATCAACGAGGTACGCTTTTTTTTTTTTGGGTGTGGTATGAACTATGGAGGTTACGAATTTGGGAGTATCCGATTGCTTATAAGTAATATTTTGTCCATTCGTTAATTTTTCTTAAACTTTGAAAAGTTTAGTTATAAATTTTCTTTATATTATAAGAAATAATATCTTTAAATGAGATTTTATTAGATATATCTAGATATAAATTTTTAAAATATCAAATTTTCATAATTTTTTATCTTATAAATTTGAAAATAAATATATTTAAAATTATATCTTAGACACCGTGAAAAATAAAATGAGACTAATAATTAGGGACATAGGGAGTATGTTGTACTTTATACTCTGTAGTTTATGACCAGTTTATAATTACTCTCAAGTGATGAGGCTGATTAAAGTATTTTATATATTTTGAATAATTCTAAGTGTAAAAGATTGTGGGTGATACGCTAATAATCGGTGTAAAATGTTGCTTTATGTGGCATTATTCCATAAATGACCATTCAATGCTCGATCAAGTCACTATGATACCAAATTTCAACTTTCTTGTGAAATCGAGCAATAACTATCAAGGCTCCGTAGGATTTTACATGAAAATTAGTATACTGTTATTATTTGTTACATTTATTTGAAACAATAAATTCCTTAGTTTCTAAGTCTAGGTGTTTATATATGTCAATTATCACGTACAAGACTAGGCCTGATTATAATTTGGTTTTCCTTGCTCTAAATGAATAATCGTTATCCTTATATTTATCTTCCATGTAACGAAAGGAAAATAAGATCATAATTAAGTACTATCTTTATACTTTATATCTGATATTATTATTTTTATACTTAAAATCATAAATTATATACTAATAACGGATCGACCACAAAGAACTTTCTTGGGTAATTAAGCATATCCCAGGAAGAAGATGCCGCATTAAGTCCAAACTAATCACTGATCAACGACAAAGAACTTTCTTGCAGATCCCAGGAAGAAGATGCCGCATTAGAGTCCAGACATTTGGCATCAATTATATAGCCAGTGTCTCCTCAATGCTTTATGGTCTTTAGTGTACGTTCCATGTCCCCTAAAGGAAGGAAGGGGATTCTGTTGCTGTTTTCTGGTAAAAAAAAAAAAAAGGCAATTTTCGTTGTAAGATGTCGTTCTCTTCTGTGGTCGATTAGCTTTTCATTAACCAACACGGTGGTGAATGACATCTAGTTATGGTGTGCTTGAACACCAAACTAACCAAAACAAAACCGTATTTTCTCTCGGATGAACTAGCATATGATGATGAAAGACAATTTATCAATAAGGCTGTCACGGACACCAATTTACTAATGTAATCGTCACATTTAATATTTTTTTTGTTTTACTTTGTTCGTCTAATCCAACTATTCATTCTAATGGAATACTCTATTTTGTGGATTTTAACAAATTACAGGAGAAATTCCTAATTTATACCTGCTATAAATATATTTTTATATAAAGACATTTTTATTTCTATATGTGATATCATAATGTATAGACCTAATATGAGTTTTTCTGTATTTTTATCTTTTGTATTTTTATATCTGATATAAAAATATCTATATATAATATAACAATATTTATATCTAAGATTTCAATATCCTGATATAATTTATATCAGATAGCTCCACGGCAAGAGTTGTTCATATATAGTTCCTTCCTGTCCCTAAATTTCCTCCTCCTTTCCAAGAAACTAATTACTTGTCAAGCCAATAAGGGTTTCCAAGTTAGATAACATTTTATTCTTAGCACCATTTAGCGCATGCATGTATTTACTTACCTCCAATATTTGCTATAGTTTCCTTTTAACTTTCCTGCTATTTAAGACATTGGTTTTGTATTGTATGTAAAAATAATTCTGTACATGTAAATTTTATGAGCAAACAGGGCCATAGGGGTAGTACATAGTAATTTAGTTTTATGCTAAAGTTGTTTATAAAACTCTACAATTTTGCTCAATCCCAAAATTTAATTTTAGGGTTGCTATTATGTGCATATATGCATTATTAACATATTAATTTAGTGCTAGATATTGCTCGACATAAGTTATGGTCAAAGACCTGATACATGATGCGTTCATGATACATTGATATGGAATTAAATCGGTGATTTTAGAATAGTGGTTCGAAATGATTTTATCACATATACTATATATACAGTGTACTAAGGTGCATAATCAAGAGTCAATAAGTGGTCATGCCCATTCCTGACATTTTAGAAGCCTAGGGCGAAATAAGAAATTGTGGCCCTAAAATTTAATAATATATTTCATATTATTTTATTTTCTTGTTTAACAAATAAAAAAATAAATTCTCTCAAAAAAATTACAAAATAAATAGTGGTTTCACAAAATAAATAAACTATTTAAAAATTTGATTAAAAATAATACTATGCATTATAAGCACATAAATTATTAATAAAAATTTCAATTTAAACAATATCATGAACACTCCACTTCATAAAAGTTTTTATTCACCAAGTACCTTATTATTATGGTCGTTTCTCTTTATAATATTATAAATATTTTTCTTCACAAATTAATAAATATAGTCCACATTCTAAATACAATGAATTAATAAAATGTCATTGCATTAACAAAATGAGGAACAATGATAATTGTGTATAACTAATAGACAAAATAATTAGTTGAATTACATTTCTTACATTTTTTTAATGGTGACATAAATAGCTATTTTAGTTAAAGGTTAATAATTGAATAAGTATAATAAAAATAATATTTTGTACGTTGTATTTAGTTTTAGTATGTTGTTTATTTTTACTTCTTTTTTTTTATTCATGTAAAGTATGCATATAGCATGGGGTTAAGAAAAAAGAAATTGATCGGACAATCATAAAATATACAAGTAAAAGGAATCGAACCCAGCAGGGCCTAGACGACTACCCCGCTCGCCCCACCCTAGGGATGGGGCTGTAAGTGGCATTTTTTGGGCAACAAATCAAGTTTATATAAAAGTTTAATTTTATTCCCTCTTTTCCCTTTTATTTGTCACATCTGTTTTTTATACAATTTTCAATACACATATTATAACTATTATATCTATAAATACGTATTTAAAAAAATAATTTTATATATTAAAAAACTACATTTCGAGAAGAATTCAACAAGATCCCACATAAATATATTTTTATTTATATATATCAATAAAGTCACATTTAAGTTTCTCATTTTTCAAATGAAATATTTTAAATTAGACAAAAATAAAGAAAATAAAGGATATAATATTAAAATAATGTATCATTATTTAGTATCATCAAGCCTGAGAAGTTGAGACTTGAGACTGCATGACTCATCTCTCATCATCCCTTGTTGATTAGTATATCATTAATGAAGTACATGACTTTGCTTGATGGAATTTCACTTAGCATGCTCCAATGTAACTCATGAATTCTGGTAAGCATCAAATTATTGTAGACTGATTTTATGACATAACCCCCACATAATAAAGCACCTTCTGGCTGATTTTGATTGATTTTGTAAACTTTATTGCTTTTCTAATCAATGAGAAAACATGAATAAAGCTTGAATAGCACATACGGGAAGTACACAGCCTTTCATCGCCGCCGGTTTGTCTCACCTACTGTCTACAGTCTTCTCTCTTTGAAAGCGACAAAACTAAACGCCAAAAAAAAAAAAAAAATACTTATAAGGAAACGTGGAAGTCATTCATTGGCTTATTCACTTGGTCCTGCAAAATCTGAAGGTCCCGTTGGCAAAGATATGTCCTTTTCTTTTTTACTCAAAATTGTCAACATATGACTTTGTGATATTTGAATTATACTAATTATACTAATTATACTCACTCCGTTTAAAAATTACTCAATTTTTTATTTTAATCCGTTTTTAAATATTGTCCTATTATTTTAAAGATTTTTCATTTTTGGATTGTCTTCAAATATTTCCTATTGTATCTTAACAAAGTTAAAATTTGTACTTAAGTCAATTTTTGAAGAACAAATGGAATACAAAGGGAAAAAACAAGTAAATTTAGGGAACTTTTCTAACTTAGCTAGTCAAAATATTAAATATGTGCCAGAGAAACTAAGTTGTGAGTAACTTTGATACAACAAATAAGTAAAAAAGATGTGGCAAAATTGAGAATATCTTTGACTAAAATTCGAACTTCTTTTGGAGCTCCATCGGTATCTTTAAAGGCAGAGATTCCTTAAATGTCATTTGTTTAAATAATCCATGCATTTTCAAGTCTTACTATTATGCTTGTCCAATCTAGCAAGAGTTCCAAGTGAATTGCTGACCCAGTTCTTGCTCTTTCATTTTCCTCTCCGGCCTCTACTTTCATCACTTACATTACTTAATCTATTCTTGTGTATGAGTACCAACTACCAACTACCAACTATCCTCTTTCTTTCAAACCCTTTTTCATGTACCATTTACCTCCATAATCAGTGGACGATCATCCCCAAAAGGTTCCATAATCCAACACCATCAACGTTCTTCTTTATTCTCTTTGACCTCACTTTTCTATAGGACTCGCAAATTTATTTCATACAATCTCTTATTCTATTCCTCTAAAACTCTCATAATTATGTAGTCAATTAGTCCAAATTATCAAAACATAATCCAAACTGTAGGTCCTCTTGCCATTTAAATGACTCAACCCCTTCATCCATTTTCATAGAGGCAGCAAACACACTTCTATAAGCCCCTTGTATCTACGTAGTATGATCTTAGAGACCAACTTAATTGGGAAATTTTGGATCCTCTAGGCTTAGTTGAATAAAATAGCATTATTTAAAAATTAGATGGGAGACATTCATCATTCGTAGTCCCCTACGCATTTGGGCTTCTCCAAAAGTTCCATCTTCTTCCAATACATGGGCTTTTTATAAGGAGATATATTCCACCAAAAGCACAAAAGTGCATAGTTTATTCTCTCCAATAATTATTTTTTGGATCAAGTAGGGAGACAAAATATTTGCTGCCAATCAGTACCGGATGTAGCTGTTGTCCTGGTGGGTCAAATAACTCACTAGTCGACAAAAAAAATTTTGGATGTATTTTTTAGTATTATTATTTGGTTGTTTGATAAAAAAATTTATTATATTTTGATTATCGAATGTGACTCATCAAGCGAAAAATTCTAGAGCCACCGCCAATGAAGTTAGAATCCCATCAATTAAGTGTATCTCTCTCATGCACGGGTTAAGGAATGATACTTTCTAGAAGAAATCCATTTCGCTATATGCTCATAAATAAAGTTTGACTTTCTAGAAGATCTTTCATCCATTTTCTAGGATAATTCTAGTAATTGACCAACTTAGTTCTATATTTGACTCCCAACGTCAATTCTAAAGCCACCGCCAATGAAATTAGTTCTATATTTGACTCCCAAAAAAATTATTATATTTTGATTATCGAATGTGACTCATCAGGCGGAAAATTCTAGAACCACCGCCAATGAAATTAGAATCCCATCAATTAAGTGTATCTCTCTCATGCACAGGTTAAGGAATGATACTTTTTGGAAGAAATCCATTTCGCTATATGCTCATAAATAAAGTTTGACTTTCCAGAAGATCTTTCATCCATTTTCTAGGACAATTCTAGTAATTGACCAACTTAGTTCTATATTTGACTCCCGACGACCTTCAAAGGAACTTAAGCTTTAAAGAAGTATTAAAAGCTAAAGATAACAAATGATTTTTCCGAGCTCACATTTCCCCTCGAAATAAGGCAGTTTTCATGAAATAAAAGAATAGTTTATTCATAATTATTAGTAGCTTCATAAAATAATAAGATATCATCTGCAAAAAGAGTAAATAAGAGAGGCAAAAAGCTTATTCAATTCTATTGATTTCCAATCCTTGAATCAACCCTTGTTCTTCCAAACTTATCATACATCTAAATATAACTTCCACGCGTAAAATAAATAAGAGACAAAGGGTCACCTCCTTCGGCTTAAAGATTATGTTGATACACCATTGAAAAAGATTGATTAAGACACTATAGTGAGGCATTCCATAAGCTCAATGGATCCAACATACCATGATTTTTAAAACAATTAGTACCTAAAATCCCGTCTGATTCAAGCATACGCCTTACTTATGTCAATACCTCCTATATTCCTTTCGCATGTTCCTCTCAATATCCGAGTTTCCATCCAAAATCATATAAAAAGTTTAAAATACTACATTAACAGTTATGTCAAAACAACTCCCCCTCCATATTGTTAGTCCAAGTAAAGCTAATTAAGTAAATGAGAGGGAATTTCAACCAGGTTCCATTGACAAAAGGTCATTGCATCTTTTACTTCCTACGTCCCTCAAAAATTGCTCAATTTCTATTTATAGAGTCAAAGTTTAAAAATTTTGACTATAAACTTTCATCATGTTATAAGAAATACTATCTTCAAGTAGTATCTTGTTAAATGTATTTCAATATAATTTTTTAAAATATTAAGTTCTTATAATCTTTTGCTTCACAGATTTGGAGATAAAAAGGTTTAAAATCGTATCTTAAATAACACGAAAAGTGAAATGGAGCAATTTTTGAGGGACAAACACACCAATTAAGCAGTGTTCCCCATCAATTTTAAGGAAATCATCCCATATACGATTTATCGAGTCCTAAATAAAAATATGGAAAATCATGCACAATGGCGTGGTGATAAATAAAAGATTGCATTTCTTGAGGTTACGTAGTTATAACCCACTACTAGACCAACAAAAATACAAATCAGCGGACTAACCCTGAGGTGAGGGAGGCTCATACCCCAGAAAGCTTGCAGAAGCAGAACCCAACCACAACTCTTAGTGACCTAGCCAGAATACACTTGAAGTCACTAATACGGAGTATTCCCTCTTTTTTCCACTTACCAAACAGGGTATAGTACCACTCGTTGTAGAATTTTGTTAGTTACTGGTTAGAGCTTAGAAGGGCCCACTAGTATATTTTTACGAATTACCGAGTACTTTGTTTTATTTGGGGTGTCTGATTTTAACCGTAAGGTGAAATATGGATATGGAAGTAATCGATCATAGTGGAAAAGAGAATTATAGGATGTTGCGAGTACTGGTACCATGTCTTATCTTCTCAGGGTAACTTTATTTCATTTTTTTTACCACATTACTTTTGTACTGGATTCTGAGCTGTAGGTCCACGAATTTTCTGCTTTTTCTTATATGCTTTTAGGTGCTATTTTATGTACTACGTACTTAATACGGGAGACGTCATTAAATGTTGCTAGCTAGTAGCTATACTGGAGTAGTACTCCATTTCCTTATTTTTGTTTTATATTTATAAACTGAGTTAAAGTTTAAAAAGTTTGATTATAAATTTTATTGAATATAAAGGAAATAATATATTAAAGTGATATTTTATTAAATATATTTTAATGTAAATTTTTAAAATATTAAATTTTCATAATTTTATATTTTACTAGTTCGGAAATAAATGCGGTTTTATTCGTATTTTAAAGATTAAAAAAAAGTCAAATAGAGAATTTTTTTTTTGGGAAAGTACTCGTAGAAATTAGGATGAATCAAACATTACTCACCAGGCACCACGGGCGTGGTCTTGGATGTATGGGTAAAATTTGGTTTCTTCATCCGACGAATATGTATAGATTGATTAATTTTAAAGAATTTGCTATTCGCTCATTGAAAATTGTTCTTTCGTAGAGTATTTTTCTTGTTGGCCAAACTAAATGGTATGTGACATGTGAGGGCGTAGAAAGGAGTAATGTATAATTTAAAGTTTTATAATGTAAAGAAATTGTTAATTTACCCTCTAAGAATATATATTCGGACAATCTATTATATATATATATATTTTTCTTTTTCCTAGATTTTTTTTAATCTAAACCGATTTTTCAATCATCCCATCATTAAATCGTTGAAAATTTTATGCAAAATATATACACTAGAGGAAAAATGGGTACTAATTTATCTCACTCAGAATTTTGTATCAGTTGTCTCTTCTTGAGTTAATTTGCACGTAGATCAGCACCACAAAGAAGTTTATTTTATGGAAAGATCAATATTGTTAGAATATGCCTTAATACCTCTCAAGATTTCTGTTAAATGGAAATCACCGATTAAAAATGCGGACTAGAAGATAGCCACTTACCACACAACACCAATATATTCATTAAGATTAGAAAACAAAAATTTCACTATATATTTAGGGGCTTGTTAAACGCCGTTCCCAAAATACTCGAATCGCCTTTCGAGTTTACTATATTACCCTCATCCTTCCTCTCTTCTCTCATTAACTCACCTTCACTCACACAAACTCTCTCTTTCTCTCAAACCCTCATCTCACAAACAACTCGCAGGACCGCTGCCTGCAAGGAAATCTTGACATCGCCGAAAAAATGAGCCGTCGTCCCGGAAAGAAAGTTGCACTCACCGTAGAGGGAGAAAGACCACTACGGGCTAGGGTATGGTTAAATTCTTTTTTTAAAAAAAACCATGCCGGCCAAAAATTTCGGCAAGTCCTTGGGCTTGCCGTCTAAATTTTTGGTTGCCCCAGGGCTTGCTGGAAAAGTAGGCCAACACCTCCTTCGCCGGTTTTTTTTAACTATTAAATACTGTTTAATTGTTAATTGTTTGCTAGTTAATTATAGTTAATTAATAGTTTAGATAGTTTTAGATTATAATTACAAAATAATTTAAGAGTATGTTAGATTTGGAAAATAAGTTAGTAATATTTGAAGTTAAGTTAGGTATGGAAATTTAAACTTAATTTAGAATATTAGAAAATTAAGTTTTGGAAAATTATAAGTAAGAAATTATGGAATATGTTAAGTTAGAAAAAAAAATAATAAGTTAGGAAAATTATGGAAATTATAAGTTAGGAATATTAACTTAGGAATATGTTAAGTTAAGATAGGAATATGTAAAGTTAAGTTAGAAATCAAATATAATATAATATAATATAATATAATATAATATAATATAAATTTGGTAATATGTTTACGATAGTAATTCTAAAAATTATGTTGTTATTTAATGAATAGAGGGTTACGGGACATGTCATTCCCGATTTCATGACCACGGATAAATTCTCTGGCCAGCGCTACACCCAGGTTTGAGATGTTGACGCTTCTGTTAGGAGGGCGACACAGCCACACCCACACCCACAGCCGCATCCAGAGCGTTCGACTCTCCCTTCCTCTAAGACCGTCCGAGTTTTCATTTTAAAGGTTTCTGGTTCCCGTCCTTTCGACGACAAGGACGATAATGATGATGACGACATTTACTACGGAACTTGACTAGGCGCTTGACGAGGAGTTCATGCCACATCAGTCACAAGACCGTCACGACCCATCTTAGTTGAGGGGTTAGTTTGTTAGGGCAGAGACCACGAGCACTAGCACGAGCTCGCGTAATCACAAGCTCCAAACACCTGCAAATGACACTTGGCTTGTACATGGAGCGATGTTGGGTGGACTGCTAGACGGTAGCATCATTCCTAGCTACCGGGGTCATGTAGCATGAGGGATTTGGACTCGAGAAGAGAGGGGGGTGCTAAAGTGCCATGATAGGATGAAGGACTGCGCCATATTGCGTTCTTGAAGGGAGGACCTTCTATCACAAGAGTCTAAAACTGTTTTTGATGGTACTGAACTGGCTCATTTGTCGTATTCCCTCTTCAACCACCTCGACATGCCTTTGCTTACAACTTTTAGTGAATGATGACGTCCTAACACGAGCTCTTTCTACCTCTCATTCGGGGAGATAACTGCCACACTGCTAGATGTGTGGCACATTCTACATAATCCTGTTGAGAAACGAGCAGTTTCTGGGATGTTGGCCCTAATGATCTAATAGAGGAGGCTAGAGAGTTTATGGGGCTCATGTTGTAACAGGTTACGAAAACTCACTGGGATAAGGGAGGTGTCCTATGACTTTAATTCTTGACACTTGTCATGGTGTGGATCGAGGTGATAGATATTTTGTTGAGGCCGGTTGATTGCCTTTAACTTGAGTACTCTCATGAAGATCGTTCACGACGTGTGCTAGGTAGCCCTTAGTTCGACATCCTTTGCTCGGGTTGAACGTAACCCGACTCCTCTAGATGGAGCTGTGCGTGGATAATCCGAGACACATGACAAAGAGCAACATGATCACTTTTGATGACCTCACTCATGAGTGACTGGAAAAACTGCACGTCCTGAGTTGGAGAATCAGGTTTGAGAAGCCCTTGCATGTTATCTCCTTCATTCACTTTCAGTGTTCTCCAAAATTGATGGACTTGCTACAATTTAAAGAACTGGCCATCCGCGAGAGTATCGTAAATCTAACATGCGCATGGTATCTCGTGGCTTGTCTGGTACGCACAACCACATAAATTGTGCACTTCATTACTCAACGATTTCATTCGCTTCTCTTCCTCAACCAACAGCTCCAAGCAATAGTGGGATCTCCATCCACCCAAATGATGGAACAGATTGTGTTGATATTGTTGGCCATGTGTGAGTCTCGATGCCTCTAGGGTTGGTTGAATCTCTATTAGCTGTGCATCAATGGTTGTGTTAATTTTACGCCAAACAGTATCAAATGACCCGTTAGAGTATGATTGTATGACAACCAACTTTTTAGCATAGAATGAGCACTCTCAACCCAACAGTTAGTTGTGTTCCCAAAATGAAGTTTCTCATTCGTCCACCGCTTCATAAACTTTTCGGTGTGAACGAGTTGTATGTACTCTCCAAGTACGTGATAATAGTAGGGAATGTAGCTCCCCAAGACCCGTGAAGAACTCCTATGGCATGATCATAATCGTCTTAAGTCTTCGCTTTCATGACAATCCTCCATCTTCCTTGCTTGAATCTCTCCCCGACCTTCTTATCTCTGCAAATTTTACCAACTATATTCTCTATGTCCATGTTGATGTGCCATGTATATAGTAAGTTTACAGTTTCGGGAAAAACCTCCTGAATAGCAACCATCAGCCCTAATTCCCGATCAGTGACAATTGTCGATGGAGACAAGTCATAGCCATACAACATCTTCAACCTATCTAACACCCATAATTAGCTACATGTAGTCTCATCAGATAGGTATGCATATACAATCAAGAAATTTTTGTTGCATGGGGAACACCACATATCTCAAACAAGGGCATCTTGTACATGTTCGTCTTGTAAGTGGAGTCCATACGTAACAAGTTTGCAGAAATAGAGCGCCATAAACGCATGGGTGACAACATTCGTTTCAGGATCAGACCGTAAAATTTCACATAGTTGCTATCAGTAGCAAGATGAAGGAACTAACTTATAAAATCTCGCCCGCTGGCCTCTTCTCGTCTCATCCTATCTCTGAAATTATAGATATGTCGCGCACTCGGATGATCTTCGGGAAACTGGGAGTTCACCGCAGCCAAAATAACCTTAGGCTTCACTTAAGCCATAGACATATCCCGAACCAACTTTGTCGCTCCGGGACTAAGACCACTCATCTGCCGATTTCCCTCTAAATACTTAATCATTTCGTGATTGTGCTTACCGTTATCCTCGGGACCCAATACTATCAACCACCCCTCTACAGAACATGAAATCTTTATCAAAAACTTACAACCACAAGCTTGAGATTTAGTCCCCGATGGTTCAGCATTCTCTGAATCTCTATTCGCTTCTCTGTTTCTCTCTCCCCGATTGCATCTCATGTACATATTTCCTCTTTTGTATGATAAATGCACCAATTGAAATTCGTGTTGTAGGGCGATTGATTTAACCTATGCCGAAACCATTTCTTTCATCGAAAATAATTTCGAGGTTGTGAAATGAGGGTAATAATTAATACCATCCCCGCCAAAATCTTCAGTCGGAACCTATAAAAACAAAAGAAAAGTTACTTAAAAAAAATGGCAAGCCTTGGGGCTAGTCATCTAAAAAAAAAACGGCGAGTCTACCGACATGCTGATTTTTTCCCGTTCCCGATTAACGTATTTTACCTGCGACGTTGTTGTTGATGGTTCATCCATAATTTTGGTGATTTATGGCGTCTCAAAAAGCGGTTTTCGTTAGTTGAATTACGATTTTCAGGCGAACGGGGTGGTTGATGGCTGGTGGTCGGGAAATGTAGTGAGTTTTGTTTTTGGTACGTTTTTACGAGAAAGTGAAGTGGGAAATAAAATTTGAAGTGTAAATTGTTCGATTTTATTTAAATGCGTAAAAGGGCAAAATCGTCAAACATAAAGGCGGTTTGAGTATATTGGGGGCGGCAATTAGCGCTCCCTGTATTTATTACGAAATACAAGATAAAAGAAAGCCCAAATTGATCTCGCAAATGACAGCGCTAGTTAGCCACTTAGCCCTATCATCCTCTCAATTTGCAAACAATAACTACCTTATTAATCCGATAAGATCACTAGATAAATTACACAAATCATTCATATAAACATTCTTGCTTTGTTGCATTTGCCAGATTGGCGAGGGGTTCTTGTTGACCACCTCCTGGCACCGTTCGCCGTCCATCATGGCAGCTGCGGTCGCCTTTTTGCAAGCTCCATAACCCTTATCACTCAGAGATTTTACAGCAGCAGGGACATCAGTGTTAAAAGCAAGGGTATACCAATGGATACAATCACCAATAAATATCTTCATCTTGACAGGGGTGCTTTTATGCAGATCCTGAAGATAGACCCAAGTTTCCTTTGCATGATCCCCAAGCTTGTCTAAGGCTATTTGAGCCAGCCCGTAGACACTTGCGTTGGCACTTCGTGGATCCGATCGGAGTGTAATGACGCAGAAGCCAAAGTCAGTCGTCTTCCGACATGTCTGTGTTAATGGGTCAGTTTCGTTGTTCAACATCAACCCTTTACATGGAGTTAATGGTGAAGATATGAAAGCAAGTAAGAGGACAATGCTTAATATGAATGAATGCATCGTACCCAGTTGTATCTGGTAGAAAGTATACGACACAACAACAAAAGCGAATGAATAATTTTGCCACAAAGGAGCTGGTTTATATAAGCAATACAGATTTGGCTTGAAATTTTATACAGCTCATATAATATATGGTACCAAATCATTGAATTTATGCTTTCCATGCAGGGAAATCCTCCTCAATTTGTCTTAAAGGCAAAGTAATCAATTTTGTGATCAGAAGTGATATCCTCCGGATTTTACTAAAAACAAATACCAAAATAACACAAGATAATTATCTTCCCAAATAAGAACTAAAATCAATGTCTGGTTTGATTGATATTTTATGTGAGGATATGTTTACTGTTTAGTACGTGTATCGGAAATAAAATGAATTTAAGAATGAGAAATTCTTAATTTATACACCTAATATAAATATATAAAGATATATTTTCGTAATTTTATTTTTATATTTGAGATCATAATTTTTATATCTGATATGAGATTTTTTTGTATTTTAATATTCTTTATATCTATATATAATATAACAATAGTTATATCTAATATAAAAATACATATATATGAGATCTCGATTTTCTGATATAATTTATAACAGGTAAGAATTACGAATTTCTCCTACATTAGTACATGTGGCGGACTACTCAGGCTTAAATATTAGACAACAACATTGTTGAGTAGATGAAACATTTGTAAGAGGGGGTAAATTAAAAGCGTGTTGGACTTAAAAACTTTTGTTGAATTTAATTAGAACTTGTAAAAAAGAAATAAACTTTCGAAAAGATCGAAACACAAAATATTTTAGCGTGAAAACTCTTTGTAGTTTGTACCCCACTCGGAGATAAGCCCACAACCCACTCGAGACTTTCAACATAATTTCACTTATATGGAAATCCTAAATTATAATCTATTTGAATCTCTCTCAACTTAAGTTTTACTTTGAACCTAAGTTCCATTTTGCCGTGATTTCCCTAAATCAACAACACCCTCTTGCTCACTCTTTTTCGTTTCATGTTTCTTCTCTTTAGTCTTCACTCAAAGTCCATACAAGGTCATTCAACTAACCTTTCCCTTTAGTACAACTACTCCAACAATTCTACGTATATATGTACTCTAGTGTTTGGAACAAACAAGGACTTGGACTTTTTTGCAAATTGACGTGAAGCATTTTTCTCTCAAAAATCTGTTTGATTAAGTGCGTAAGTTGTACTCCAAATGAAAAACAAAGCCAATTTTATATCGAAGTGCAGCAAAAACTTAACTACCTCGTCCAAGGCCGTCCCTGGGCCTAGGCAAAGAGTGCGATCATCTAGGGCTCGGTAGGGCCCAAAAATAAATTTAAAACTAATGTTTAAATATTTTTTAAAAAAATTCTTAACTAAAATTTTTAATGATAATTAATTTAAAATATTTTTAACATTGAATATTTTAATTTTTGATGAAATTTGTATCTTTATCCCTAGTTTTAATTATTATTTTTTAATTTTTTAATTTCTGAAATTATGTTTTATAAATTATTAAATCCTTAAGTTTATGGAGTCTTGCAATTAATAAATGGATATATTTACTCTCTTGTCAACTTGATTGTGTCATATAACTATATAATATCTCAAATTTAAGATTTATATTTTAAGTTTTTTGATAAAAATGCAATCAAAATTATATCTTGATGGATATTAGGTATAATGATAATGGTAGGATTGTATATAGTAGCATCTTGGGTATAAAAATATATATATTGTATACTATATGTATACTCTAGTATTATAGTTGGGTTTTCGAGTTTTGCAATTTTATAATTTGCTAAATATACTTTTAGTATTTAATGAGACACCCAACTATTGGAGGTTATAAGTATTTTATTAACACTTATTTAAAGATATCATCAATATTCTACTCTATTTGAGTATTTTTTTTCTAAGAAAATATTATTTCATTAGTAGATCTTGTGTGTACCTTTTTTTTAATAATTTTTATGATGGTTGAATTATTTTACAGATGAAATTAGTAATATAAAATAAAATAAATATGTTCTATATAACCTGAGTTTACTACCCCGAAATAAATAAGGAAAAAAGCGTAAAACGTAAGGGGTACATGAATATTATTACGCTTAAAGCTTCTAAAATGTCAGGAACAGTGCTGACCTCGACCATGTTCTCCTTTAATCAAGGGAAGAGTTACCATTATGTAGGTAACTACTTTGATCTTGTCAAGAAAGTAACATCGAACATGAGAGTATAGCTCTTACTAAACGATCTTTTTGAAATTACGTTTTAAATAAAAACAAACTATTTAGAGATATTTTTAGCAACCCACTAAACGGAGTTACAAAACAGAATTTTATTTCCATAAAAACATTTCTTAAAGTCCTAACAATCTTCTAAAAAATCCAATTACCATGTACTTAGGAACTTTAAGTTTCATAATTAGTTTTAATATCTTGTTTGTTCCAAATAGCTAAAGACCTATATACTTACATAAATCTTCAATAGACTCCTACTTAGTCTTTATGCATTCGATGGTTAAAACTTCTCCGCATATGCTTTTTCTTGGATTCTGACTCTAGAGCTTGACCAATCGATCTACAAGAGCTTACGTAGCTTCTTTATTGATTGCATAACTCCATATTTCTTCTTAAACTTGATGTCCTTTTGACTTAATATGTTGGCCTAAGAGACTCCCCTTGTTCAGATTCCAGAACTTAACTTGCTCCTTAACCTTCACAATACTAGACAAACAATATCAAGTATATATTTTCATCGTCATCACCAAAACTCACAAGCTGGAACAAGTATTTGTGGTGTTGTACAAGGACTACCATAAGTCCATAACTTATTTTTCTAAGTAAATCTTCCTTACGTTAATTAGAGAATTTTATGAGAAATGGATTTGGTTGAGACTTGAGAGTGTTGATCAATGATTTCAACAAGGAAAACACTGACACCGAAAAGTAGTACTGTAGTTCGTATATGCGGGTGATTTATAAGAGAGACAAAAACCTAAAGTATGTATGGATAAGACGGAAACTGTGAATTCGTGTATTTTGCCATGAAGATGAATAATGTGAGTGTGAAAGATTCAACTTGTAATTCAAATAATTTCAATAATGATGAAGTATAGTCCAGTACAGTAACAGTTTCGATCATTTAGTTGTAAACTTGTAACATACAAGTATACAACATGGGGAACGAACATATTGCATGTTATAATCTTGTTTACTTAGTTATGGACTTATGGGCAAACGACGGTTGACTTCCACAATAAATCTAATTCACAGCTCACAACCTTTCCTTGTTTAAGGCGCTCGCAAGTCTTGTAGAAATGCAGTAAGCAGTTGACTCAATAGTAATCATTGGACTAACTCCTAATGCTGTAGGCAATACGTACTCTTCTTTCACACACATACAACCCCTTGGCTTCCAAACTTTCTCCATTTTCATCTACTGCCCCTTGCTCCTCGGACTCCCCCATCCTGTAACTACTCATCGTCTCATCTGATGAGTACACCCGTATGTTGTCCACTTGTCGG
The DNA here is from genome assembly GCA_026401315.1 of Dysphania ambrosioides. Taxonomy (NCBI): domain Eukaryota; kingdom Viridiplantae; phylum Streptophyta; class Magnoliopsida; order Caryophyllales; family Amaranthaceae; genus Dysphania; species Dysphania ambrosioides. The sequence continues at coordinate 13,176,231 of CM048661.1, forward strand.
TCCTTGAATTTGAGCCGCCAGGTGCTTCAACCGACTCCAGAAACTCCTCAATCTCCATATCATTCACCCCATTACACATATTAACTCTTGACCATCATTTCTAAATGTTCCAACTTCAACAGCCCCTGCTGCTATTAGAATAGTGTCTGTCATAAACCTATCTTCAGATCTTCCTTGTCATATTCATCTAAGAGATATTTGATTTTGCCCTGCTTTTTAACTTCACCTGTACTCCAATCTCAGATTAACGAAAAGAGACAAGCTGTTCCTCCAAATTTCGTCAACCTCTCTTTAAAGTCTAGCCCTGAGACAGTGGAGACCCATGGCACTACGGATGAAAAACTGCAGGACCTAGTGATGCTGCTTCTACAATAGCATGGACGTTTGATTCTTCAGAAACCACCTTAAGAATTGAGGTAATGATTCCTCCTTCGTAAGATTTTCCTTTGAAAGCCTGTCCAGATTCAGGAAAGTAACCCCAGGCTAACAGAGTAGGATGCAAGTGGAGGTTTGTGCCGATATTTTTGTTATGCAGTCCTCTAGATATTAGAAGAGAAGGTGTTGAGAGAGACCCACAGGCTGAAATCGAGACTTTGGCTTTGATTTGAAGCTTCTTTGATACATCTTAGCTCAATGCAGCTTGGACTCCGAGGCAATTCTTTCTTCTTTCCCCATTCCTATCTTCTGCTAGTAATAAGTTGTCTGCTGCTTGACATCCTGTCAAAATTACAGCACCATACTTAACTGCATCAACTAGCCAAGTACTATCTGTTCCTTTCTTATATCCGGGTCTACATCCAAAACTGCATGAACCGCAATGATGATTCTTATATGAGTTCCTAGACACTTTATCAACTTTTAATCCAAGACCTACCTTGACACCCTTTCCGAAGAGCTTGATTCTGAAACCCTACTTCCAAGCAACGGTTTTTTTTTACTAATTCTAGCATCGACTTTATTGCTGGCAATTAGTAAGGACTATTCTAGCATCGACTTTATTTCTGGAAATTCATAAATCATGAGAACATTATTCACATTATCTGCACTACGCAGCTATTATCATTGTGGTTTGCATATTACTTGACTTGTTTAAGTGTAACTAAAAGATCTGAACACACCATATCATGTTGTTGATAAGGACAAGTTTTTCTCCATAATAATAGTTACCATCAATTGGTATGTTGGTAATTGAGCAACAATAAACACGGAAAAGAAGAAAATAGAGTACAAAGACGATAAAACAACACACAAGAATTTTACGTGAATAACTCCTCTACGTGAGAAAAACCATGGTTCAAATAAACGAGAACGCTAGTTCACTAACAATAATTCTTGGGAGTACAATGGTAATCACCACAACTAAAAGATGAGATACTTTGTGTTCTTAGGATGACTACAATTAGTAACCTCAACAATGGTTCTTATTATTCCTAAAGCACCTCTCACAGCTAATGTTTTGTTTGCATCTACAATATTTTGTGCACCCTCAGCTCACAATATTACACTTGCAAACACTCTAGTTTTGTGTCTTGTTCCACACACTTCACAAATGTATGCCCATACATTTATAGGAATGCATAAAACACTCTAGACCATGCACCCTCCTCTAGTTTTGAATAACAAAGTCAACCACTATTTTTAGAGCGTTACTAGTTTTTCAGTTTTTGGTTTTTCTAGTAGCTGTAGTTTGTTTTCCTTTTTTTTTTTTTTGTTTGCTGCTTTAGTTTGCTGGCTTTGCCTCTTCAGGAAATAAAAAAAAAAAAAAAAAAAAACTAGTTAAAAATTATGGCACATGATTATGTATTTTAATTAGGGCCGAACTATCTCAATATGGTGATTAATAACATGTCCCTAGCTCCGAAATAATAGGTAAATAGTTTTTGGTAGTGGAAAAAAATGGTTACTATTAGTCTATTACTAGTCAAACAAATGAACAATTTGTAACGAGGTGGAGACACTGTGATAATATAACTCGGGTTTTAAGTTGACCTTAGTTACTAAAGACCACCCTAGCCTGCTACTATCTCAAGGAGTCTTCCTAAAATGACCATCCACCCACAAATAATTGGCTGGCCCCGAGCGTATTATTGTGGCTTGTGAACACTGGACACACTTTAAAGCCCCTTCGAGCCTTCAAGGTACAGGAAATGCCCGCTAGTTCACAACAATACGGCACAATAATAGCTTAACAGATAATAATTCGGGGCTTTCCTAATTCATAGTTGATATAAGTTATATCAAGATATTGAGATTTTAAATATAACTATTATTATAATAGATATAGGTATTGTTATATTAGTATAGAACTACAGAAAATATAAAAATGCAGAAAAAGTCATATCAGATATAAACATTATGGTTTCAGATATAGAAATAAAATTACGAAAATATCACCTAATATATTTATATTAGTTATAAATTAGGAATTATTCATAATACTTCGTATTACATAAACTTATCAATAAAAATCCGAATAAACCAAAGACATAATAAGACGTTCAACCAAGAATATGAGGGAAAGTGGCAACTGGTAACACTGTTGGTTTTTATTGTTTTTTTTTTCCTCTTTGTGAACTTTCATAACTTGTACAAGTAATGGTTAGAAACAGCTCTCTGTAAGAGACGTTTTTCTCATGATAGGCTAGCAATGTAGATATATAACCTATGTTACTTGGAACACAAATAATTTAAATTCAATGCTTGGGAACAGAACTTCCTCAAGTAAACCAGTTTGTGCTACCGTCAGCGCATGCGATACTGCACATACCTACCATGCATGCGCCTGGACCATGAACGAGCACAGCAGGCAAGCATATCCATACACGCCAGCACAAGCTAGCGCAATCATCAACCTCATCACGTAATATAGAAGCAGAATAGATGCTCTTATAAGAATGAACAACCTTAAATTTCGCAAGTTTTTTTGATAGAGAACACTCTTAGTTCATTACCAGCAATTGAAAAAACAACCAGAAACAATTCCATTATGATGGCCAGCACAATTAGACCCTAAGATGCTCATCTACTGACTAGGGGGATATATTCTAAAGCATCATGAAGCATATAAATATTAGTGTAAAAAGAGTATGATTCTAAATTTGCCACATGCTATGGCTTTTGATTCTCGTGGTGTCCAAAATTTTCCTCGGTGCTTCTCCAGTTCTCAGTGTGATACACGGATTTCAGGAACTCCAAAAGAAAAAAAAATACATCAACTCTTTTTTTTATAGCATTGCTAATCATCACTTTAAATGGTAAGTTCATAAAAATCACCCAAGTTTTAACAAATCACGTCGAGGAACAGCAGACATCAGCAACCAGGAAGTACAGTTGCTTTCGCAAATGCAGTATCTGCAACAAACCCACATAAACATTGTTGAAGCTACTTCAGTAGATCTTACCCCAAAAAAAAAAAAAAAAAAAAAAAATTTAAGAAAAGAAAAGCGCGGTTCACAAAAAGAAACTCACAAGAATTATTGACATATAACTGAGACTTTTTTTTTATATAATAGAATTGATACCAACGAAAATTTTGATTGGGAAGATTATTTGCCGGTTAACAATTGAAAAATTACTATCAAACTGGAATACCAATGTAATAGTTACTCCGTAACACGTTATTCATATGTGAGCTTAACATTAAGATAAATTTTATGAAGTCACAGTTCAATAACTATCCTTCCGCTATTATTATCTTTTTAAATCCCTAACTTGAGTTCATAAGGTCGAGGCTAAACCAACAAGTTGTCAGAGTAGAGAACAGTTTAATGACATCATGAATGCCCATTTAACAAAGGGTTAGGATCACTGAAACTCCATTCTATCAATTTGACAAGATTCCTCAATATCCACAAGTACTAACTGTAAGCTATTCACTGAAATGAATTGTCATAAGTTCCAATTACTAAGGAAGTTTTACCAAAGATAAAAATTATCTTACGAGATTGTAGTTACCTCCTGTTTGAGCAAGTCGGGGAGATTAGTAGGGGATACAATATCACAAAATTCTTCTTGCAGCTTTGCATCTTTAAGATAAGACCATGTATCAGGAGGAAGGGCCAAAATAAGTACGGTGAGACCATCAACTACTGATGGATGTTCACTATTAGAAGCATTTAAACCACACTCACACAGGCTACCAGACTTCCTTTGACAGCTCGGGACCAGCATCTCTGCTCCACACTCGGACTCTTCCGCAATAATTTTGGCAGATACTACCTTGACAAACTCAAAATTGTCAGAGTCTGTGGACCTCACTTGTGTTGTTTTCAAGCTGACCGGATTGCAAGAGCCAACCTTGCCGCACAAAAGTTGAGCACCTTGACAGCAAACTTCAGAAGCAATTTTATCTAACGAAAGGTGACCATCCAAAATCACTTTGTGCAAGCAAGAAGATCCAGATAAAAGCCATCTGGTTATGTGTTTGAAGAGTTCAGTCTCTCGCACTTGCTTCAACACCTCTTCCTGAAACCAAAAAAAAAAAAAATACAGGAAAAGTACAAAACTACAATGGGTAAAGACAGGTAAATATAGAAAACTTATCCCAACCTTAGTAACCAACCTTCCCTGTTCCTCCGCAGTAACAAGTTTAGTCACATTCTCCTGTTTACGAACTTCAGCTACCCAGTTGACAAAATCACTCAGATTTGCAGGAGCTGACGACAAGAGAACAGATAGCATATCCTGAATGTTGTGAATTTCTTCAGAACAAAGAAGTTGTGGAAGTCTTTTACTCAAGTACGTAGCAGTGGTGTCCCAGCCTTCCTGGCGGCAACTCTGCAAATAATTCAGATGTTCAGCTCCTCCATTGCAATGATAGATCAGTGGAACACCAAAATAAATAGATTTAGAGTCTAACAGAGATTTTAGAGGATCAATTATGATTTGCCAGATACTAAAAATTCCAAACAACGTTAGACAAAAGATGATCCTCTTCATATATTTTGTTTGAGCATAAATGGGAAAACAAACAAATACTACATGCCCACAAATACAGCACGCCTCAGGAGCAATTTTGTCGACTCGTATTAAAACATCAGCACTTGAGATGCACAAAGTTCTATACTTATACTGCAAACAAGCAGGAATGTACGTGGAAGATCCAGGAAACACTCAGGCGGGAAGAGTAGTGAAAGTTAAAGACAAGAAACAAATTACCAGAGTATAAAGAATGGATGCTGCTGTCTCAAACCTTGATAGAACCATGAACCTGAAAAACATAAAATCCAAATCTTTATGTAATTTCAAAGCCTTTAAAAGGAAGCTGAAACATTTAATGTATCAACTTCTTTCTCTTTTACTCCTGTTGCCTTTTCTTGGCTAGGGGTGAAGGACAATGGACAGGGGGATTCGGAAGGGTGAAGGGCAATGGACAGGGGGATTCGGAAAGTATGAGGGATAAAAGAAGTTACAAGCAAAAAAAAGGCAAATCACCCCAAGATGGCAAGAAAAAGGAAAAGAAACCCCAAGACTGTCTTGGTATCCCAAGGATGGTTATAATAGAACACAAACTTCTTCATTGGAATGGAAGCAATCTAGTTGTATGAACTTAATGCCCCTCTTGAACAACTCTCGTACCTAGGTATCCCACAACAAAAATGTTTTTCCCCCTTCCCCTTTGAGACTAAGTTCATACATCCAGTTACAAACAAAATCTTACATGCCTATAGACGAGGAACATAAACCTTGCTATTGACCAAACAATATGATGCCTAAAGCTCATAAATCCTCTTCCAAGAAGACAGCATATGAGAAACAATGAAATTTCAAGGCCTGCCATGTATTAATTATTTCAAGAAGAATCAATATCATCAGACATAAGCACAAGTTCCAAGTCAACTGATTACTTGGATAAGGGTTGGATTTGTGGAGCCGTTGGCAGTAGAAAATAACAAATTCACAAAAAAAGTTGAATTTTAACCGTCTACCCACTGATATAGCGTTCAAATAAAGATTATCCCACAACACCGTGCATTATGTAAGCATATAAGAATGTATGGAACAGGTAAGAGCACATACCCCCTATAAAGTCCAGTATCTTTATCAATTGTGTTCATAGCATCCCATAATAGAGTGAGGGGTACCCAATGAGGAGGGTACTTGAATCGCGCAACATCCAAAATAAGAACCATATCCCTTCTAGTATGGTAACCACCAATTGGAGAAAAATGGCCACCCCCTGTCTGCCAAGAGCCGAAACAAAAGTAAGAAACGCCATTCTTTTACCAGATTCAGAAAGAAATCATATCCACAAAGATGGCCAAGCATTAGGCACTGAGTTTCCTATTCAAAGCACTAACTTATACCAGCAATGATCTGCTCCATCATAACCACAACACCCTAATAGTTAGGAACTACCTACCATTAGAGGTATTCAGAAACACGTATTAAGGTCAGGTATAGGTACATATCCAAGTGTCAAATACACCTGGTTTAAGATAACAGGCACAAGGATATTCTAAGAATAGACACAGGTGCAAGGATAAAACTTGAAATATAGTCCTGGTTTTAAAAGACTTTCATATGCTTTTCATGTTACAAATACATATACAAACATTTCAAGTTGACTAATTTGCTGATGACTAACCAATCTAAGACCACGCAGAAAACAAATTATGATAAAAAGGGAGTGCCACAGAAGTTGTATGGAAATGAACTGTCAGACAAAAACAAAGGAAATACTTTGAGAGAAATGACTCTTAACTCCTAATACGTAGACACCCCACTTCCTTCAAAAAAGAAAAACACAGAAACCAGCCAGACATTATTTTTTTGATATTTATTTTTTGGCCTCTTCATAATAAGTCTGGAGGTGGATTGCTCATTAATATTTAGGTGACTTGCTCATTAACTTTCAGGTGCATAAGAGGAGTATAACTGGTAAGTAACAGTCTTATAGACAAGAATTAGAATATTTTGAGATCTTATTGACAAACTATTGTATCTGATGACTTAGCTAGACAGATAAGATTTTACTCATGAAAAACATATAATTTAAAACTATATATTACAGTAAGAATTGAGTACCTGCTTCAGAATTCCTCTGTGGTAAGAAACGATCAAGTGACAAGTTTCAGAAGAAGTACAAGAGATCACATAGTTCCGGAACTTGTCCACAGTGCTTTCATTTGAACGGAATGCTTCAACTGCTGCTCCATTACAATGAGCCAGGCATGCAACTTTGTTAAATGATATACCACTAATCTTAACCTTCTCAAGAGGTTCACAGCAATCCAACATGGTATCATCAAACCATCTCCACGGACCTATTGACATGTTATCATGAAAAACGTACTTTAATAATACAAAGCAAGAAAATGAGAAGTTCATATTCAAAAAAAATATTTTGAAAGATTCTACAAGAGTGTTGCTCTTTCCTTCTAAAAACTAAAGTTGGTTTTCAGATATAACGGGAACATAAGCAAATAGCAACAGAATGTAACAAAACATAGTTACTCACATGGCAGCTGTGTCATCTCATGCTTACATAAAGTATAAAGCTTGCTGACCATATGCTTTTTTGGGGACTAGATTATTTCCTAAAGCACTAAGCATTATTAGTGATAAAAACACTCGTGTCAAAGTTCAAAAGCCATAAACAAAACTATACATGGAAAACATAAATCTATTTCAATGCAGTATGTGTGAAAAGTTGAAGGGAAGTGAACCTAGAACATTATCTAAGCACTCGATTCTTCTTTAGGCCCATCTGAAATTTAAAGGATCACCTTTCCACTTTCTTCCAGGATCAATTGCAAGGGCATTTAAGACCACAGCAAGGGTAGCCAGCCCACAATATGCAGGTTCCGATTGAGTCTGGTAATAGGAAACCAACTTAAAAAAGCCTTCCATGTTTCCATTCTGGAGGGCTTCAGAAAACAGTTTCTGCAAAATTCAAACAGCTCATGTTAGACAGAAATGAGCTGCAGGACAAAAGTTAACTTGTGAAAAATACATCAGAAATTTAAGGTAGTCAGATTGAGACAACTGACATTGGTTTGCATTGTGCAAGTTCATTCCTATCAACCAAGCAATGACAAAGCTATTATTTAAGGTAGTCAAACTGATACACCATCCCTGAGTTTCCCATAAATATTAACTCACTATTCCTTTGAAGACTTAACCAGACGCTTCATCAGTTGTTAAGCTTATAACGTAATCAGATACCTTTTTTTCTTCTTTTGCCTAACAATGCAACAAATTTATGGAAGGATAAACATGCCGAATACATTTCTAAAATTCACCTTCCTCTCAGATTCATCTGACAACATTTAAAAAAAGAACTTGAAATGACAAAATGACATAGCAGCAATTTGCAATGATTTTTTCAATAATTTAAAGATAGTGACCATATAGGTACAGTTGTTCAAGTGGGAGAAGCCCTATTAAGGATTTTTGATCGACATATTTATAAAATGGTCTAATTAATCATGGGATTGATTGAGTGGCCTTTTAAAAGTCATATTTTATTAGGGAACATATTCGTTGTAGGACGTCGGGAACATATTCGTTGTAGGAGTTTGGGAACATAATTCGTTACTTAATTATGTCGAATTAGCTTTAAAATGTTCGATTCAAGTATTGTACCCAATAAACCGAACCTATTCGTTCATTTCGATTCGTAGTTTGCAGGGATCAGCGAAAAAGGTAACAATAATCCAGCCATCTAATAAAAGTAATCAACCATCTAAACTATTATAGTTGAAGGATACTTTGTGAACATTTGATAGTATTATGAAAATCCAAATTTAAATTACAGCTATTAGAGATAAAAGATGATAAATTGATGATCATTGGTGTCTGATGGTAATGAACAATTAACATTTTGACAATTCCATGAATGCTGTAATGCCATTAATATTAAAACATACAAGAAATTCCTTAACCACACCACGACGCCACCACTATCAACAACAATACAAATAATTTATAAAGATAAGAAAAATTACACAAATATCTTTCGTTTTAGATAAGAAAAAACATAATCACGCAGATAATCTTGTTTAAATAGTTGTGGAGTACTATTCATAAGTTTTTCCAAAAAAATATCAACTTTTTATGATTCACGAGTAATATAATCAAAAGAGCGCATTGGGTGACCGAGAAAGAGCAGAAGAGAAGCAAAAAGGAGTGTAAGATTCCACAGGGAAGAGAGGGACTGACCTTGCCATCCGGAGAAGCAAATTCGATGGCAGGTGGCGAAGGAAGTGCCCTTCTGTATAGACCTGCCACTGCTGCCATTGGTTTTTTTTGGCAGAATTTTTTCAGCGATCAGATACTCATATGCGAGTGAATGTGGGCCACTTTTTATTTCCCACTTCTTAGTATTTTAAATGTTTTTTCTGACACAAATAACACAAGACAACCTATGACAGTTGGTGTTGGTAATTCGGAGTAATAAAATTGATTGGGTATTTGGGTTAAACGGTGTACCGGGTGTTCGAGAGGGATTCTGCTATTGTATTAAGTGGTACGTGGCAATAGAATCACATGCAAATCGGAAAAAATGATATTGGGTAAATGAAAAAGGTGAACTGATTGAGGATGAAAATACAACAATCTCAGCAAATAAGACATCAAACTTAAGGTAATTATTACAATAATTTTCGAATTTGAAACAAAATTTCAGTTATTTGAACAGATTTCCACCCAATTTTTTTCTTGTCAAAAAATTTATGAAGTTGTTGGTTGGAGGGTGATTTTTTTTCAAGAGGGAAGAATAATGACGGTAACCCATAGTGTTGAGAAGCTTTGTACTGTGGAGGAAGTGGTGAGCTCTAATTTGGTAAGTGATGTGGATGAAGAATGCTTTGAATACATTGAAGGTAAGCATTGTGTGATTAATTGATATTTTGGGTTTGTGGTTAATGAATTTTAGATAGATATTTGCGTTTATTTGAGTAGTCATGGGGCATGGTATTATTGAATTTACATGGGGCATAATATTAATGTATATATTGTATTAAAAAAATGTATGTGCGTGATTTATGTGGTATAGTTTGTAATTGCAATGCTGGTACATCAAATTTGGTATGTGATGTGGATGAAGAATGCTTTGAAAACAGTGGAGATAAGCATTATGTGGTTAATTGATATTTTGGGTCGTGGTTAATGAATTTTTAGGAATGGATTTGCATTTTTAGATAGGTATTTGCGTCTATTTGAGTAGTCATGGGCATGGTAGTATTGAATGTACATGGGGCATGAGATTAATGTATATAATATATTAGAAAAATATACATTGCGTGATTTGTGTGGTATAGTTTTCAATTGCAATACTAATACATGAAATTTTGGTATGAGCTTCTTAAGAATGATTTATAGTAATGATAATTATCTTTGTTAAAAATGTATTTCTCTCTATAGTGTTTCTTACGCAGTATATTACATTGTCGTTTATTGAATGTACATGGGGCATGGTTTTAATGTACATGTTGCATGAGATTAATGTACATGATGTATTAGAAAAATGTGTATTTTACATTGCCGATTATTGTACGGGGCATGGTTTTAATGTACATGATGTAATAAAAATATGTACATTGCGTGAATTGTGTAGTATAGTTTTCAATTGCAATGTTGGTACATCAAATTGGTGACATCTTTCGTGATAATGAATTACTAGGTATATTGTGTATAAAAATTATGTGGAGTATACACTTGTAGAATATTGTTTTTAGTACGTTTAATAATGAATTCTAGGGTTTAGATAATATATCGAGTTTGAGCTTATGTACAGTATACACTAAGAAAATAGATATTAAGTAATGATCATAATGTTAGGTACAAATGTACATTGTGCAGGTTTACGATGAATATTTTTAAGAATGAATTTGCGTTTTTTATAGGCTTTTATGAATATTGTTCAATTTATATAATTATTATTATGATTTTCTGAAGCTATGATCACCACAATATTAAAAAATGGTCATTATTTAAGTTAAAAATGTACATTACCTTTGAAAAAATTATGATTTCAAAAATGATCATAGTTAAAAATTCTGAAGTAATGATCATTACGGTATTAAAAATGATCATTATTTTTGTAAAAAATGTACATTATCTTTGTAAAGTAATGTACATTACCGTGTACATTTACATAGGGGTTGAGGCTGAGCTTATGTACATAGTTTTTTTTATCTATATTATTTTGTGCAATAGGGTTCATAGAGGCCTCTGAGTCTGAGCTTATGTACGAAAAAGTAAAGTCCGATGTTGAAGCTTATGAATTATATAATAGTTATGCGTTCAAGCATGGGTTCGGCACACGTAATGGAAAGCTGGAGATGAGGGTAGATAAGATAACAATACTTCAATGGATATTTGTATGCTCTTATGTAGGGCTTAAGAGAAACTTGGTGTTAAAGGTTTATTAGAAAAGGAAAGTGCGAACTGGCTGCAAGACCTATATTTAGTTTGACATGGATAAGGATTCAGGGTTATTTATAGTAACAAAGCATAATATGACTCATAATCACAATAGGATCCATGTGTCAAAACGACATCTAATAAGATCCCATAGGAAAATTTTTGAGGATCACATGGCGATGCTGAACAATCTAACTGAGAATGGAATACATGTCGCTGATGCAGTTTGTGTTTTGAAGAAGCAGGCACGAGGTGAAGCGAGTCTTGGATTTCTTAAGAGAGATGTGTATGATGCATTGGCTAGATAGAAGAAGATGAAGTTTGATGGGTGTGATGCTAGAGTTTAATTAATTACTTTAAGGAAAGAAAAACAAAGGAGATTGACTTTTTCTATGATTTTGAAGTGGACTATGGAGGTCATCTTGAGGCTTTCTTTTTTTGGGATAGTCGTATGAACCATATATTTTCCACAAAGTGTTTTGCAATTCAATTTGAGAAGTGCACTACAAACAGAAAAAGGGAATTACTTGGAGAATGTAGACGCTTCTTCTGCAATTTGAGCAAGCAAGGACAGGTCCACAATCGGTTCTTTGATCCTTTTCTTCTTTTTCGTTCTTATTTCATGGACCATTTGAGTAATTGGTTTGTCTTATGTGGAATTGACCACAACCCTACAACCAAGATCAACAAAATATACTCACTAACCTGAAATTCAATTTGCTTCCATGGTGGGTAATGGTAATGGCAAAATTTAAAAATATATAAAAAAAGGAATATGTACTTTTTCTTTGAGCGACTCATAATTGTAGCAGAGTAATTGAAAAAGGAGATTCTAATTTGGAGAACTAGGGGTGTGCAAAATAATCGTAACCATTAACCGTGTATAACATGTTCATACTAACGGTTATTTTACCGAACTGTTAAGAATTACAGTTACCGAACCTTTAACCTTAACGGTTACGGTTACCGAGCCGTTAACCTTAACAGTTACGGTTACGATAATGAAATTTTGTAATGGTTAACCGTTATTAATATTATTTTAAAAAAACTAAACTTAAAAGGCTAAAACATGAATGAATATCACAATTTTTTTTTAAGTATGATCAAACCTTGAATAAATATGTGTTATTACTATTGTAGAAGACCCAAATGAGCTAAGAAATCATACAAGTAATTTCACAATATTAGGTGGACAAGTGCATAAAAATGGAATGAAACGGTTAGCAGTTAACCGTTAACCGTGTCTTTAACCGTTAACCGTGTCTTTAAATACTGGTTAATCGTTTATCGGTTACCATTACTTAACGTTACGATTACGATTAACTTTTTCCAATAACCGTTATAATGGTTAACCGTAACGTTAAAGCTTAACAGTACAGTTAACCGTTTATGCACACCGTTATGGAGAACAACGGACTTCGGATGCAATGCTTTGGGTGTGGTTTTATTTTTATTTTTATTTTGTTTGAACTTTGAGTTCAATGGACGGAAGGAGAAGAATTTCTGTTTCGAAAAGTTCTGATTTGGGGAATGATTGTCTGTGGAAGGCTAGTAGTAGGTCTTAATAACTTCTTTTCCCCGTAATAATAGAGCTGACAATTGCAGGGTGAGAAGATAGTTCAGTTTCCAACTGACGGTTATGTGGGGGACATTGCATTTGGTTTCGTGTGGTAACTTTTACTCTGTACATTTCTAATGCAAGTAATGTAGATTTTGATATGCGTTTAATTGTTTGCAACCTGCGTTTCGGAACGGGTATACAATGCTCATGGTACACCCGGGTGTAGCCAACCACCTAAATGCAAGAAATCTATTGAAAGAATGAGTTGACATCGCAAGTGCAATACCTGTCAGACCAATGAGAATCTATAATATTCAAAAAAAAAAATGATGTTAGGATATATTTAAAGAATGCGATGAGTGAAGAAGAATGAAATATGAGGAAAGGAATATCAGTCATTCGGTCCTTCCATTTCATAGAAGCCTATGGGATAAAGTGACTTCGTTAGCTTCCTTATAGGCTAAGGTGGCTGGGGCTTTCCCTAATTATTCTTTAGGGAAGATACAGAGAAATTAGGCTTTGGAGTTCTTTGCCAGGACACCTTGTCCTCCTGTATTATCTTTTCTGAGATTTTCTTATAGAATAAAAGAATAGGAAAATATTAGTCCCTCCATTTCAAAGATTAGGCCAAATCTGACTTAAGGAATCAAAAATAGTAATATTGAGTTTATATTTGTCAAAATGAGTATTGAGTTATAGTGAAGGTATGAAGTCAACTGAGAAAGGTAACTCCATAAGAATATACTCTGTAATAAAGATTTATACTTTGTATCGAATATCACTCAAAGTTGATTAGGTTTTCACCATCAAAGTCACGCGTTGCATAAAATTTTTAAGCATAGATTATATATAAAGTAAAGCAGCAATAGAAACAAAGTGATGGTGCAAATTATTAGGGGTGACAAAAACTAACCCAATTCGAAAATAGCGGGTTAAGGTTGAGATTTTCAACACGAAAGCTTAAATGGGTTGACGTGAATCCAACCCGAAGTTAAATGGGTTGAAAATCCAAACCTGAAAATAACCCACGTAACCCGAAATTATTTTCGGGTCAAAATCAGGTCGAGTCAACCCAAACCCGACCTTATAACCAAACTATATTATGTATATTAAAAAAATATTACTTGGTCAATCACTCACTTAGCCCAAACCCAAGCCCAAATTAAAACCCTAAAAGACAAAAACTAATCCGACTAGAAAACCCGACACGAAAATAGCGGGTTAGGGTTGAGATTTTCGAGACAAAAACTTAAATGAATTGACACAAACCCGACTCAAAATTAAATTGATTAGATTTGAGTTGATGTTTTCTACTTAAAAACTTAAATGGATCAAGTTAGGGTTGGGAGATAGCTCATCCGAAAGTAGGTGACACGAATACGAACTTGACCTGACCTGTTTGGCGCCCCTCGAAATGATGGTGCAATCTTATGTCGTCGGAAATCCCAAGTTAGTCTTGAGCAGCTCTCTGCTACAAGATTTGACAGTAGTACTAGAAAAATTCATGTAGTGCATTTAATGCTGTTTATGCAGTCTATTACAAGATTTGGAGATGTATCTCACAAATGAAATGAAGAATATAGACCGATAGTGAGAGCACTATGTAAGAAGGCACATTATAGCTAATACCTCAAAGAATATTCACAAATTAAATGGTATGCATTATAATTAAGAAAAGTCGAATCAAAAGATTATATTACTTATCCCCTACTTCAGTAAAATGGGAAGATGTTGAACGCAGGGTCGTCAAGGCTGGAAAAGCATTTCATTTAATACCAGACCACGTTTGCATAGGCAGTGCAAGCAAAAGTACAGTCAGAACGTCACTTCCAGCAGGGTATCCAGTACACCTTGGGTCAGAGCAGCAAGTGGACTGATGTTGAGTTATGGAACCAAAATTTGCAGTACTTGCTTACTTGCACAATCCATTACTGTTCCCAAGACAAGAGTTACAGGCTTGCCCCCATCGCCCCTTGTCTGTTTTACACATGTATTCTCACAAGAAAATCCACTAGAAGAGCCAGGTTGACCAGTTAAAAGCTCTGCTCATTTGCAGTTTAAGAGTTACTGAGGATATTCACTCCCTCCTTATCAGAAAAAATTGTTAGAAGCATCACCAAGAGTCCTTTCAAAGTAAGCTGCATAATGTGCTGAGAAACATTTAGCCTCATTGTTCCCAGTACCACATTGAGATGAAATGCAACTAATGATAATAATCAAAGAGGAAGAAAATATGTTCGACAATGGAGACATCTTTAGAGTTTTGAATTATATATATTTCACAAGAAAGTTTCGATGGCCTAATATTTTGGGATGGCCTAATTTAGAGTTGTTGCTTATAACTATGGGGCAGATGGAGTGTAATGAAGAAATATGATTTTCTCACTCAAAAATCTTTTCAGAAAGTATTTACTGCACCTAACCACGAACATCTCCATGAATCGAATCCTTAATATTAATATACTAGTTGTATAATAGTTGAAATTGACAACTCCATGAACTATTATCACCAGAAGCTAAAGAAGTGGTTACGTCATCAACTTCAACACTGACGGCTACAATGCCACCAAACGCACTGACTGGATCTGCTTTGACAGCTAGCCTGTAAGCTTCAATGATGTCATCACGCAAAGCTACCCCACAACGGTTCATATGCTTCACCACCACACAGGTCGGATCTTTCAATCTAGAGACACAATTCCAAGCTGCATCTGCATCTAAGTAATTATTATTGACATTCCTGTAGAAAGAAACAGTGATGACTCTCTGACAGATTGCATAAAGATCCGAAGGACTTTAATCATGGGACCAAACAGATGGGTGAAAGAGCATCCTTAACGAAAGCTATGCACAAGCCACAATGAACAGTGATAAAATTACAACATATTATACTTCCTTTATCCCTCAGCCATAAAGCAAACTTCCCCATTATGTATTTAATGTCTAAAGAATCTTCATCTACCCCTTTCAAATATAGGTCAAAACTCTGCCATTCTTTCTTCTGTCGGCGATGCCCCATAAATTAATGATACTGGGCTACACAACTGGGTAGCCCTACCAGCATCCTACATGACTACAAATGCATTAGCTAAAAAGCACTAGAATGTTCTTCAGCTTAAACATTCCGTCATAAAAATTGTCAAATTCCTCTGCCAAAAAAAAAAAAATGTCAAATTCTAATAGGTATAATCATAGTCCTGACAATATCAAACAAAGAAATAAAAATGGGCATACCCTAAACGAATGTAAAAATACAATAGGATAAAGGTTAAATTACTCTCATCCAATATAAAAATCAATCTTGTGTGATTTGGGTGGGAATTTGTCTTCAACAAATTAAAAACAATAGTCCCATCCATAAGGAGGATAGAAAATAGCTAAAATTGTTTAAGACGAAGACAACAGACACAAGATTGTATATGGATATACACATTCCAATAATAACAAGTGATTAAGGGTTCATGATAAATCGGTTAACAAGAATCACAGAGGGAGACAGTCAAGAAGATTATAGGAAGTTCTAGCAACTCAGCATGTTGACAATGGTCTTTTAGTATATCTCTGAATGTGTTTCCAGTACAATGGTCAATCAATTAGGAAGGCAAACATTAGGGAGCAGGGCACATTGAAGAGCATTTCAAGAACTACGTGTGCAAAGAACATATTACTTTTTGAACTGAATATCTTCCCTATACAAGACTGCGTAAATACCATCAATGCCTCTAACTAGCCTCCTGCCTAGGCAGGATAGGGAGACCGATACTAGCATTGCACAGAGCATGTTCCCCATAATTCTGATGATGGGAAAGGCGACTGAATGCCATACATATTACAAAGAAATAGTAAGTTGACTGATAGAAATTAATAAAATTATTCATTGAAAGATGTTAACTGAAAGTACTATCCATAAGTCATGATTTGTATTGACATACCTCCTCCTGTTTGCTTCCACAGCCACTCTGAAACTGCAGAATCATAAGCAGCTACATGCTGAAAATCCTTCCAGGCAGCTTCCTGCAGAACTGCTCATCATCCCAATCTTCCTTCAGATAATCTAACAGAGAACCATAATCCTGTGGATCAACCACCATCAAAACATCCTTGTGATTCTGTTCATTATATCAACAATTAAAATGTCAAGTAAACAAACTTCAGGTTATCAAATCTGCATCTTAGACAAGAAATTTGTGGATTGCTATGAACAACATTAACAAGATATCTGATCCAGCTTTCGAAATAGAGTTCCAGGCTTTGTTTATCATTGAAACTCCAGAAGTTCATTCATAGACAGGAACAGAAGCAGGTATTGTTACTAGTTTAAGTGGGCCAAGCTGCCTAGTAACTTATTCTGCCATCAAAACAGTAGGATGTATGGCTGGGCAAAGGTAAGCTAAGCAGTTCGTAAAGAAATATCAGTTTCCTAGATATATACAATGGATAACAAGGGTTTAATATGTGACAACCTTTACCAGTTAAGTTTCACAAATATTTCAGGCAATATGTGACTAAAAGTATAGTATATTACACACTACCAAGCAGGATAATTAATTACCTTCACAGCAGCTCTGATCATAGCAGGTCCACTGAAGTCAATATTCTCAAGTCCCTCATCAAACTGAACACCTCCAGCTGAAGTTACTTTGTCATAAAAGGGTATAAATTTACCATGACGACATCAAAGGTTCCTGCATATATGTTGTACCCAACAATATCAACCATGTGAACCTCATACAGAAAGAAATAGTTAGCAATCAACTTAGAGTGCAATCAGCCTAGAGTGCAACTGACTGATTCCATGTTCTTCTAAAGCATCCATGTGATGCTTCAGGTCTCTTCTAGCAAGAATGCTGCCATGTAAGTAAGGATGCTAAGTTTTTACGGGACCATCTAGCGGTAAAAGGAGATGCATTAATTCTTCATAACGTTTAATCTTATCATGCACTTTCCTAACACACTTTCATAACAGAGTTTTAGCTTCTTCTTTTTTTGTCACTATAGACTGTGCAAGTAAACAAACAATTAACAAGTTTTTTTTAACCCCCTCTCTCCCATAATCAAGAAGCCCTGTGTATAATAAGCTTCAAATGGATAGAAAAACAAATATTCAATTCTACATGGTTAAAGACAGTAATATAGTTCAACAGATCATGTTTAAGTCTTCACAGTTCACAATACATATCATTCTTTGAATTTAAAGAGACATTTGAAACAAGTTAAACAACAAAAAGGAACTTATAAAAGGATGGTCTGAAAGACAGCTTATAAAAGACAACTTCTAAATGGGGAATAATCGGGGCTGTAGTATAGGAAGGTCTGAAAGACAGCTGATAAAAGGCTGAACGGAAGAATAGGTTCTTATTTATGTGAGGGCTCTGGAATCATATGATGCAGCAATAGAAGGACATTTGACGAAGGAAGCTAATGGTGGAAGATGACGATTACCAATAATAAGTAATCAATTGAGTCAAACAGCAGGGAATACAAGCTGAAGACTCCATCTTGATGTATACTAACATACTCTATTTTGTAGGTGATGGAAGTCATACGTCTTAAGCATATTACAAATGCATAATGTTGTGTATTGCTATTGCTACTGTTTTGTTTGTTGTTGTGTGTATTGCTATTTTTCAGGATACCCTATACTCATGATCGAGCAAGATAAGGATGTAGTGTTTGATGAAATTCAAACACTAAGCTCGGTTACTATGTTCATGGGATAAACGCATGGTTGAAGTCTTCATGTATTGGTTCCTTGTTTCGTGAATTGGTTAAGCTAGATAAGGCCGATTACTAAGAGAGTTTGAAGTTATTCAAACTCTAAAGAAGTCAAATTATTCAAACAACAAGACTCAGTCACTTCAACGAAGCTCCCTACATTCGTGGAGTTAGTTTTGCTAATTTGGAAGAAAATTTCAAAGGGTCAATTTCCCTTTGAAATAGCTTTCATAACTGCCCTAAACTTGTGGAACAAATTTTAAGCAATCAGTCAAATGAAAAGCTCCGATTCAAAAGCAACGGTCTTCTTGAAGATCAAATCTATCCGTTGCAATTGCTCTTATAAAAGAGTGGGCTGAAGCATTTGAAGAGATACAAGCCTTCAACGTGAAATACAACAATCAAACTACATCAAATATTTTCTCTCTAGTGCTTACTCCTTTATTGTAATTTAGATTTGAGAGAAAAAGAATACAAAGTATATCTTGAGTGTGAAAAAGAAAGATCAAAAGAAAAAAGAGAGATATACCTTGAGTAGAATTTATAATACTCAAAGGTTCAGAAAAAGTAAGGTGATTTTTATTTCTAGGAATTGAGATGCTAAAGTGTAGCTAGGGAAAGCTATGGTGAAGAAGATAGGGTAAAGATCTTCTAGGTGGCTTTAGATCTCTAAGGGAAGAAATAAAAGTCGTTAAATCCTAATAGTAGGAAACCCTAGGCAGAGACGTAGGCACATTGCCGAATTTCGCAACAAATACTCGTCCCCTTTACATTTGCACTTTCATATTCGTTTTGCTTTATTTTCTTTATACTTCTCGCAACAGCCTATTCAAGTCAAATAAAGAAACCAATTTCAAAGCCCTTGAAGCCAGTTTTATTATTTTCCGCATCTAAGAATCATTTCAAAGCTTTGAAAGCCTAATTGCAAAAATCGACCATACTCTATTCACCCCCCCCCCCCCCTGGAGTATATTGATCCTATTCTATTTCCTATTGATTCTTCACAAGCAAATATTATGATGCTCAAAACCATGAGTACTAACGCTCACCCTTTTGGAAAACAAGTTAGCCGCTCCACTTTAGTCACAGCAAGTCAACAACGCCAGCATTTTCCAGAGAAGTTGCACTTCCTTTAGTTGAAACAATTGTAAAACTTAGAAGAAAAAAATATTTAATGGCATGTCAAGGAAAGAAAAAGGTTTATTCATAATAACTATCAGGCAAATCAACAGAAAAACAAACACCATTAAAAAAAAATTTAAAAAATGGCAGTCTCACAAATTCCAAGACTAGTTCAACTAGAAATCTCCCCAAGACTTTTCAGAGGCATTGATAACAACTATGGAGAATACCATAAGTAACAGAAATATTTCATTCCCCATATTATGTTCCTTCATTTGTTTGGAGGCATGGAGCCATTATATCAAAAACATTTTTGGTCAACAGTATTAATAAAAAACTTATTACTCAAGGTACTTCCTCCATTAATTAAGTTGCAACACTTTTCAATTAACGCTTGCAAATGCACAATTTTGACCATGATTATCTCTAGTTATCATTAAGTAAGAAATATTAAAAGTTGATATATTGAAACTATACATTAAGATATATCTAAAATGATTCCACATGAGTATGTTTTTTCTTAAGGATAATTCACCAGAGAGAGTCAAAGCAGAACTTGTGAACAGTGCAAAGGTGAGTTAAATCATTGCAAAAGTCAAAGTGTTGCAACTTAAAGGAATAATGCACAGCATTATAATTAATCAGGTTCCAATTCTAATTGCACAGAAAGGCAATGAACAGGAATTATTCAAAATGATGATCGCATAGTTCAACTATATTCAGCCAGATATAAAATAACATACTAGTTATCCCTGTCCTAAAATTGCTACCTGATTTTGGAGGACTTTAAAATAAACAAATAAAAGTGTGTTTCATCTTCAATATCTCTATGAGTTAATTTATTTTGTACAGCAAGTTCAAACAATCAGCAAAGAAGCCATAAACCGATCAATCACCTCCTCGGCCAAGAGAAACTGATGATCAGAGAAGAAGTCCACAAAAAGTTCAGTCCCACTATTTTCCATAGACTACAGAGAATTGATTGTAGAAAAATGTACAAGAACAGATGTCCAACTTTCCAAGTAAATGGAAACATGGAAACAAAATAACTTTCAGACTAAATGTTCCAAAGAAAACAAAAATTTCATAAGCATACTAAATAAGTATTTACTCAGGTTTTTGACCTATCTTGCCAAACTTCAAAAATAGTAGAAAACCTTGATGAAAATAGATGAATATGTGTCAGACAACGTATCCAAGTACTACAACTTTGGCAAGTCCACAGAACATAGGGAGCGACTATATGGATGAATATGAAACATGTCATGTATATAACTAAAGAGGGCAATGTACCCAATGTCAATAACAGCCAAATATATTAGTAATCAGTAAAATCATTCATAACTTAAAAATCCCTATCCAGAAAAAGAAACTAACAACTAATCACTGGAAGAGGGAAGAAAAAAAGGTAAGAGATGAAGCAAAACTAACCCTAAGCTCCGCAATCCGCTTCCAAGCAAAGCTAAATCTCTCTTATCAGACAGTGAGATCAACACCCTCTTCGTCCCTGGGCCTAAAAATTAATCTTTGTCCCTGAGCCTAAAAATTAAGTATTCACAGCAACAATTATGCAGGAAATCAGGAATTTCATAATAACAAAAGGAGAAGTTTACTAGATTCAAACATGTATGCAACATAATGCCCCTTTAGATTAAAAAAATTCCCACAGGGATATAGCAGGGTGAAATACCAGAACCTGTAGAGACAGACTCCAACTGTTATGTGGCCAATTGGACACATCATAGCGTTAATATTCCTTGAGCTCAAGTTCAGTGACAACAGTCCAATGTCAAGTGAAATGTTACAGCCTGAGATAATATTGGAAATTGAAAATCACAACTTTGCAACACAAAGATGGTGCGGTATAAGAGAGGACTATGAGTTACCACTTGAATGCGTGGTTTGTGAGAATTCAAAGGCTGAATGAATCTGGAACAACCGAAAATCAAGGTTGATGGTGCTTTAAACATGCACAAGCCACAGAAAATGCAGGCATATCAGGTGGAACAGTCATTGCAAATTCAAAGTTACATTAGAGTTATCCATGGGATAATCTAGAAACACTAGGTGAACTCTAATATGAATCCAAAGTAAAGGCACAGGAATATCTCTGCAATATAGCCATCACACGGAGTACAAAGTAGAAATATACCATCAACAGTATGACGGCAGACTGCATAATTTGTGATTGCATAATGATGTAAAAGGAGGATTGGGATTAAGAGTTGATTTCATTGATCTCTGTAAGACTCTATACAGCATCCCAACATTATACAAAAAAATCCAACAAAAGTTGTACACATTGTCCAGTGTTCAAATGTACT
Organism: Dysphania ambrosioides; assembly: GCA_026401315.1. Classification (NCBI taxonomy): domain Eukaryota; kingdom Viridiplantae; phylum Streptophyta; class Magnoliopsida; order Caryophyllales; family Amaranthaceae; genus Dysphania; species Dysphania ambrosioides. The sequence goes on from CM048661.1 coordinate 13,198,320, forward strand.
AGTTACTCTGAGCCTCCATCCAACAAAAGCAAAATTATTGACAATATGTACTTATGGGGAGCTCTACTCCACAACAATATCATCTTCATCTTTGTACTCAGAAGTAAAAACTGGGTCAGAGTCTGCACTTTCACCATTAGCTACGTGATTATTAAACCTCCTTTGTTTTAGTATCCTGTTTGAATCTTTCATCAGCTCTATGTATTTTTTTCTCACTGCGAACAAGGGATGCACCTCTATAGCAGCCTCATCTTCATAAGCCTCTTTCAGGATAGCTGTGCAGTTATGAGCCTTCAAGGAAAGGTAAAATATATGTGGGTGTCGCTCAAATGCCTTGTGAAACTTTTGTGGCAAGCTCAGAAACTTTTTAAGACACAGAATGTTCTTCCTTTGAGCAGCATGCTCTACAAAGAGGCAGAGCAATTCATGCAAAACACCCACAACTCTTTTTTCTGCTATATCACTATCAGGACTCAAATGTGAAAAATCCTCATATGGAGAGACATAAGGAAGCTTCTGAAACTCTTCTAACCAAACCGAAATCTTTCTTTTCAATCTCAAACCTCTAGAGGGGAAGAGCGGGATTGGGATTGGCTCCATCCATCCACCACTGCACAATCCCCTATTCACGGCATTTTTCTGCACAAAAGACATGATCTTTTCTTCACAATCAACAGCTAGTGCTCTTTCCCCATCTTCCATTTCCACAAACCTGAAAGATTCGTCTAGATTTACTTCAGGATTTTTCAGGAAACCTTCAGGCAGACCTAAATACCACTGAACCCCTTGAATTATCCTCAACGGTAATCTCTTCTCTCGAGTCAATGATATCAACTTCCTCAACCTAAGCTGCAAATCCGACTTATAATCCTCATAAATTGCCCTCTCTTCCACATGGATCTCCATTGCTTTTGGGGTCAATCTGAACCATGGCAAATTATACTGGGGCCCCACAAACTCTTCAAACACAGAGGGATACATCCTCAAAAACTTTGCAACTTTGATGGGCACATCCAACTCTAAACCACGTTTCGATACATCTGAGATTGGAATGCAGCCACACGGAGATTGAGCGATGCAATTTTTGAGAGATATCAATGGTTTCAATACCGGGCTTTGGTTGATCGCATCAATAGAGTCATAGCAGGGATCCTTTTTCCGTTTCATGTATACATTTACATAACTCAGCTTTCGGATGAGGGGATCCTCGACGGAAGAGAGAAAGTAGATAATCTTAGTATTACAGAGGAGTTTCTTGGAAGTTCTTGTTCTGGAGCAATGCATGGAGAGGGGCAAGAATATCAACACAAGGGCAGGAACTCCAAAGGAAAGGAATCAGACAAAGTTATTAGGTGCAGGAATAAGGAGGAGGATCCCTGAAAAGAAAGGGAATGACAACTTCAAATTTTGCAATTAGGGTTGATAATTAACTTTTCAGATGAATAATAGCTGAATTGTTGGTCTTATACAACATATTATAATTATTTAAAATTAACTTAATTGCATGATTAGAGTTGCGTATATATTACTACTATCAAGAACGTACCAAGATTTTTGCGTTATGGGTTCAAAATCTACCAAATGATATATATACCCAACGACACACTTGCAAGTTTTGCCAAACATGTCCGACGATTTTGAAAACTCTAAAGTGGCTCAATTTAAGGTCATACATACAAGATAATCCATTCTCATTCACAATCATTTCAGCAAATCATATCAATAATCCAATAAAATTTGCACCCTATGATTGTAATACACTCTACACTAGAACCCACACACTCAAACATTCCCAAAACACATTACAAACAACACAAATACAAAATGTTGATATCATAGATAACACAAATTTACCAATGCCAATACTAAAAATAAACACAAATTCACCAATGCCAATACTAGTGATAACACACATTCGCCAATGCTAATTCTATAATCCAAAAAACCAGAAAAATGCCAACATAATTGAAATAATTAACAAAACTGAAAATACCTCAAAATTGTCAAACAATCCAACATAAATTAACAATCATTCTAAGTAAATCAACATTTCAAAATGACAAATTTCATATCATAATTCACAAATGACAAATTCACATAATTCCCAATTCATAGATTCACATCTCAATTAAAATCATAATTCATAAATTCACAATTCAAATCATATATCAAAGAGAGTGAGGAGTTGTGGAGTGGGTGATGCAGCGGCGGGGAACGGGAGTCGGGAGCAATACCAGTGGTTGTGAGACATGAGGACTGAGGAGGCGCCGAGGTGAGGAACAGACTGCAGATGCCACTACGCCAGACGAGCAGTGGTGCACGAGCACCCAGCGTCCCAGCACCGAGCTGAACTGCCGAAGAGGATTAGACGAGTAGACGAACGTGGACTGAGTGGAGGACCGCTGCACCGACCCGAAGAGGAGGATATGAGCACCGTGGTCGGTGGCGCCGTATAGGGCAGTGGCAGGTGGAGGCGCCGAGGCAGCAGACGCAGTTGGTGAGTTGGGGACGGGCTAGGTAAGGGTTTTTTTTAGTATAGGTTCAGCTGAACCATTGAACCCATACTAAAACCGTCATTGTAAGAACGCTACCTAAACCCACGGAAGTTGGTTGACTTTCCGGTGACTGTGGCAGGGCGTCGTGGCGGTTGGCTGGCTATGGACTGATGGAAATGTGAGAGAGGGTTTTAGAGAGGTTTTGAATTTGATTTTGTATTGCTAATTTTCGCTTTTCATCTGTTTGATTCGGAGCGCTTTGACAATAAAAAGAGCGCTTTTAGCGTTTCGGACCATCTCAAGCCTCTAGGAAAACATTGATTAGTTCCAGCAGTTTGAGTAATGATGGATTGGTTTTAAAGAATTGAATTCCAAAATATTTGTACAAAAACTTTAGTAAGGTGTATATACATAAATCAATTGAATAACATATTCTTACAAAGTGGCTTTTGTTAAATTGATGACTGATTTTTATTGTATTAAGGGTCACTTTTGTTTTGTTGAGAAGTAACTTTTATATAATATACCCAACATTTTCTTTTCGAATATATCTGTCTTTATCAAGTGAAATAGTAATAACTTTTGTTCTATAAGTGATTTTTATTGTATTAAGGGTAAATTTTATTATATTGAGGAGTAATCTTTGTTGGCCATAATAATATTATTGTATCTCTTATATACATAAAATCTTTTCAAAAATTTACTATGTTCAACAACAACTTTTAAGTAGCTTTTGATAATCACTCTTGAAGAGTCATTGTTGTAAAAGGTGCCATAAACCCTTAGTCCTTGATCATCACAAGGAAATGCGTCTCAATCATATGAGATTGAGTATTGGAAAAAAAATTTAGAGTATAAAGATGCATATGTTCATGTGTTTTCATCATTGATTAAGAAAGTTTCTCAAACACAAGGCATTTTTACGCAATGGCTAGAGCATTTGGTTATGCTTGAAAAAGACAAGGTAATTTATCACAACAAATTTTCCTAACCTTCATATGTACAAAAGCCTATATTCATTAACATGTGCTTGGATATTAGAGAATATAACCACAATTGAAAATTTCTATAAAAAAAATATGGAAAGTGGCCATGAAACAAGGGAGTCTTTTATAAGTTTGAAGAACTATTTTCTTTAGTGACTATACTTTGTCAATTTGAATGAGAGATCCTAAGAATACACACAATTCTGGCAAAGATAGTGACATTGAAATTAGGTACAAGGATATTAATGAACTTCTCTCAAGATTATGTCTTCATATTTCTATCCTTTAAGTTTTTGTAATGTAAGATATTTTTCCTCTTCTATTCATTCTATTTTCGTTTAAATTTTTACTTTCTTAAATCGATGTAATATAATATCTATGGTTTTGTAAGATATAAGCAATGAAGAATCTAGTGAAAACTTAATCAAATTCATTTGTTCCCATTGGATCTCTTCTTTCATGAATGTAAATGCTTGTACATATATAACAAAGGCATCAATAAAAGAAGTTTCAAGCGATTCATCTTATGCCTTACCATCAAAGGTACGTTTAATTTCCACGTATATTTCTATTTTGCATATATAATGACAAGTGCAACTTTATTTAACCATATGTTTATTATAGTAATCATTGGATATTTTGGTCCTTTTCCTTGCTAAGTTAATTGTATACATTTTTTACCCCTCGGCAAAAAAAATGTGAAATTTAACAACCAAGTTATCTAAGGCAAAATAAGACAATAACATTGTCAAGGCTCTTATTACCTAGCATTTACTTGTTAATTATATAATCTAAGCTTGTTTTATAGTTGTTTCTTATAGTACTTTCCAAAACTGTAAAACTGTAAGACACATGGTGAATGTTCTAGCGTCTATAAGTTGATATGGAAACAACAACGAGTATAACTCATCTTTTTACGCTATTTTAAAGTTTTATATGACTTTTTAATGACGACGAAGTGATTTTCTCCTACTTTAAAAAATCACATAGTGTGCCCAACAATTAGGAGGAACTAAATATGGTTATAATGTGGGCCATGAGGTGCAATATATGTTGGAAATAGTTCAAAGTCACCAAAATAGTGAAGATTTACTCATAGTGTTCTATGCAATTTTTTGCTTCAGATGAATCATTTTTGTTTAATTTACAAATGCAAGGTGTTTTAATTCCTATATACACTTATTTTGTTCTATGTGCAAGGATTTCTCAAGAATAAGGTCATATTCCGACAAGAAGATAAATGAAGGCCGAGAAATATGGACATAATATTTTGTAAGGAATGTCAAAATATATACTTAAATTGAACTTAAGTAGTCCTAGTTTATGTAGCTTTTTTGCTACCTTCTCTTGCCAAATGGCTTGGAAATAGTTAAACTTGACTTACGACCATGTTGGGTTGGTTATTTATGGTTTGTTTTATTTCGTGATTGATGATTGCCTCTTTATAGGGGTGGTTGTGCTGTGATGAATTTTCTCCATTATAGGGTTCGCCACGATGCATTTTTTCTTTATAGGGTTGTGATTTTGTGAACATGTTATTAATTGAGGAATCACATAAGCATGTTTTGGATATGGTTCAATTACAAAGGAGATTCCATCAAATTTTTACTTGATTTTAGGTTTTTTTTCAATTGATAATTATTTCATTATTAAAGCATTTAAATGTGAATGAAGAATAATTGGTGTTACTAATATATTACATGATGCATGTTGATGTACATAGAATCTAAAAATATTACTAAAGCAAAATCCATATTGATATCATACTTAACACGTATCAAGTTATTATAAAAAAAAAATTCGCCTTTTTTTAAATGATGACATTTTTTTATAATTTACATTAATATTAGATTAAAAAATATTATATATAGAAAGTCGTGTGACTATATAAATTTCTAAGTCATTTAAAACTATCTTTATTTCTTCCATTTATTTCATGTTTTCTCTCTATTTTTTTTATAATAACTTTTTTATTTAATGTGATAAAAAAATATTATCTCTATTCAATTTTCTACGGTAATTCTAAAAATATTCTTATAATTAAAATATTTAATAAAAATAGTTTATTATTAAACCGTGTATTGCATGAGACTTACCCAGTATTATATGGAGAGAAAAGTAGTTTAGTGGTGGGTGTCAAGGCGTTGTGGTTGGGAGCTTATAAAATAACATACATATTGGACTATTAACAAATTTAAAAATTCTGATATGTCAACAAAAAAAAAAAATGGATATATGAGCTTTCAAACAAACAACATAGGAATATTAAAAAGAAAATAATTGCATCCCTTCTTTTAAAGCCGACGAAAATGAGTTTTTATTGTCCAATTTTTATCTATAATTTGTGTTGCACTTTAGCTTAGCTGACGCAAATGATGATTTTTAAAGCATTTTCTTTATCAATGTCGTGCTTATTATTGGGTCAATGCAAATGAAGATTTTTAAAAGAAAAATCCGGCTGTATGCGTTGCTCATTATCGCAGGGTCGATGAAAATGATGATTTTTTTTTTAAAAAAAATTTGCTATTTGCACACTTTTGAGCAGAACCCATGGAAATGAGGGAACTTCTTATTTTCTCTTCTTTTTTTTTTTTTTTTTTGTATTTGTATTTGTATTTGTATCTCTTATTTAACTAATAGCCAATGTAAATTAGGATTCTTTTTTTTCCATTCTATAAAATGCATCGTCATGCAGCTGACGCAAATGAGGCTAAAAAGTGCAATATAAATAGACATTTTTATACTAGCAAAACTTTAAAGAACTAAAAGTTGAACACTTTAATTTTTTTGAGACACAATTGAAAATAATATACTTGTTATTTACGATTTCACTAGAGCTAAAATTTTAAGTTTTACTGTTTTAATTTGAACACTTTTGGATGATATTATGTTATGATAGGGTGAAATCATATGAAGTATATAATTGAGGGATAATTTAAAAATTCAATTGCTAGTTGCCTAGTTTGTTATTGGAAATTCATGGAATAACGTAATATTTCATTGTCCTACATGGAGAAATATTGGAGTTTTGACTTATTTAATTAGTTTGTAAGGGAGAGTGTTCTACGGCTTCTACCAACATATGAATGGTAAAAAGCTAAGGGTTGTGGTAATATGTTATTATTAGGACCCAATAAATTTACTGAATTATCTCTCTAATTACAAGATATTCTTCTCGACATCATTGATATGATTGCATAGCCGTTACATAATTGGTCATTGTCATTTTATTCTATGATTTTCCTCCAAAAAAAATTGTTTCCTTTCTTCATTACCTCGTTGTACTCCTATATAATTAGGGCTACTGATCAACCTTAGTTGAATACAAAATAAGAATGAAAAAGCACTCTATCTTCTAATCTCAAAATAGATCCTTCTCTCTAGCTCATGAGCTACAATGGGTGGGTTGTAAGTACATACACTGCACCTTGCATCATGGTAGCATGAAATTGTCTTCTAGACAATGATTCGTTTTACGAGGCAACAACCAATACTGTCACCGGTACAACCAGATAAGTATAATTCGATTACTTTTAGGACCTTATCTAGGTTTCTATTATCTCTCTAATTGCATGATTACTTTCTTACTTTTATTAGCTAGATTGCATAGTCTATAAATGATAATTATAGGTTTACTTCATGATTTTCCTCTCCAAAATTATTTCCTTCCTTCATCACTTATTTAATTAGGGTTTAACCTTAGTAATATATATAATTAAATTAAAAAATTAAAAAATAAAACGAAACGAAATGAAATGAAAATACTCATCCTCTGGTCTTAAAATCATTATTTTTGCCATTTGTGGGTAGTGAGTGCACAAACCTTAGAGTAGGAAAAATCGTCTATAGGACAATGATTATACCTATAATGCAACAATCAAGTCTCTTTAGTGTTTAATACAACTAAATAGTATAATTTTATTATTTTATATACAATGTTTATAAATATATATTGTAAACCATTTTTGTTGCCACAACTACTTATGTCACACTAATAACTGAGCAATGTGAGCATGAATGAGGATTGAATCACTAATGCATGCATATGACCTCATCTCCTTTGTGTTAAGTTACCAAAATTAAAAGAAACAAAAATAGGACTATTCATAATATGGAGATAATTGAAATTCATTGGGTCCTATAAATATAATATAAATTGTCACTATTTAAGGTGGATAACAATCGACACACTTTTGCAAGTTTGTATGACTTTCAAGGATTGCTCTCTAGTCGAGTAGTCCCAACATTTCTTTTTGGTTGTTTTAAATTGGCTGTAAATTTAACCTTATTTTAACAACAAGCTTATTTAATCAAACTAAACAAAGAAAGCTCGTTTAATCAAACTAAACCAAGTTAATAATGAATGTAGAAAAAAAAAAACAAGTTTATACTTTTGGAAACCTAAACATAAACACGTAATACACATGCTTAATATTCATTCATTGTAATATATACTTTTTAGTTTATTTTATCTATTAGCTCCCCATATATTCTGCTTTTTAACTTATTTAAAAACAATAATATTGCAAGATTTGCAACAATTAAGGACATTTGATTGAAAACCCCCCTTTTATTTAGGATTTGAAAACCCATATGTGCAATCCTAACAATTCACTATTAGCTCATATAAAACATGTGTTGGGTTTTTCTCATGTATAATAATAATAATAATAATAATAATAATAATAATAATAATAATAATAATAATAATAATAATAATAATAATAATAATAATAATAATAATTCAAGTAAAAGTGACTAAGAAAAGTCCTTTGAAAAGCCTCTTTGACTAGTCTTAGAAGATGATTTGACTATTATATCAATCAATCACATGTATTTTTAAGAAAACTAGTTCAATATCAAATGCCTTTTCATAATACTTGTACAATATTGAGTAATACACATAATATTCGGAAAATAAGACACATTTTAACAATTTCAAGCAACACAAAAAAAAAAAAAAAAAAGCTTAAAGTAGTCCACACATTTATAACGTTTAAAATTTTCACACAGGTACATATCTAAATATATAAATATATAATACCTTTGTATAAAAGTGTTAGCAAGATAAATGCTCAATTCCTTTAGAATTTGCCTATATCAAAACCGTTCAAAGTTCAGGTCATTCCAAACCAATAACATATATATTAAAAAAGAAAAAAGCCCCACATATACAAATCTTTCCCTTTACGTTACGACAACTCCACCCTCAGTGATTTCACAAATCACAATTCCCAATACATACCCTCCTGCAAAGAGCAAAGTCAGATTATATAATCGCAAAAAAAAAAAAAGCGAGAGAAAGATTCTAAGGCTATTGATTGGTTTTGACCAAACCGAGAGAACCTTCAAAAGTTCAATCAAAAAGTGTCAAATTGATTGATGAGTTAAAATTTTTTTGAGGGCCAATTCAATCAAGACATGGATACCATCTTTTCTGCCACTCTCTGCTTTGCTTATCTCTGCAATCCGTCCCTCTCCTTCCCTTTTCGCCACATCAGGTTAGTCCCTTCATCCTAAAGTCAGAGATAGGTGATCTTATTGATGAATTTTACTGAATTTCCGGTAGTTTTTGATGATTACTTACTGAATTTTGTGATTTTTGTGTACTTTAATTTGTGGGTTTTAAGTTTCTGTGATTTTTGAGGTTTTTCGGGTTGATTATATAGTTTCATCATCTGGGTTTTGGAGTAATTTTGATGGGTTTTGAAAAATGGGAGTTCATAATTTTGATCATGTTGAATATTCTGTTCAAGCTCTGAGTTATCAGTTGTTCCACTTATTTATAAGAGTTCAATTGCATTTGTTGTATTGATTGATGAGAGGCTATGTTTTGGTTGTTCTTGGACTTGTTTGATGTGGTTGTGGCAGGAATTTTCGTTGATTCGAGTAGTAAGAGTAACAAGGGTTCTTTAAAGGTGCTGAAAAAGGGTAGTGGTTACTGGAGTTGCTCAAGTATAATGCTGTGTTTTTGTTCTAGAGAACAAATGAGAGTGAATGAAATTTTGAAGTTGCCTGATTCATTTGATGGTGCTCAGCCTAGGCCTGATACGGTCGATATTGAAGAAGCCGAATCATCGCTTCGTGAAAGTGGTGGTCTTAACTATGAGGTTTGTTTTTCCTGCATTCTTTTTCTAGAAGTAGGTGGTGCTTTATTTGGAATGTCCGTTTGCATGTAATGATTGCTAGATTGATTATGAGGAGTTCTTGTAAATTGTGTTAGCCAGGTTTTGCATTTTGTTGGTTGAAAATGTTATGAGTATTTCACTTGATTTTAGGACACCCGCATGTGAGAGTACCATTTTCAAAGTTCTATTCACAAGGGGGTGTACCAGTACCATTATCATTTCCGGCGTGTAACGTATCCTAGTCGAGAATTGAGACAGATAATTCTGTCTTTATTTGGAATGTCCGTTTGCATGTAATGATCGCTAGATTGATTATGAGGAGTTCTTGTAAATTGTGTTAGCCAGGTTTTGCATTTTGGTGGTTGAAAATGTTACGAGTATTTCACTTGATTTTAGCACACCCGCATGTGAGAGTACCATTTTCAGAGTTCTATTCACAAAGGGGTGTACCAGTACCATTATCATTTCCCACGTGTAACGTATCCTAGTCGAGAATTGAGACAAATAATTGTCTTGTAGAGTATTTTTAAAAACTTCAAAATTTTAAACTTCGTATCTGTCATGGTTGATTGTATTTCATGTAAAAGTATGTTAAAGTGATGCTTATTAGTACAGGTAAAGTGTGTAGAGATGATGGTTAATTCTGTTAGAGGAACTCTCCATTTTTCAGGAAGCGAGAGCATTGTTAGGAAAATATGAGTATCAGAAAGGAAACATAGAGGCAGCTATACGTGTATTTGAAGGGATTGATATCACCTCAATTACTCCCAAGATTGAAATTACTCTAGCCAGAATAAGAGATCATAAAAAAAGACGCTCTCAAGGTGATCCTGACCCACCAATGTCAGTAAATGCTGTCAATCTAATGTTCGAGGCCATGTTACTTAAAGCAAAATCATTGCAGTCCCTCGGAAGGTTTAAAGGTATATTTTCAGTCACATTCTTATGAATATAATGTTTGGTCCTTTTATCCTAATTTAGTCCAAGTCAGTCATTTTCTATCGTATCTGAGGGGGGGTTGTTGATGGAGGGTTATTGCTTTGAATACTGCAACCAAAAAAGTAGAATCCTAGATGTTGGAAGGTTTGAAAAAACATGGCCCCTGGTCTTGTCATCTGGCTAGTTACCAAATTATCCACCTGGAACTAGAGCAAGCAATCATTAGGTGTCCCTAGATTCATCATTCCTTTCTCTGCTTGAATTTTGTTGTATTGATCTTATGAAAGAAATATGGTTTATGGTTGTATACTTGTATGGAATTTGGTATTCACGAAGTAGTTTTTCAAAATGTTTGTTGGTGGTTGGTGTCATTTTATCTGGGCCTTGTTGGAACTGGACCTTCATTGTCTTGCTAATAGTTTATTTCTGATCACTTTTGTGCAGAGGCTGCTCAATCTTGCAAAGTTGTTCTGGACATTGTTGAATCTTCATTATCATCTGGCTTGCCTGCAAACTTTGGTTCTTTCTCTAAATTGCAGGAGACGCTGATCAAGTCTGTGGAATTGCTTCCAGAATTATGGAAGTTGGCTGATTGTCAGCATGATGCAATTTTTTCCTATCGGCGGGCCCTTCTTCATCATTGGAACCTTGACTATGAAACTTCTACTAGGATACAAAAAGAGTTTGCTGTTTATTTGTTATATAGTAGTGGTGAGGCCAATCCACCAAATTTGCGTTCACAAAAGGATAGTTCATTTGTACCCAAAAGCAATTTAGAAGAGGCTACTCTGCTGCTATTGCTTCTTTTCAGAAAAATGTCTAGGAGAGAAATTGAGTGGGACCCCTCAATCATGGAACATTTATCGTTTGCTCTTGGTGTTTCTGGTCAATCACAGGCTTTAGCCTGGGTGATAGAAGCATTGCCTCCTGGGATTGTTGAGAAAAAGGATGTGTACCACACTTTAGCTCTTTGTTACCATGCACATGGTGAAAACTTTGTTGCTTTAAATCTTCTTAAAAAACTATTACATCACTCAGTGGATCCTAATCACATATCTGGCTTAGTATTGGCATCAAAAATATGCAGTGAAAATCCTAGCATGGTTGAAGAGGGGATTCCATATGCTCAAAGAGCTCTAGTGTTCAAGGAGGATAGATGTCAACATACAGTTGGTCGTATGTACTCTTTACTGGGTGTGTCACTTTCTGAGTTTGCTGAATTAGCAATCTGTAATTCTGAGCAGGTTACTAGGCAGAACGAAGCTGTTCAGGCACTGGAATCTGCTGGGGATATGACAAAGTTGAGTGACCCTATGTCTGTTTACCATCTTAGTCTACAATATGCTTTGCAGAGAAAGTTGAGTACTGCAGTATATTATTCAAAGCAACTGCTGAAGTTGGAAGCTGGAGCTAATATTAAAGGATGGCTGCTGTTAGCACGGATATTATCTGGGCAGAAACGTTTTATTGACGCGGTCACCGTCATAGATGCTGCTCTTGATCAGACTGGAAAGTGGGATCAGGGAGAGCTGCTGAGAACAAAAGCTAAGCTCCAAGTTGCTCAGGGTCATTTGAAAAAGGCTGTTGAGATATACATGCAACTTCTTGCAATTTTACAAGTTAAAAAGAAGAGCTCTGGATCTGGAAAGGTAATTTTTAGGGTTTTGTAGCTTGCTCATTTGCTTCAACTGTAGTTGAAAAGGAGAGCCCCTTTCTAATAATTTCATTATGCACCCTCGTGTGTGTGTGTGTGTGTGTGTGTGTGTGAGAGAGAGAGAGAGAGAGAGAGAGAGAGAGAGAGAGAGAGAGAGAATTGATTACTTCCTTGTAGGTATATAGGTAAAAGACGAAAATTTTGTGAGGATGTATCTAAGATTTTTTTATTGTGTGCTCTTGTGAGTGTGTATGAATTGATTATTCAATATACTGAGTACATAGGTGCTATGTACCAGTGGATATATGAAATACATCTCTGACAAGGATTTGCAATCTGGTCTGCAGCCAGTGAACTAGCAAATATAAGTATCAAAGTCTTTTCTTTTGGCAGATTTCAAGCATTGATTTTGAGCTCACAATTCTGTTATTTTTGACAGAGTCTTGAGCATCATGATCTGCAGTTAGAAATACAAACATGGCATGATCTGGCATGTATATATATCAGTTTGTCACAGTGGAATGATGCTGAGATCTGTCTGTCTAAAGCCAAGGCCATCAGTCCTAATTGTGCTTCCAGATGGCACACTTTAGGTACATTCTTGCAGACTAGTTTGTAAATTTATACTACGTATCTTCAACTTTTATTACTTGCAATTTTATCAGAGTTTAACTTTGTCAAAGTAGTACTCAGATATTCTAATTGCGTCAGGTTTACATTAAATTTGTCAAATCTGTGGATCATTCAGTAGGTTTTAACTTCTGGTTAGAGGTGTTGATTTATTGTGTACCTTTGCCAGAACTTCATAGAGTCATCATGCTAATGAAAACGAGATCTGGAAGGAATTTTCTCTCTGAAATGTTTTTGGAAGCCCTTCTCCTACCTCCCCCACCCACCCACCCACCCCCCACCCCCCCCCCCCCCCCCCCCCCCCAAACTAAACCTGTTTCTTGTTATTGTTATGATATGGATAGTCTAGACTACTGTTGTCTGTGGTGAATTGGTGATTATGGAATATGAATGAAGTAGCTGTTGTTAATGTAGTATGACTAATGATGCATAGGCCAGATTATATGCACTTTCTCAGGGTAATCCCATGTGTTACATATGACTCCTACTGTCCTGCTTATGTAACCCTCAGTGTTGTGTTCCTCAAAGGCACTCCGTCCAGAAACGATAGAGAGAGCAAAAAACTTTACCAATATTCGGTAGAGTGTAGTACAATATTCCAGGAACATTGTAAGAAAGAAGTCCTTTCCGAGATGAATCTAACAAGAGCATATTTGTTGGGAACTTTTGTGCAGGTTCATTCCATGAAGCGAAAGGCCTTTACAAGGAAGCTCTTGATGCTTTTAACATGGCTTTGAGTATTGACCCCTGTCATGTTCCAAGCTTAATATCCTCAGCTATGGTACTCAGACGACAGGTGAATAGCAAGTCTAATGTAGTCATTAGAAGCTACCTAATGAACGCACTCAAGCTTGACAGGACTAATCATGTTGCTTGGTATAACTTAGGCCTGCTTTGCAAAACAGACAATGAATCTTCAGTTTCTGATGCTGCAGAATGTTTTGAAGCTGCCACATTTCTTGAAGAAACTGCTCCTGTGGAGCCCTTCAGATAGCATTTACAGAATCTAACTTTGTGTAGCACTCATACCTCAACACATGCATTTATTTCCCTTTACCCTTGTTGTAGCTGGAAGAGCAATAAGAAGGAGATGATTTTTGTTTGGAGTACGTCTTAAAACACCTTTGTGAAATGGATAGTTGCTTCTGTAAATAAATAGTTCTGTACAATGGTCTAATAAATGGATATGCAATTGTATAGGTCAATTCAAATGTTGCCTCATTCATTGATAATATCATTCTCTGCTCTCTCTTCTATTTTGCAGTTTTTGTTTGCAGCTTAGCACGAAGTAGAAGCTCGAGATAAGAGGTACTCGACTGTTCTGTCTTCTGCCTCTGTTCACTTCAAACATGTAATCTTCCATGCTCTTACTTTAAATGGGTATGGGATTTTTTTATTTTTTATTCATCACTTTAGATAAATTTTTTTAGGGAATTCATCACTCTATATTATATTTCTTGTTCCTAGTAAATACTTCCATAAGTATGGTTTTGAATATTTTCCTATTGAAAATAACTTATAGTTGCATAATGGACCCATTTGTTTTCCTCATTAGAATTTTCAATTACTTGTGTGATAGCAACAAAATAGTTTTATGTTATCAATAAAATTATGATATATTGCAAAGTAAATAAGTACATTTATATTTGCATGCTATCACATAGAACTGAAAAATAAATCTGAATTCAATAGTTTGCACTTTGCTCCCAAACCAAATTATTATTATTATTCAAGCCTTTTACAATTCCTATCATTCTCAACACTTCTGATTTTGTATTTATTTCGATTCCTTTTACAATTCTTCCAACTCCCCCAACTTGTACTTGTTTATTTATGTTGTTTTCCATGTCTCAACATTAATGGAGTCAGCTCTTGAACACCTAATGAATGAGTACAACAAACACAAACTGGCAAGTATACTTTCTGGCTTCATCAATACCTACAAACAGAAGTCAAATCAGTTCAACTTGATTTGGACTATGAAGGCATCTCTAACCGTCCTTTCGGCTGTGTTTGGCATCATGAGTACATGTCGTGATAGGAACTGATAATATAATGCTGCGTTTTTAGAAGGCTCAAGAAGAACTACACCTGAGGGGTCAGAGCCCTGCACACAAGAAGGCGTCCGAGTGTCTGACTACACCTGAACCTTACATGGTCAGAGCCCAGCAGAGCTGCAACATCACGTAAATCTCCCTGTTTATATGATATATATGATATATTTGAACCGAGGGGGCATTTAAAGGGAACGGCTACGAAACTTGCTGATACCCCCTGCAACATCACGTAAAACTCCCTGGCTAATGCTTTCGTTCAGATGGGCAGAATCCATTCCCCTTCAAAGGTTCAGGTCTATAGCTTCTACAACCGCAACATCAAGTGCATGAGGATGGCGGCAAGCGGCAGTATGTGGTATTTCGCGTGGATTGGCTAGTTTTTGTACACAATTTAAGTGACACGAGTATGGTGATAACGCAGTGCACCCGCTTTCCGGAGAAGTAATCAGCACTCCCGCCATTCCAAGTGATATTTTAAGTTAATTCTGCCATAAAAAAATAAAAAATAAATATATCCCTTGCTCTCTAGTTTTGCTCTGTCGGATAGTCCTTTACTTTCCCTACTCGTAAGAGACGTAAGGACCTGTGGCCTGAAAACCTCTCTGTAGCTATTTGGTGCTTTTATGATAATATATTTAACCTTGGCCAAAAAAATTGAGGACCACGTTATGTAGGAGTGAAATCTACCCGTCACGAGTAGGTGGTAGGTGGCTAAGCGTCATGTCCAAGCGTTAGAGACCGACCGGTGGTAATTGCAAGTTCGGCTCATTAAGGAACCTCGAATCCGGTGTATCTCAATTCCTAATACAAAGGATTCTTCGCCAAAATCTGTTCGTTTCAAATTTGTTTGATAGAAATCTCTTTATTTCTTGCAACAAAACCTATATTGCTACTAGCAAGCAAGATGTCATCCACATATAACACAAGGAAAATCTGCTTACTCCCACTGAACGTAAGGAAAATACAATCCTCAACTAAATTCATCTCAAAACCAAAGGAACCATTGACGAGAAAGCTTGCTCGAGTCCATAGGTGGATTTCTTTGATTTGCATACCATTTTCTTTGCATCGCCTGATACGTATTTTTCTGGTTGCACCATATAAATTGATTCATCAATGTCACCATTGAAAAATTCAGTCTTTACGGCCATCTGATGTAACTAAGGACAATGTGTGCCACTAAAGCCATTATGATCGTAAAAGAGTCTTTTGATGAAACCGGAGAGAAAACCAACCTCTTTATAATCAATGCCTTCCCTTTGAGTATAGCCCTTGACAACGAGGCCAGCCTTATGTCTCCACCATATTACCCTTTAAATTCTTTGTAGCTAGTACGAAAATATCTATTTACAACCGGTAGGTTTCACTCCTTGAAGTAATACAACAAATTCCCACACACCATTGTCTTTCATGGACTTAATCTCCTCATTCATGGCATCAGTCCATTTTTGAGTATTAAGAGTCCACATAGCTTGATATAGAAGTTTTATGGATCACATCCCTTTAAGCCAATGTTATCCTCATGTGCCTATTGAAATATGATATAATCATCAGGGATTACACTGCTCCTTACTCTAGCAGATCTCCTTGCTTGTTTAACTTTTTCTTAAACAACACCAACAACTGCATCTTGAATGCTGTTGTAAACAGTGAAAGGAAGAGGGACTGATTTCTCTTCAAAAATAAAATCTCTACTAACTATCCTCAAAGAAACAGACATTTCCTGTCTCAAAATCTGATCTTGTAGTGCGATCGTAGAATGTATACCCTTTGGACATCTGGGAGTATGCAACAAAGTAGCTACTAATTGTCTATCTCAGTCCATAATTCACAAGGGTTTTTAGTAACTGCTTTATAACTTATAAGGAACTCTTTCAAGTATTTAAGCCAGTCTTGAATTGAATGCCTCTCCCTAGAATGATTCCCGTGAGATAGTGCGACAAATCATACTCTTTACAATATCTAAAAAGTATTATATACACACGGGACACAATAAAGTTACCCCTTAACACAATATATGTCAATCTTTATCAACTTTAAAGGGTAACTTTTGTTATTTCAATGAGTCACTTTTATGGGAGACTCGTATGTATACAATACTTTGTGTTTAATTTAATGTCTGATTCCGTCTCTCAATTGCACCATTCATGGTATGATCAGTAAAAATCTATTTTAATCGGTAAAAAATCATTTTTGACTAATAAAAATCAATATTAATTCATTTGAGTTTTTTAAAAACTCGTAAAAAAATATAAATACAGAATCTTGAACAACATTTAGTATGGAAAGGGTCTTAGAAGGAAGGGAATTGTCAATTGTACGAAGAAGTATTAGGAAACAACTGTGATTGCTAAAGTTAATGCAACCAAATCCATTATTTTCTTAAGAATTTAATGCAACAAAATCTTATCCTAAATAATGGAAATTAGGGTACGTTTGCCGTTTACATATAAAAACAAGAGAATGTATGAACAAATCAAACCAACATGCTATAAAAATTCTTATCACCAAAAATTGAATTGTTTTCATCATTTTAAAAGAATCCATGGCTAAGGGCTTTTTTCTTGTGTTCGGCATGTTATCTCTTTTACTACCATACGGTACGTTTCTTATACTACCTAGCTTACTAATTTATTACTAGTTTTTTTTATTTGTTATTTAATTTAACATAAATATTAATTAAATTAATTGGTTAAAGTCTACAGAATAACACCTTCAACTCAGAATTAAGTTTCTTCAACATCATTTTTTATTTTTCATTCAGGCTCTCTGAAAAAAGTGTCAGTAGTAATGAGAAATCAATTGTCCATAAATCATAGCAAACATCGTTCAAGATCTTAGCCAGTAGTTCATATTGTTGATAAAGTTTCCCTATTTTATGATCAAGCATAACTCATTTAATTTGCTATTGTCAGTTTTTCCCTTAAATCTGAAAGCATACCAAGTATAATTGTATACCATAATTAACACATTTTTTGGTGGTGGGAGCAATATATTTCAGGTAGTGTACTGTCATGGCCGTTTAAAGAAGGACCGTGCTCTGACTACCCAATTGTTGTTAAAGATTGCAATGATGAGATGTGTTGGGATGCTTGCGTCAAGGCAGAGAGGCAGTCAGACAAGGGTGGTTGTATGAATCATGGCTCTTGTTGCTGTAAATTTAATGTTTAGTGCTTGTGGCTGTAATACTTATATCAATTCTTGATGCTTGATTTCGCCTTTTAGATGAATCTGAACAATTAGATGCTCCCAAGATCTATTCATTTGCGGCGGTTTGCATCAAATAAACGTGACATCCTTTGTATAAAATGGGGGCTTCCTCGCTTACTATATTAATGAAAGTTTGTCTTCCATCTTTTACGTCCAATTTCTCAATCTCATTCTCAATTATTCGTACTTCAATTTGCCATTTTCCTCGTACTTTCTCAAAATTTTGGAACTTTTAGAGTCGTGCTTCGAATACACTCAATTGTCTTCAATTGAATTGCCAATTATGTTCAATTAGGTATGTAATTTGATGTTTGTTGGGTAATTTCCAAATAAAAAACTTGACGTTCATCATCACTTGATTCATAATCCATAGCCGGCGCTGCCACACTCTTCATCATGATGATACCCATTTGACGTAGAAGATGACGCCACTACCTTATGATGGTGGGTATCGTGGTCCTTACCAACAGGCTTTGGCTTGGGTTCAGCGGAGACCTTTCGCTTCTTGCTTGGCTCCTCATCTGGGAAGCTGATCCTCAAGAACACACTCGCCTTATGTTTCTTGTCTAATGATGGGATCACATCGGAAGAAGAAGCCAGCTTCGAGAATGATGACTTGGATTGGCTGCGATGATCATGCTCCCGTTCGTTATGGTCACGCTCAAGGTGTTCAGATTTCCTTTCCAAGGCTGGATGTAGAACCTCTGGGTCACGTCTGGTTCTGTCAGGATAAATCCTTTCACATCTGTGCCTGTGGGTAGACCTCGGATGGTGACTGTCATGATCAAGATCACGATCACGGACACAGTCTCTATCCCAATCACGGTCAATAGAAGCCCTAACCCTTGCTCTCTCCCAGTCACGTAGACTGCCATAGCGGTCTTCACTAGGAGACCTACTGGCTGGTGTTGGCCTCTGCACGTTTGACAAAACAGAAAACTATTAATAACATGTCCACTGGTTGGCATGTTTTTAAATTCACAAACTATGAAGAATACAAAAATGCATGCAATATTAATTTAAGGACGCAATGGGAAGCATTGCCATATTCTAAATGTAATCAATTTCAAATATCAAACATGTATATCAAAAAGTTCAGTGAAAAAGGGTATATTGGTGAAAGAACGCAATTCATCCATAGCCATAGCCTTGGCTAAGAAAAAACTTTATGTTACGCAATCTTGAAAATAATGCAGTCATCCATTTTACAATGATTATTCACAAATATTTTCCTTGAGGTGGGGCCAAAAAAAGAACAATTAAACGAATAGCTAATAGTACCATAGGTGGGCTTGTGGCTACATTTTTTCAACCACAAATTAAAAAGTCACCCAACTCAAAATTACAACACAAGAAGAATAAAAGACCAAAATTATCGGTCCAATCAAGCACTACCACAAAAAAGCCTGAAAATAACCCAATTTGGTTTTCTCCCGCATCTCTCCGCAATAATATGGACCACTGGAATAGATTAGATCTTAACCTCAGTGCGTCGGTACCAAGTATAATCACACATTTTAGACTTCCATTTACCAAGCAACAAAATGAAATGTTTACTTGCAAATCACAGCATGCAACGATGAGGAAGAACTCCTGCTATACAAAAGGTCAAGAATTGAAAGAAAAAGGATAAAAACTACAAAATAACATACATGGGTTTGACTTCATGGACGTGGGGTTGGTGCTGCTGTTTACTTCTCTGCCAAATGCACGATCTTTGGGAGGATCCCTGCTGCCATAGATGTTCAGATCAGCCCAACAGAATCAACTTTTCACATACATAAAACCCAAGAGTTCTTCAAAAGCAAGAACAGATACAGGCAAAAACGCATTCTGAAACACACGACTTCTATATATCAAGTAACTCACCAAATTGTTTCCCTACTAAGAAATATGCCAATGGTTTCATCAATATCAAGATCCTACTTCAGTATTCAATCCAAGCAAGGAGCTTAAAACTAAGAAAAATCTCAAACTCGGTCTCACCTCTCCACCCGTCTCTCCATTTCTTGCTTTCTTCTTACTTCAGCCTTACGAGCCTCAAACTCTTCTAGACTCATCAATGGTGGCCTAAGATTCATGCCCATACCAAATTCTGCTGCAAGATCCCTGTATAATTGAAACAAAGCTCATTTTTGTCTATAAAGTTACAACGTAAATAATTTAAAGTTCTGTCACACAGCAATAAGCAGTTACGCATATGCCATAACAGAGACAATCCATTGCCAAAAAAAAAACAGAGACAATCCAATAAGAATGAATTAAAAAGAGGCTACATTGCACAAGAACCAATAACACATCAGCATCAATATAAACATTGCCCCAACACCTCCAAAGAAGCTCCTGTCTAGGAGTAAGGGGACTGGAACTATGCAACCTCACTCCTATACAGAGGGGTTGTTTCAATGACAACCATTTACCACTTGACAATTAATAATTAATACAGAGTTCCCTGAGCCAATTCAATTTAGTTCATGATAACCCGACACAGAAGAATAGTGAATCATCAGCTCCATAGAATGACAGATAAAAAAAAAGGAAGGTCAAACACAGAAAGTGGAAAAATAATTTCACATCATGCACACAAACATACATATGTGAATACTCACTTGTTTCCGAGTATAGCTTTTAGAAAAATACCCAATATATGTTGAGCAGATAAAAGAACAAAAGATAAAGCCCAGTCATGGTGTATTAACAACATATCAAAATTCTGTAACATATACCTCTGAGGAGGAGGGAACATTGGGGGCATGCCATGCATCATGAACCCTTGTGTTCCATAAGGATCTGGAGGCATAACATTCACAAAAGGATCTGCAGGGAAAACATTCCTGAAAGGCATATCCATAGGCCCTAGACCACAAACCATATTGTAAGGCATGTTACCACCAAAAGGGACCATAAATCCATCCATTGGAGGCTGCATGGTTAGCCAGCAAGGATTGAATGCAGAAGCACCCATAAATCCATCCATCCCAGGCTGCATACCCATCCATTGCATGTCTGGAGCTGCAAGATACCAATTTCATGCGTAGTGTTAGATACCATTTCAAAACAATACTCTGTACTCCATACTTAAATAAACAATATATCATACCAACATCCAACAAAGCTATAGCAATGAGAAAGTCAGAAAGAGAAGAAAAGAAAGAGGTGTACGATTTCCATGTATAAGCATCTTCTTCTTCTTCTTTTTCTTTCCTGGATGACAAGCAAAAGGAAACTGGTAAGGACAATTGATAGCCACATTAACAAGAAGAAATTGTAATACTTACTGCAACAATAATCCTATTAGAAGCGCAACAGGAGCTATTTCACCATGAAATCCAGAGCAAAGAAGACATACAAACCTCCGTTACACACATGGTGTGACACAAGGCTCAGACAAAAAAAATAGAAATACAGATATAATAATACCGCATGTTTAGTACATACAACATAAAGCGAAAAACTATCTGGAGTAAAAAAATAAGTCAGACAACAAATTAGACACCAATATCCACCAACCATCTATGCAATTTACCTGCTTCGCCAGCAGCCACCTTCTGTTGAACTTCTTCCTCAACAGGTAGAGCACTACCCTGTGACACGGGTTCCTTCATACTAGCTGATCCGGTAGTAGCTTCAGACACATCTGGAACATTCGTAACTTTCCCTTTCTCTGAGACATGTGGGTGTAGTTATGGTTGAGAAGTATCAACATCCTTAATACCATCCACACTCTCCTTCATATTTGAAGTTCCTCCAATGCGTGGAGGAAGCATTTGCTCCCCTTTTGAGGCAGGAGATTGAGTAGGTGATGGAATCCTAGGCTGCAGACAGCGTACAGACTCCATATCTGAGGAAACAAGATTATGACATCTATGAAAAAAGGAGAAGTACAATGCATCCTTCATTCTATAAAATTAACATGGAGGGAAGTGTACGATTTTAAATGAGGAGAGAGATAGAGAGAAAATAAAATAAGGTCCCATGTTATGAGAAGAGAAATAGAGATAAAGCAATATTCATTCTACAAAAAAGGAAACATTGCAATATTCATGAAGCTTCCACGAAAGGTAATTGTTGCAATATTTGCAGAATGAAGTATTTGGAAAATAATACAACAAAAAAATTTAAACTACCTTGAACATGGAGCGCACTCCCTGCATCGTCTGCACTGCTGTTGCCAGACTCCAGTATGCGGTTAATGGTATCACGGAGTGTCTTATTTGGTAAAAGGTCATCTGCAAGTACATCTCTTGCCCCAGACACATATTGAATTAGAGATAATATAGTCCCTAATACCTGGCCAAAGATCCAAGAAAAAATACTAAATAAGTACATCCAGAAAACAAGAAAGTCACATGTATCAGCTGATCACAGCATCACCCATCCTTGAAACAAAAATGCAATGTAAGTTAAAACTGCTCATAAAAGGTTCACAAAATGCATATTAAATGAGATTAAACATATTTCTACAAGATGAAAAATCAATAATGTTCAACCAGCTCTTACAAATATATTCGTCACGAAATCCAAGCAGAAATGTACTTCCTTTGTTTTTTTAACTTGCAACATTTTTCAAAACACACTTGTCACTATACATTTTTTTTAACTGTTAATATCTCTAATTATATAAATAAAATTTTAAAAATTTAATATATTAAAAATATATATCAAGATGAATCTAACAAGATCTCACATGACTATATTTTTTCTTAAGGATAATTCACCAAAGTATATCAAAACCAAACTTATAAATAACACAAAAATCAAAGTGTTACAAGTAAAAATAGCGAAGGAAGTACATCAGCTTCTCCAGAACAACTCCTTCAACTAAAGAGTGTGATTATCTCATTGAACTAACAAAATAACTTGTCAGTTTTATGAAAAGAAATTCTTCAAAAATATCCACAACCATCAAACTCGGACAAAACCCCAAAAAAACCTAACAGCCGCCAAATATTGCAATAAATCAATCTCAAGAAGTACTTTACAATATACAATAACCCTACATTTATCACAGAAACTCTTGAAACAACACTTGCTGGTTAACACAGCATCTTTCATTACTTCCTTGCATAGCAGGCAATGGAGCTCCGGTGGAAGATCTCCAACAGAACGAGTAAAAGGTAGCCCTTCGATTTCCTTCTCAAAGGCAGCCCTATTAACAGTAAATGTGCCGTTAACTCATGTATCCTTCAGAAGAGCAAACAAAAAGAATCTAATCGTAGTAACAAAGTGAGCTCACTCATTTGGTTTCAACACAGCAGATGTGCCCCTTGGCAATGCATAGGAGCCATCCGAGGTAGCTACAAGCATTGACTTGGGAATACCAGTTGGACGTTTTCACTTTTCTAATGTCAAAATTAGGGTCACCATTTGTTGGGCAGTGCTGAATAAAATGACCTGAAATACAGAGCTATCCTTGATCAATAGGCATCTAGGACAATGTTAAAAATTCAAAGACAAACATAAAAGAATGAGCAAACAAGAACTTGCCAGCAACCTTACACCTGTGACAAATATAGCTTTGTGGAGGTGTTTTCCTCTCCATACCACCTCGGCCTAATTAAGAGCATGCAAAATAAGCACAAAGGGTCATTTACCATCAGTAAGACTCATGGATAGGTGTTACTGGGATTATAATATCCTTAAACTTATCATTTAGCCAACAACTCACTGTCACCAACAGACAAACATAATTGGCTAGACATTAACAATGAACTGTGAACCTCAGGCAGCTAAAGTTTAAGTGATTTAGTCTTACCAAAACCTCGACCACCCCTTCCACCTCTTCCGAACCCTCTCCCAGGACCAAAACCATCAGCAGATTGACTTCATAATATACACAGTACTTCTCATCAGTACTGGAAAAAAAAAAGTAAAAACATCTGATTACATTAACAGAGCTAATAGAATAATACATATGTCTCACCGCTGCCAGTCAAAACCAGAATTTTCAATTAAATCCTTAAGCTTGCTGTCCTCATCAGCTTTACTAGAAGGAACTAAATCCTGCATTGGATTGCTTGATTGTCCTGGTGTCATCTCAGGAATTGTGGCATATAGTTCGTTTCCAAATTCTGAAGCTTCATACTGGAAAATACGACCTAAACTGTCCGTCAACTCATCAAGTATGCATTTAACTAACAAAAAAATATTAGAGTGTTGGATATTTACTTCTCCAAAGCCTGAAGAATCAGTAGCAAAGAAGTTGTTTTTTGCAGGTTGATCATCCACAACCTTATCCTCAACCTTTGGCCTATATAATAATAGAAGAAAATCTTTTTCATGAAACAAACAACTTAGCCATCTCAAAGCTCATTTTCCTTCTAAAATTTCAATAAACTATGTAAAAACATACAACAAGTATAAACAATGTGCCTTATAGGCACCAATATGTATCCCCAAAGAAAGACAAATGACAGCAGAAAATTATTCAAGGTCAAAAAGCAGGAGATTCGATCAATACTCGTCTGGCTGTGTAACAATGGGCATACGAGGCCTTCCTGGTACTCGACGTATTAGAACAGAAGTGTCTTTTGGAATCAACATTGCTTCATCTAGATACTCTGAAATTGCAGAACAGAGAGACAATCCATGAAAAGCTGCAAACATGCATCAAATATTACAGCCAAGTAGCATTGCCCAATTTTGACCAGACTCGGCAGCTGTTATTAAAGGGAAATCAAATATGCCGGCTTGACTAGGTAGTGATGAAACCATGTCTCCAAGCTCAACCAATCTAGCCACTAACGGGAAATTTTAACATGTTTAATATGAACCAGAGTGTGATTTCAACCTAATCAACTCATATAGAAAAAACTAAGCATCAACAGTTTGCTTCATGTCAACCATGTTAGTCTGTTAGACATACATCAAGCAAATAATACTTCTTGAGCTCTTAGACAACGAAGTAACTACTTCCAAAGATGAGGAACCACAGTATTGGCATTAATGAATAATGACCATCATCCAGCACTTGGAGTTGAATTAGATATCCCACTCAATGTCGGCATCTTGGGTACCTTTCCTGTCCCATTTTGCCACTCATTATAAAAATTTAAACTTTCAGAATAGAAGTTCATAAAGCTGGTGATGTTCTGGGATGAGCAGTATTCGAAACACTAGGTGTAACTGACACACTGAGATAGATGATCAATACTGATAGGATGAAATTGCATAAAATCAGTGGTTCCCAACAAGTTTTCCTACAAAACTGCACAAACCTCTGATTATACTAAATCCAAACATAACCTAATGCCAGTTTCGAAGCCCCTTTAAGAAATAACAGCATATACAACTACATGTTCAAAATTGAGCTAAATGCAATTCAAATACTTAAATAAACTTATCGAGAAAAACGACCAACCTTCATTGGTTTGAGCATTGGTAACGACGAGGTCAAAATCAGTACCCCTTCCCAAATGCTTTGATTCAAAAATTCGTTCTTTTAAATTTGAAACCGATATGAAATGTCCGTCAACGGAAATTGAGTCGTAATCTTTTGCAATTTTAAACTTATAATAAACTGCCATAACTTAATTTTTGCTTTAACTCTTTTCTTTCCTTCAAAAAGAAATCAATCAATCGAACAAAATAATATCGCACAACCTACGGAATGATAAACCCTAACTAGCTAAAAATATCAAACGGCCTTCGAATTATCAAAAATTATAATGAAAGGCCTCTAATTGATGAACTTCAAAAACTCAAACATAATTACAAAATAAAAAATTTTATCTCTTTGTCGCCTCAATTCCTCTATCTCCCAGTACAGTATAGTATACGCCTATGCAGCGAAGAACTCCTTTGAACACCGCCTTGAGATTGAACAATTCCGAATTCTGGACCAAAACGCCTTAATTGAAGCAAAATCCGGCTTTAATAAAGATCAATATGAGGCTATTGAGTTCAATCAAGCACAGATTGACGCAGATTGAAACGATTCCTCAAAACGAATCCAAAATTCCTTCATGAAAAAGGAGGGATCAACGACGCTGACAAGACCTAATCTTCAGCGAACCCGAGACCGTCACATTGCCGCCGGAGGAATCTCCGATGATCGATTAAACACCGGATAATCGAAGGAATTTGTTGAGATAATCCAAAAAAATGGAAGTTCTTCGATTGAGCGGTTGAGTGAAGAAATCTTCGAAAAAATCCACGGAATACAGCGATCTGGAGAAGAGTGAAGAAGAATCATAGGCTCGAACGATTCAAGTGAGGTTATTGGAGGAGATTGAGTGATGAATTTGAATGGAATCGATTGAAATTTGGGAAATGGGTGGGGATTAGGGACTTAAGGGTTAAGGTTAACCGATTGGGGTAAAACGAGAAACAGAGAAGGTGGTGGACCTGGTGGTGACGGGATGGGTTGGAACGTTGACTTGAAACGTTTACGTTATTATCTATTACTCCTACCCATTTTATTTGAAATATTTGACTTTTTATTTGACTTTTTACAATTCTTAGTATACAATTTAAAAAAATTCTCAAAATTCGTAAGACAAAAAATTATGAAAACTTAATATTCTAAAAATTTGCATCGAGATATATTCAATTAGATCTCACTTAAATATATTATTTGTTATAATATAATTAGAATTTATGGTCAAAATTTTTAAATTTTGACTCCTAAAATGAAAATGTAGCAACTAATATAGGAACGAGGGAGTAGTTTATGACTTTATGATAGTGTGAAAATTTTGAGTTGGAACTCTTGAAAGTTTGGAACTGTGGTCTATGGAAAGTCCAAGTTCGGTCCACGTGTTTTATTTAGGTGACTTAACTTATTCGACCCACCTTGCCAAAAAAAAACATATTCGACCCCAAATATTCAAAATTTACTTGACTAGTATTTAACTTGAATTGAACTAAATAGCAAAATAATGTTATTATAACAAAATTGAACATAACCCAATCTTAGTTGAACAGAGTAATCCAGAAATCAACTTGAATAACTCTCACAAGATGTAAATTGACTCGGTTTGAACCTAATTCGAGTTATTTTTCGCTCACCTCTAACAACTATAATTAATTTTGAAAATTCAACATGATCATAAAATAAAATCAAAATAAAGTATATTTGATTGTCATTAAAAGATTAATCTTCATTAGTTTAGCTAAAATTCTCAATTAATTCTAGTAATACTTTGCATTTAAGATAGCTAAATGTTCACTTCATTTTATGTTCATATATTGATATTGCTCCTAAATAATGTTTGGTATGTTTATGAGTTTACGGAGGTGAATGGGTGATGAATAGTATATTCGAGCTAGAAATTGGTGGCTCTATATTGCTCGTATCAATATATGTTTATAACACTTACTCGAACCTATCAAGTTTAGAAATTTCAAGAATAACTTGACTCCAATGACCTTAACTAGCTCAAGTAGTTTAAGTCAAGTGTTACTAAGAAAATACTATTTCAAATCATAATGTTTGTTAGGAATGGCAATGGATCGGAGTAGGAGCGGATCCAACAAAATCCGAAACCGATCCGACAAGTTTGCGGACTTTAATTTTGGATCTGAATTCGACTCCGAATCCGCAAACTCCAACTCCGAATCCGAATCCGTCAGACCTCCAAATCCAATCCGATCCGTCGGACCTCCGAATCCAATCCAAAAATTAATATTTTCTTACCTATTATTTTATTAAATTTCATTACTAATACTATAATTCCTTTATAACATATATTGTAAATTAAAAAAATTTATGCAATACAAGCAACTACTATGATTTATTTATTTATTATTTAATTATTTAATTTTGGGTTATTATATTTGGTCTTTTTTTAATACTATCCTTAATACTACTCATTTGGATCGGACAATCGGACTCGGATCTCAATCGGGTCGGATGTAATACAATATCCGAATCCGATCCATCTCCTATTCGAAGTCGGAGTTTTTTTATCGGATTCGGAGTCGGAGTTTTTTCAAACGGGTTTGGATCGGACTTTTTCCTTCGGATTCGGATTGAATTGCCATCCCTAATGTTCGTAGTTTGATTTTATGAAATTATTTTTTACAATTTATATTTAACTTGCCTGTAAAATTATGTTTTATTCACATATACCTTATTTTCACTTATTCTATGAAATACACTATGAAATAACTTTAGATAGATCAAATAAGTTATAATCAAGCTTAATAGGGCTATCAGATCAACAAAAATAAGTTAATAAGATACAAAAATTTACATGAATTCTAATTAGTGAAAGTGAATAAATTGCACCTTAAATCAATATAACTTCATATAATTTACATTTCATAAAATATTCCTTTATTTTTCCATGCTAATGTGTCTCAATAATATGTAGAGCTGGAGTCAAGTGTACATAAGTTTATTGAACTTGAGCAACTTCCGCCCTAACCTAATCCAATCACCACTTTAAAGATGAGTAGTCAATAACTTAATACATCCAAACGCCAACCTCATAATCTTAATTTGTCATATTATAGTACAAATCAAATGGAGCTAAGTAAGCTCCCCGTATTTCTATGATTAGAAGTTAGAAGATAGTAAAATATTTATGAAACAAATTGAAAGAAATAAATACTTTTAAAAAACTTTCAACTTATGAACTATGTTTAGATATAATGAGGTTAATCGGGTTAACTTTATCCAGCAAGATTGATGTATGTTATTTGGTGTCCTACCAATCGACAACCACAAATATTGCTGAATAATCTCACGCTGCCAACAAATATACGAAATACTTTTTTCTTAACCTTTTTTTAGAAGTAGATAAGTTGTGAAATTAAATAGAAAATTTAGTCACGTTATATTAGCATATTTGATCTAAAATATTTTTCAAGCATTCTTTATCTAAAAGATGTGTTTTTTTTTTATATATATGGTGTGGTTTATCCACTGAATAAGATAATGTATTGAACACATGAACTATAATTTATTCTAAGAATTTTATGAAGATTATTTATGCCGCCTTACATTATTTCTATCAATTAGAAGTAAGAAGAGAATAAAATTTTATAATACAAATTGAATGATTAAAATTTCAACTTATGAACCATGTTTAAATATAGTGAGGCTAATTGAGTTACTATTATTTGGCTAGATTGATATGTGTAATAATAAGATTATTTATGCCGCCTTACACTAATTGAGTTACCAATCGATAGCCGCAAATATTGCTAAACAAATATACAAATATAGTCTCAAATTGTAAATAAATATACGTAGTACTTTGTTCTTATCTTTTTTTAGAAGTAGATAAGTTGTGAAATTATATAGAAAATTTAGTCACATTATATTAGCATATTTGATCTAAAATATTTGTATTGGCAACAAATATCATAGCTGTTTATGATACTGTTTGTAATTGTTGTGCTATGTCCTATACCCGTTCAAATGGGTGGGAGTCCGTTAAGGGCCCTTGATCGACCCGTTTGTAAAAGGGCCTTAATCAATAATGGGCTTAATGGGTCGGTCTCTTAAGGTCATGTTTTATTGGGTTTAATGGGCTTAATGGGTCGGGTCAATAATGGGTCGGGTCAATAATGAGTCTTTAGTTTCCAAGACTTTTAAACACTATAAGGTAACGAATTATTCCACTTACTTGATGATCCACTACCAAAGATTGGAGGTGATACACGTAAATTATCCCCCTCTATAGATAAAAATTATACTCTCTTTGGACGGCCCGACCCAACTCGGCCCGTTATATATATCCTTTGGCCCGATCCATTCCGACCCGTTTTGCTTGTGATCCATCCCGACCTTGACCCGCCCCAATGCACAGGTCTACTATGTTCTCCAACATATTTGAATTTCTGAACTTTTTTTAAAAACTTTTTATCGTGAAGGTGATATTAATTTCAGGAGTTATATAATTTGGGAAATGTCGAATGGTTAATGCTATAGTTTTAAATCATAGTTTCCGTGATTTAAAACGACAATTGTTGGAAGTAAGAGTGCTTATGAGCTGAGTCAAGCTCGACTAAAGCTCGTTTCAAGTTCAATTCAAACTAATTTTCAACTCGTTTAAATGTTCAATAAGCCTAAGTACTTATACCCAAATTGGGCCAACAAGAAACCTAAGTTTTAGCGTTAATAAGCTTGATTTGATTTTATGTGAACAACACTATAAGGTTTATATATTCCACTTGCCTCAAATTATCTATAATTTTTTCTCAACGTGGGACTTTGAGTACTTATATAGAACTTTCTCCAACCACATTGGAACTTTTGGTTTTTATATCAATCTA
The DNA here is from genome assembly GCA_026401315.1 of Dysphania ambrosioides. NCBI lineage: Eukaryota > Viridiplantae > Streptophyta > Magnoliopsida > Caryophyllales > Amaranthaceae > Dysphania > Dysphania ambrosioides. The sequence goes on from CM048661.1 coordinate 13,228,644, forward strand.
TCTTTTATTTTATTTTAATTTTATATCTTAAGTGTATATATATATATATATATATATATATATATACTAAAAATAAAAAATCGAGAATCTCCTGAGCTTTTCGCGTCTAGATTTGATTAGGTCAACTTAGCTCATTTAATTATCAAGTTGAGTTCAATCTCGTGTCCAATAGAATTGAGCTTTGACCGAGTTTTAAACAGCCGAGTACGAACATAACTCAACTCATTAATCACCCCTATTTAGAAGCTATGAAAACTGTTTATGCTTGGTTAATTTATGTCTTAAGTGTAGGTTGATTTTTGTTTACATAGTTTGTGGTTTGTTGAATTTTTGTTGGTTATCCATAAGGTCAAGGTGATTTGGTTATACACTGCCATTTTTTTTTTTTCAATTTTTATTTAATTATGTGCTTAAGTATAACTTGATTTTTGTGTTCATAGTTATTTTATCGTTATCAATTATAACTTTTAGAGAAGATAAGATGATTTGTTATACTTTGTCACTTTTTAAAAAAAAAAAATTCAACCAAAACAACGAAATTATGTATTTATTTTTTTCTATTCAAAGCAATGAAAAGTGAAAAGCGTCATTAAGAGGGTGTGGGACTATGGGAGTATATAGTAGAAATTCAAAGAATAATTATAGTGAGAGAAAGATGGAGAAATAGTATAGCATAGCCATCATACAAAGAAAATGAGGGGAACGAGAAAAGGATTATTGTTAGTTTCGGATTTCGTGTTATCATTCATGTGGGTATGCTCCGGTGTTTTTGTCAAAATCTTTGTCTTCCACATTCTGGAATTCCAACATAATTTTACAGGAGATGTTGTGAAGTTGTGTTTCTCTCTCCTTAATCTCTTCTTCTTTGCAACTTTGGGTAAATTTGCAAGAGGTTCTGCTTATAATCCTCTAACTATCTTGGCTAGTGCAATATCTGGGGGTTTTACTCAGTTTTTGTTCATCATTGGTGCTAGAATCCCTGCTCAGGTTTGACCTTTTACCGCTTTTTCTGGCTTTTTTGATTGAATTTGGTATTGGGTATTGATTTTTTGGTTAATTTGGTTGTCATTTGAGTTTGAGATGGGGTTTGGTTTATGACATTGTTTGGATAAAGTTCGTGCTTTTTGATTTGTTCATACTTTGTTCGGTTTTTTTTTTTAATTTTTAGTTTTACTTCTTATTTGGTCTTATATGATTGATTTGGTGTGAATTTTAGATTGTATTTTAGCTCTGAAGATTGGATTTCTTCACATTTACTATTTAATATTGTTATGTACGATTTTAGTCAATAATTAAATGTCCAATTGAGATTAGTAATTTGAGAAAGATTTTATTTTTACTGAAATTGGGGCCATTGAAATATGTGGATTGAGTGATAGATAAATGATATGGTTTATGTGCACGGTTCCTCTGGTTGGATGTTGCTACGCTTTTGCGCTTGTACTCGAAGTAGGATCATTGTGCTTGTGTTTGAAGCATTGTTATATGAAGGGTTCTTTATTTGTTGGGACTAAACAAAAAAGTGCTTGATCGCGTGAAGCACAAGACTGGCATTTTATTAAGTATAGCCTGCATTAATATTTTGCTTCGAAAGTTGTCCTTCTGCCTTAGTGAGTCTGTTTGCTGGGTTTCTCCTCTCTTGGGCTTAGAGATTGACTAATTAGTTGATGAAGCAAATGATGAAAGTTTATATGGTTTTGCTTTCACTTTCATAGTCACTTTCGTGACAACTATGTTTTTATTTTGTTCTGAATATTTGATGCCTCGTTTGGGTTGGTTATTTTTTCGTGTACTGTGTTTGTCCATTCTAAATGGAGCCAAAAGACTAGCATTTCTTTTGCTTGGTATCGAGATGGTGTATTAAACTGCATGTACTCGTTGTTTATTGTGATGTACTGATGTAGTGGGCATTGGTCGCATTTTCATATCAAGGTTTTAATGGAGTTACTCAAGGGGTTAGACTGTGTACATTTGAGCCTCTTTCTCCTTTAGGCGGACAACCCTTCAGGATTATTGGGCAATTTTGATGTGTAGATTGTTTAGATATGCATTGTAGTTTCATTGCAGAAACATTTTTCAATCTTGTAAAACATGTGGTTATATTTGTAGTCCAAGTAATTCCGTACACAGGAATATACTCTCATGAATTTTGAGGAAAGCTGAGTATTATGCTGGCCTTATTAGTAGACATTAACATAATACTTCCCCTTTCTCTTATTGACTTATTGTTGCCTTTTCTGTTTGTCTTGCTTTGGGATAATATGTAGGGCTTCTTCCTATTTCATGGTTTATCATATTATTCTACTCATCTTCATTTCAGGTGCTTGGATCCATTTATGGGGTTAAACTTCTAATTCATACGTTTCCTGAAATCAGCCGTGGACCAAAGCTGAATGTCAACATTCATCAAGGGGCATTGACTGAAGGGATTCTAACCTTTATGATTGTTTTCATCTCTTTGTCAGTATCAAGAAGCATTTCTGGGAGTTTCATGAGGAAGACTTGGATTTCTAGCATTGCCAATCTCACCCTCAAAATTCTTGGTTCTGACCTAACTGGTGGATGCATGAATCCGGTTTCTGTATGTATCTTTCCCATATCTTGTTTGGTATATGAATTTCGATGTATGGTCCTGATTGATGTTCGTCTATACTCTTGTTTAATTATCTATTTTGTTGCTTGTCTATGCAGGTGACGGGATGGGCTTATGCCCGTGGTGACTACATAACTAAGGAGCACATCTTTGTCTATTGGCTTGCTCCAGTAGAGGCAACTCTAGTAGCTGTATGGATCGTCATGATGTTTTTTCCGCAAGAAAAAGAGAAGTCGGACACAAAGCCAAAATCAGAATGATAAATGAAGAATCTGCACGTTTTTAATGTTATTTTGTCTTTGAATCCTCACACAGGTAAGTATGAAAGATTCCGTTTATGGTTATTGTCAAATAGGAAGGATGGGAACATTTCCCTGTTATATCTATCCACTATCATTAAAAATAGTTGTAAAGTTTCATTAGTATTATTAAGGAGAGATCATAACATGAAATCGCATCTTTCATCTCTTCTTCTTTTGATGCTTGTGCGCATCGCAAACATTACCCTTGTACAGATTAATCAGTAATCACATTATTTTAGCCACTTAACTTTCCACTGCCTTTCTGAAGTCTGGCATCCTACTGGTCTAGGATTATTTAACCTGATATTGAACCTCAAGATAGTTGGAAATTCTTTGTGCATCTTTTATTGGATTACCAGTAGCCAGCCAAGCCTTTCCTATTTGGTGTGAAAAATCTGAGATATTTAAATCATTCAATTTAAGACATCACTCTCATTAAATTTTCCGGTATCAAAATTTATTCAAAAAAAATTGTGTGGGTGGTCACATTCTGTTTTGAGACCAGTTGCATTCAGACTTCTAGTTAAATTCTTCAGAAATTTAGCTAATCTTTCTCTAGAATCACCTAGCTTATACACAATTTCATAATTTGTACTTTCGTATTAAACATGGTATCAGAGATATTGCTAATAGTGAAATCCTACAATATGAAAGTTTACATTCTGTTACAGATTCTCTGATCTCTGGCAATAACAGTTCAAGTCATCCTAAAGTATTGGTAACTAGGACTAAAAGCAGTAGTACATTGGAATACTAATATACAAGCTGTGGCCCAAATTCTGCTAAGTCAACTGAGCCAGATTCAATTGGTGGCATCAGATATGCAGCCAAGATCTCTGAAACCAGTGCAGCTACCAGTGGAATCCTCTTCAAGTTCTTCAACAAGGAGAAGTCATCACTCTCTCCAACAGCGACGAGCTTCTCGTTAATCTCTACCATTCGATCTAGCTTCCTCTTGAACTCTGGGTTCTCCACATCCAACACAGCTGGGAATATTCTGGCAGATGTGCGGTTGGTCTGCCAAAATCCGAAGTGTCAGAAATCAATTCTTAACTAGCACAGGCAAACACTTTCATACAATTATCAATGCTGTGGTCTACAGGGTTTCAGAAATATGCAATTTTATACTTAATTAGCCAAGACTAGAGGAAAACTTTCTAAAAGAAGGTAAAAAATGTTGAAGTAGTGAGACAAGTAGGTAAGCAACAAGCTTCTATACAGACTATATTCAATTTCCGGGTCTCACCTCAATGATAACATGCATGTCGAATTCTTTGGTGTTGAGACCAATGCCTTCATAGAAAGCTGTCCTTTGGCAATCGTTGAGGTACATGGTCACATAGACCTGTCACAAACAACAGAATTTGAAGGTTAAAGTGTCACAGGTGTCACATCGACCAATCTCTCTTAAGATCTATTCCTTGCTATCAGTCCATACAGCACAACAGAAGGTACAGTAAATGAATAACTTGCTGAACAGAATGATTACCGAGAGGCAGAAGAAACGGGACCAGAGCTTGGCCTTCCAGTCATTAAGGAACTGGGGCTGAGCCTTCATGAGAGCAGAGAAGAAATCTCCGTGCCTGTTCTCATCTTGGCACCAGTTCTCAAAGTACTTGAAGATGGGGTAACACTGGTACTCAGGGTTTTCGTTGAGGTGCCTGTAAATGGTAATGTACCTCCAGTAACCTATCTTCTCGGATAGGTAAGTCGCATAAAAGATGAACTTTGGCTTGAAGAATGTGTATTTCCTAGCCTTAGTCAGGAAACCCAAGTCCAAGGCCAGATTAAAATCTGACAAACCCTTGTTCAGAAACCTGCACAAGATAAACAGCAGTCCCGATGCAAAATTTTTAGCCATTCTTAAATTAGCACTCGGTAGAAATCACATTGCGATAGTATCTGCAAGGAATATTGCTATAGTAACTCTTGCATATAACTATATAAGAGAATACATCAGCAAAGTTTCAGGGAGAAGAAAGCTAAAACATACCCAGCATGCCTGGCTTCATCTCTAGACATAAGAGAGAAAATCTCTGCAACCACTGGATTTGTTTTCTGCATATTAAATGGGCATCAGATATCAAATGTCACCATTACCGAACAATTTATCTAACACTGCTAAAATTCATTGTCTCAATTAATTAGACAGAAACTGTATTTGTATACTTATTTCAAATTGATTCACACGCTTAGAATAAGCATCAAGGGGTTCATAACTTAGACGTAGAGCAACTGACTGCAGATATAGATCACCTGTTCACTTCCACTATCATCTTACACCAAAACATACCAAATTCGGACTTGAAAATATACCTTCAATTCCTTACTACTACATTTTAAATACACTCTATTTCTAGCAAATACGGAGTATAATATTAGCAATGCTTAATTTTATACTCTCACAATACAATATATCATTGACATTCCAAAATCCTAACTCTTTCATGAGCAGTTTCAAAATTTATAAGTATGGATCTAAAGCTTAGCGGTAGAGCATTTAACAGCAGATCAAGAGGTCACTGGTACGAAATAGGTTGGCTCATTTCACATTTTCTTAACACCAACTTTTTGCACCACAAAAGCTTCCATTTTGCACAAAAAACTAAGTCTTAAATGTTAATGTTCTTTTTTTTATTTTTCTATTTGTAAACTTAAAATTCAAATATTTTCAATTGTGCATTTGTAAAAATTATCAAAAACTCATATTTGAAAAATATACATTGAGACAAATCTATTAAAATCCATAAAAATATGTTTTTTCATCTAGATTAAGGAGAATTCGTAGTCAAATTTTAACTATAAAATCTACAATTTTCCAAATGGGATGAACAAAAAATAGGGAGTATCAATTTGCAAACTAGAATGCCTCTTGCCTCCCAACCAACTTAATAACTTCAATTTTAAGTAATCCTATAGTAACTAAATACCCAGTAATCCTCTTATGTAATTTATTGGAAGTATAGGAACCAATCACTAAATCAACAACTGTTGCAACCTCACAAAAACCTCAATATATACTCGAACTACTTATCATTAAGCAAAAAGAAAACAATATTTCCAAATTTAAAGCTAGACAACAACCCAATCAACTTCAATTTCCCCCAATTAAGCAGCATGCTATATAAATTATCACCAAATTTACAAATTTAATCAATTCATAATGATCTTTTAATTTCCGAAATACAAAAATCCAATAATGCAGACAAAATTCAATCACAAGTTACATATATACCAACCCACAATGCTACCAACTAAGCTAGTGGATATTCACATTAAAGAAATCAAGGGCTGAATCACCAAATTCACGAATTCAATAAACTCATAGTAAATCCATCACAACTTCAAACTTCTTATTTATATTTTGGTGTATCATGAAAGTTTTATAGACGGGATACGAGTGTGTACCATTTCATAATGTAACCAAATAAGCTAGTAGACAGGTAGAATTCAACTATTAGATTAAACAAATAAAATTTACCTTGAGTCTCCTACCAAGCTCCTTGTAAAGAAGGAAGCCAGAGAACTCAGCAGTGCAAGACCTCTCCAAGAACTCAACAAAAATCTGCCTCAAAGGGCCATCAAGCTTATCAGCAGCCTCCTTAAACTCACTGTTCCTAACAAAGTGAGTTTGATTGTAGTCAGTCTTGAATTCCTGCAACAATGCCTCAAACTCCGCCTCATTCAAGTTCTTGTTAATCTCAGTGTTGAACAGCTGCTCCATCTCATCAAAATCTGTGGTGTAAAACCTTGGTGTCAAAAGGGTCTCCTGGATTTCCTTCTTCGATCCCTTCTTTGATGATTTTCTGGGCATTGGAGTGGTGGTAGACATAGATATTCTGAAGAGCTTCGTGGGCCGGGTTACTGGGTTCGGGCTCAGTTTCGGGCTGAACTTTGTCATGGGTTTTAGGAGGGCCATTTCTGCTGCCATTGTGGGAGGACTGAGGAGACACTGAGGAACTTGAATGGTGGCAGTGGGATTGTGTTAGACTTTTTTTTTATATATATTTTTGTATAATTTGAAGAATTTTTGGTGTTTTTGATTTTTTTTTTTTGGGAGGGGTAATGAATCTGATCCAATGAAATCTTGGGGTCCTAGTGGATGTTTGACACGTTTCATGAGATGATTGGCTAGCTTGATTTTATGATTTATTAGAGGTTATGGTTATGGGTGCTCCAACTTGGCTTTGCCATATATGTGGCTCTTCTTTCTCCATTTGATTGTGTTTTGAGTTAGATTTTGGGTGTTTATGTTTCTAAATACAAATACACATATGATATAATAAAATTATTATATCTCTATTAAAATAAAATTATTATATCTCTATTAAAAGTGATATCTCAATATAATAAAGTTATTTTTCAACGCAACATATGTCAATTTTTATCAATTTTGAGGGATAACTTTTTGTTATATTGAAAGGTCATTTTTACTGGTTAGTATGTCCCATATGTAAAAATATTGTGTATTCGTAATACAGTGCCTTCAAAAAAATATAATTAGATAAATAAAATAATTGGACTATCCGATTCTCCTCAATCTTGGATTTTTTTGAAAAAATTTATGATGAAAATTTTATCAAAAACTAGATTTGGTAAATAGTGGAACTTTGGTGAATGTAAGCGTGGTGTAGCAAACCTGTCAATATGTGAAATGTGAGAAGCACTAGTTAGGGTATAAGCAGTACATTGCAAATTTACAACATATGTTAGTGTTATTGAATATGAGAATATAAGATCCAAACATGTGCACCTTTATGCATCGACATTTGATTCATTGCAGTGGTAAATTTTTTTTAGTATAAAGATAAATACATGATTTCACCATATGAGACCCTTCAGGTGTGTAGGAAGAACAATTGCCAGGATATGGTAAGTAATCTTTTCAAGAACAAAATATGACAGTAATTTCTTTAAAAAATCCATTTGTACTATAATGGGGTCAAAACTAGTTGGCAAAAATTTACAGTTGCGAGAAGGGTAGAACTGAGAGCAGAGTAAAATGATACATTGTTGAAGCAGCCCTATAAAATCATGCATAACTGTCAATTGTCAGCTCTTCAAACCCTACTAAACTATGTATCAATATCGCCTATAAAAGGAAAAAAAAAAAACTAAGAAAAAAGTTACAAAGTGAAATCTCAAGTAAAGAAAATGTGAAAAAATCTTGAAGTCGAAGGTAAAAATTTGCGGAGAATTCGTGACATTTCCTAGGAGCTCTTATTCTACTCCTCCACGACACCAGCAAGTATGTTTATATGTGCATTGTGATTCTGAACTTTACAAGAAAAGATTCAGATCTCTCATGTCCGGCTCAAGATCAACGCTTTAGCTGACATTAGTATTATAATGCTACAGAGATGGGCGATGATCACGCCTGCAATATGGAAAAACATTGGTTAAGAGTATTAGACACTAAGAAAAGTAACAAAGATCAGTAATTTCATGGTATATGTAACATAATGTTTCTAAAAAGTGTTTGCATTTAGATCAACAAAGAATGTGCAATGCAATTATGTAGAACTTTCTAAGGATCTAAGAAAAGTCTGCTTGCCGAACTACTTAGGCTACGAAAAAGGGTAAACTGTTCTTAAAACCCCAGACGACTGTAGTAAGACTTGAGTATATGCCACATGGTAGTTGTCTAAGTGTAAGGGGATTAACCTGATTCAGGGTATGAAACCTACAATAAAGAAATAGAGCGATAATGAATATACGAACAGATAGAAATGCAAGGTGAGCAGACTAAGCACCTGGGTTCTTGCGTGCTTGCCTCTGTGGCACCATAAGAACTACTTCTTTGATAGAGCTTTTCACAATAAAACTCATCTTCGGCAAGTGAATTATGCAAAAATTGTCTGGGCTCTTCTTTAACCAAAAAAGGGTCAGCAATCATTCCTTCCTCACCATCCTTACTTTTTAAATTGTCCTCCATATAGTCATAGCTTAAATTCCGTAAAATTTTAGGCAGCGAATAATCTTCATCATCGGGATGCTTATCATCGACTTCAATGTCAATTTTCTCTTTTGAACTGTAATCAACTTTAAAAGATGGATGCATGTGGAGTGGCTTGTCTGGTACTTGCTCGTCTATAGACACAGTTGCTCGGAAATTATTCAGAGAAGGGGGCATACGAGTGAAAAAGATTTCTCTGAAGTTCTGGAGTATCCCCTTGTTATGCGGATTCTCCTTCTTATCATACCGGTATCGGAAATTCTCATAAGTTGTCTGCACGTAAACGAAAGTTTTTTGAGACTTGATTAAACAATACTAGTCAGAATTTCTTCAGACAAATATAAACATTAATTATCCAGCGCTTCTCCGGTTAATAAGCACATATTTCAAAGAACTACATCATCACTTCCACCTCTCTTTTGCTTGATGGCAAGCTGATTCTAGAAAAGTTTATGAATGAGTTGTATTCTCCATGTAGTCATCATGGGAACATGACTATAATTTTGGGTTTGCATTAACCAATGCTAGATTTGTCACTTGATGCACATATTGTCTAGATGATGTCAGAGTCAGTCCATACATAAATTTGATCTCTCATATCTTTTCCAAAGTTCTTTTTATTAAACATAAAACAGTCATCTAAAGTATTAATAAATATACAGGGAGTAACAGGTACTTAAGATTGCAGATTTACATTCACAATCATTGAAGCAACAGGAATGGTTTCAATTTCTCACACTTACGAAAGGAAATTACCTGGTTGGTGCTGATAAGGTAGAAATGGAAAACAGTTAGGCCTCCAACAAACCAGATAGCTACGAAGCAATATACAATCAAGAAAACAGAGAGGATATCATGTGCCATAGCCTTCAAAAGATTCCTTGGCTGCTGCACAAGGCTAATCCAAGAAAAAATGTGGACATATAAGCACAATATTGTTGCTGTCAGTATGAACATGTAGAAGAAACGATAGTTTCGCTGCAAAAACAAGACGAAAGATATCAATTAAGGCAAATAATGTGGAACATTGCTACATTTAAAATTTAACAGTGAACAGGTGCACAGTAGTTAGCTTTTTTCTTTTGACAGGCAGGTTTGTTATTATTCTACATTTCTACCTCCATCTCTTTGCAATGGATTTCTTGTTAAAAGAGTAGCTTAACAATAATTAACACATTGGCTTATCAGGTGCATTAGCTAAAGGGAAAGAAAATCCAAACAGTTTATGTTTTCAGAATCCACAGTATGAACCTTTTTGTTTTGTAAACCTGTTTGCAAGGACCACAACTTCAATGACAAATGATGGCAGGATATCATCCTTTAATTACCAATGTATCTGGTAAAAATCAGCTGATTATCATAGCAATGAACCAAGTGCCATATGGAACTGAACACACTTAATTCAGGCCTAATAGCATGAAGGCATTAACCTTCTGGGGTCAGGTTGCTAAAGACAGCAAAAGAAACCAAATATCACTCAGGTGATGGGAATTAGAAAACTGCCTTCATTGTTCACATACTTACAGAACGATCAATGTTTTATGAACCAGATGTTAAGGAAATTAAAACAAATAACTACTAAAATGAAAAATATGCATCCTTATATGCATAAAAGAATAAAAAGCTGCAGTAACTGGAAGGTGAAAGGGGGAGGTCTATTATTTAACAAATCAGAGTCAAAGATCTTTTGCAGAAGTATGTCTGATCCATACCTAGAGGAACACCTCCACCTGCCCTCTACTTTTTTTTTTCCTGAGAGGGGTATGGTGAAGGAACAATAACAAGGAAGAATAACATCATAAGTCAATGCGTCAAAACCAAAGCTGTAAAATTCTCAAGTATTGTTACAGGTTACTTACAAGTCCGATGCACTGACCAACCCAGGGGCAATGATGGTCGAACCGTTGTACACAGTTATTGCAGATGGAGCAATGGGAAGCACGAGGAGGACGATAAAGCAAACACGTTTCACAAAATTTCACCTTGACAGAGTAACCATTCACAACAAAACTTTTCACTCTAGGTATCCTTAAATGTGGGTGCCTTCCATTAACCCACTCCATTGAAGGGTTTGTTAGATCAGATCCTTCTTCTGGTTCTGGGGGCCTTGAATTTCTAGGGATAATTCCAGGATCTCTCCCAGATGTCAAGTATAGAAAAATTAAATCCTGCAAGAAAGTGTACTGACGATCAGAGTTTAAGTTTACAATCATCACGAACGTGTGAAAATCAACTAATGCTGTTCTTAGATTATCCAGTTATGCTAGCCTACACAAACTTTTTGTAATGAGCCTGCCATTCCTCCAAGTCCGTCGACAGAAGGCATGAAGGAGATTCTTGACCTGCTTAAATTTTTTTTTTTTTTTTTTTTGGTGGGGGTGGGGGGGTTGCGGCAAAGAAATGAAGAACTGTTCCCGTTTTAACATTTTTATATCTTCAGTTTAAAAAGGGGATAGGGAATGGGGCAAAAAGATTAAGCTGAGGTATGATGAAGCAACATCCACTGTCCCTCTGATTTAAATAAGCCCATACCCGGGAAAAAAACTATGAGTTTGTTTACTTCTATGCATACTTAGTATCAGTGTGATTGTGGTGGGCAAAGTGGTAGCCATAGCCGGCAAACAGAACTTACCAAGATAGTTAGGACAAGTCCAACTGCTGCTACAGGAAACCATTTACTGTTATCTTTTGCCTTCACAAACACCTTTATACAGAATGCCAGTGCAGGCCCAGCAATTAAGAGGTTTGACAACAACATTGATGCCACATCAGGTCCAAATACCAATCTTCCGCCACAAAGAAATTTCTACAACACACAGCAAGGAAAACTATCAGCGGACAAGCTCCCGCATTTACTCTAAACTCTTAAAAGCTTCTAAGCCAATTATAATACTTCAGCTGCAGCCTGCAACACTGAATGTCTTTTAAAACAGCTCTGGATCTTTCCAAAAACTGGGAGTTAAGTTATGGTTACAAACTAGTTAAACATTCAGAAAATGGGCAGATTAATTTATAAAATACTAATAATGCCCTAAGGCCCCTAATACACAAACATCCTCACCTAGGGAGAATCCGAACTTTAACTAGTGTTTATGCACCCCTATTCCTTAGAGTGACACGAAGAGTCAAAGATGGTTCCTAGGACTTGGTAGAAGTAAACACAATCCTGACAGCACATGTAGCCTTGCAGGGCAACTGCATGATCCCTCAATTTTCCCTCTTGTCATTTAGGAAAGACACAAATACACCATCAACCTCCAAGTCCAATCTTATCTGCAATTCAGCTTCCTCTTTAACCTAAATTCAATACTATTCAACACCTACCGAAGAAAATCTATACTCTCCAGCACTCCACTACCTGAAAAGGCCTACGTCATGCATTCATGCTGAAATCAAGCTATTGCACAGAGATCACTCTTTATGCATCAATAAACACGATACCTACAAGCAAAAGCCCTAAGAAACTCAATTTTGAAACAATAGACAACCTGATCTTATGCTATGAACAAGAACATAACCCTGATTATACAAAATGAAAAAGTTTGAGCCCTTATCATCCAATATGAATAAGAACTGAATTTTAATCATACCATATAAATATGACTGAACCCTGATCATACAATATGAATAAGACTGAACCTGATCATATAATATGAATAGGAAAAAAGAACTCATGTAATTTGACCCTATCCTGACAAAGAACCCATAACTGGTTCAATAAAACAAATAAAATCCAGTATTCCTAGCCTAAAATGATTCAGCTTGCCATATTCAATCATTCCACATGAAAAACCTAGCAAGTAGCCAAATATAGACAAAATCACTAGACATTCAATCATGATCATCAAAACCCAGCAATACTAACTGAAAATGAGGAATACTCAATTCAATTCCAAATCAAATAAACACGAAATAACCAAAAATTACTAAGAAAGAGAAGAGAAAAAATTTACATTATTTCCCCTCCAAACTTCAAAGAGCTTCTTGGGTTTGTTGTTGACCATCATAGAGTTCGATTTCAGAAGACCCACACACAAAACCCAGAAAAATTCAATCTTTTTTATCACATCTGCAACAATCTGTAATCTTTTCTCAATAAAATCAAATAAAATCCACTATAATGGGAAGAAAAATCACTCAATTCTCTGAAAAATTCAGTCTTTTAAGGATTGTCACAAATATAGAAACTAAATTAAATTGAAACTCTTTTAAATTCTCAGACTTTTCTCAGCAAAATTGAAGAGTTTTCATAAAAAAGATGAGATCTTTGGGAATTTCAGAGCTTTCTGAGTCTTCTCTCTCTTTGTTTCACTTATGAAACAGCAAAAGAAAGAAGAAGAAAAATTCCCTTTTTCGAGAATGTTGGGAAAAAAATGGAATTTTCCAATTTCTCTGAATTTTATTTAACTAATTAATTAAACTAAATATTATTGCTTGTTAATCTCTCTTTCAAAAGTATCTGGCAGTAGCCGTAGTCCAAGCTGGAGAAGGGGTGAAATTTCCATATTTTCGCGATTTATTCGGATAAATATGGAGTTTTATTGCCACAAAATTAAATAATTATGTGCAAACAATATGTTTTTTAATCAATTTAAATATTTGTGAAATTAATGTTAGTTGGGTTGATTGATCCGACCAATGTACGTGCTGCCGTATCCCGTATTTGAATTTGTCTTCACGCGTTTGGTAGCTGAAGCTCTCTTGCGTCTCATTGTTGATTTTGCTAAGCTATGATGTTTCATCACAATGATTAGGCTAATGTAATTAAATGATAATATTATTTTATGTGTGAAAAACCTTTTTATTTTATTTTTTGTTTTCTTGATCTTTTGTCATGTGCCGATGTGCCTAGCATGCACTTTGCCGCAAATAAGATTATGAACCCGGGTGCACAGTGAGCATCGTGCACCCGGGTCAAAACGCATCATTGATACCTATAAAATGCAAGCAATGTCACAGAAAGTGAATAAAATGAACATTCTTTTACAAAACAATGAACATTGGGATAGATAATGTTCATTATTCACCATGAAGTGACTTTGTAATTGGGAAAAACAGAACTATTTTTGCAGTGGGAGTAGTACAGGTCCCAATGTTCTTTAAAAATCTGAACTTTTTGCATTGAGAATAGTTCACGTACTGTACACAAACAATGAGAATGAACATTATATATTATACCACTGAACATTATATATTATCCCACTGAACATTATATATTCTAACAATGAACATAGTATATCATGATAGATATGAACCTTTTGCATAGGAAATAATAGACATTTTGTTCATATATTTGAAAAATGAACATTCTATATTTATGTAATGAACATTCAATATTAATCTAGTGAACATTGAGTGTTATGACAATGAATATTAATTATTATGAAAATGAATATATACTGTACACAACTATTAAAACGAACATTATGTAGTTTTGTAATGAACATTATATATTATGCGAATTAACATTAAGTATTATAACAATGAACATTAGTTATTGTCAAAATGAACATGGAACATTCGTGAAGAAAGTATTGCGAAAATGAACATTATATACAACTTGAATGATGTACAAAGACAATGAATATTAACATATTTCACACGAATTGAACAGAATGAATTTGCTATTTTATGTTCTTTACAAGGCAATGAACATTGGGATGCGTAATATTCATTACTTCACATGTGAAATCATCACCAGTGCTTCGTAATTTACGCATTAGGAAAAGATACACGCAAAGAACTTTGTAATATTATTTTTAAATATGAACTTTTTCATTGGGAATGTACACACACTGTACACATATTTATTAAAATGAACATTGAACATTTCGTTCAAAGGCAATGGACATTACATTCACAGGCAATGAACATCATGTTCAAAAGCACTGAACATTACGTTCAAAGGCAATGAACATTATATTTAAAAGCACCAAACATACACTTTAAAGGCATTGAACATTACGTTCAAAGGTATTGAAAATTACGTAATAAACTTCACATATAATGAAGTGTATACTCCTTAGGAAAGAGGGGGCCAATAAATTGGCCAAGTTCATATAAGGTTTGAGTACAATTTTTTAAAACCGTAAGCTTTGAAAAGGTTAAGTTAAACTTATTTATAAAGACACATGAATAAGTACTCTTGGTTTAAAGCGTAATGTAGCTATATAGATTAAAAACATATTCGTGAAAGGGATGAATCAAGTACGAAATGAAGCTAAAGAACCTAATAACAATGAGCCAAAATAAGATCAAATAAAAAAGCATAAACAACCTAATACAAAGTATATCAATAAATAAGTTTGATTAGTGTAGTCTCTCAAGAAATTTACTAACAAAATCAAGTGCAAATTAAATTTTTTTTTTTGAGATAATCACATTATAATATATGATGAGAGGCGATTTTATGTTCAATTAATTCTATCCCCATTCTCTAATTTCCAAGAAGAAATGAGTAGCTTAAAGTGAATAAACAAAGTACAATAAAATTAAAATTACAAAACGAAGCATATTTACATCATTTTTGCTTCATCTTCTAGTCTGTCCATCACTCTAATAAACATGCAGCCATGATTATGAAAGACGATGTCTTCCCTTAGCTTGACTAAAGAGAAGGAAGGAAAAATAATGGAGGAGATAAAATTTATGAAATAAGCAATTAAAAAAGGAAAGCTAAAACTGCAGACATGCCTAAAATGGCACCCTTTAATCTACTTGTAGAATATGTACATTACATTCTTGGTACCACCCGAACATAAAACTCGATCATTCTTCTCCTGCTACATGATATATAGGTCTTTTTGTTCATCTTCAAAGAAGCCCTTATGATTATATTCCTCGATCAATATACAATGTCTCATTTACTCATTAGCCTGTTGGAATGCTGCTGTTAGAGATCGGTCCATGTGTGAGAAGAACTTTCTCTTGATTCATTCATGTATGGATTTGTATTACCTGATTCAACTGGTAAACAACAGCCGAACATATGAACTTCTACTTTCATCTAGTTGAGTGAAATTTAAGCCACAGCAAGCAGGAATATACATTTTATTAGATCAAGAAGTTGGATCACTGTCTTAGAGACTCAAGACTCTAGTTATACTCCATATTTCAGTAATGAATACAAACAGCATGAATGTGAAGGAACTAGAATATGATGAAAAATCTTAGTATGAATATTTAAGTTCATAGTAGTCCACTTACTGAGCAAATTGGATCGCCAATTCACCGTCATAGTTAGAGTAACTCGAATGCAAACAGCATGAATGTGCAGAAGCTAGAAGACGATGAAAGATCATGCAGTGAACATATTAAGTTGAAAGAAGTTATAAAAATAGTGATATCTGCATCTGTTACCTCAGAATTGGCTCCAACATTTTCCTATCTGAGTAAATGCTTCTAGGGCCATTGTGTTTTAAAAAGGTTTGGCAAATCCCTGTGAGCTGGAAAAGATAATTCCTCTCTTGTGGTGGACAGTGAGGTAGTGGTATCACATACCATTATGGTGGTTGCTCATATATGTGGTAGATTGTATCAGAATAAATGGTCATATTTTGGTTGGCGATGGTTGGACCTCTTGGAAGGTACACAATTTTGTACCTCCTGAAAAAAAGTCGTTGATCATTTCTCTGTGTTTGATGCAATATTCAGTTTTACTGCAGATATTAGACCTCAGAACTTGAAAGCATTAATTCTTTGGAGTAATTATCAATGTGATGTGTTTTCCATTCAATGGAGAATAAGCTTGTTAAGTTTCTTCTACATGCATAGCATATATAGTTGTAGATAGCACAAGAATTGACACATGAACATTTTGTATTACACATTGGAGCATCTCAATCTGTAATGACAAAAACACGCCTTCACCAAAAGAGAACAATAAAATTACAGCAAATTCATTACTTTAATCTAGCATAACATGTCAAGGGTCATTTCCTTAAAATGTCACTCTTGCAGACTTAGGGAATACACTAGTAGGAAATTAGGGAGGAGAATACCTTCACAATCAGGGAGTTTACACAGCAGTCTTAACGAGCATCAGTATCTCGAGCTGCGGTTTGATATCTTTGTTGTGAATAAGCTAGGCCTGAGTCTATCAGAAGCTGATCAGTTGAAGCATCTTGGTTACCTACTTTCTTCTTCAACTTCTCATCAATATCTGCAAAATCCAAGTTCAGCAAACTATTTGGTCGCATGAAACTCCCATTTTGTGTGAGCCTTTGTGCCATTTCCAGATCTAAATTTTTCCTGAACCCAGCGAAGCTGTCATGATAGCTTGGAGTCGTAGGCACGGTAACATCTTCTACGAGAACCAACTCTCTGAAATTGATAGCTGAGGGTGGCGTTTTGGTGAACAGGATTTGTTTTAGATTGTAGACCACACCAATGTTATGGGGGTTCTTCCCCTTGTCATACCGGTACCGGAAGTTCTCATAAGTAGTCTGCCTTGGAAACATAATATTTCAGAATGCAGTAAAATTGTTATGAGACCTAACCTATGTGGCACAAAATCGATTAGTACTGCAGGACATTAAAATGTTTTTGTATGCGTCAAAGTATCCAAACCCATGTTTTGATTGTCAAGCATCTCATACCGAAATTTGAGGGGGGATGAAGTACCAAGTTTGTGACAGATATTCTATACAAGATAATTAAGAGTATGGTTTAGAGGGCAGCTCAGGTAAAATAGATACCCTATTTGCCAAAGCCACAAGGCTTAGTAGCCTGAGCATTGTACAGTGCATATCGCTTTTCAAGGCAGGATTTCCACATTAACAAAATTAAAGTTAGTGCAAGATCATCACCTGGTTCTTTGACATCAAATAGAAGTGAAAGACGGTAAGCCCACCAACAAACCAGACAGCAATAAAGCAATAAACAGCTAGAATGACTGATACGACATCATGCTTCATAGAATGCACAAGGCTTCCCTTTATTCGGAGAAGGTTGATCAACGAAAATATAAGGACATATATGCACAAGAATGTTGATGAAGATATGAAGAAGATGAAAAAGCGGTAGTTACGCTGCATGAGAATTAAGGATCCCAGTTAGTCACTAATCACACCAAGAGAAGTTTATTCAGAGCAAGGGGTTATACAGAAAAACCTTACAAAGATAAATAAGGCTTATTATCTATCAAAACTGAAATAAACAAATCATAGAATCATCACTGCTAGATAGTATACATTTGAGACAGCGTAGGAAGAGTTTACTGTAAAAAAATTCTGTTTCTTTCTGGCCTGGTTCAATATTAAGATTATTAACCACTTCTTTCTTGCAGGAAAAAAAAGTGAGTATTAACCAGATTGTTGAATACTATTTCTGTATGTATATTGCAGTGAGAAATACGGAGTTCAATTTTTCTATGCCTGTATGTATCATGCTAGTGAAATACGAGTAATAACAGAGTTGGAGGCTAATTATGCAAGCATGTAAGGTGTGGAGCAGGGTTTTCCTTTTCCCTGAGAGTATATAAGGACATACAATAGAGTGAATCATCCTATCCCTCTCTGACATTGAATATCCACTTGAGCTTAAGACCTCGAAAGATCATCTTTTTATCAAGTATTGGGATGATATGTCATTCAGGGAAGGATTTTGACAACATTCCAATGGTTATGAAAGGAAATTTCATGGGAAACGCAGACGTATTCCAAAGAACAATCTTTCCTGATTGCTCTAAGGATGTTTACAAAAGATGAATGTATACACCCTCAAAAATAAGGGCATTCCTTTGGGGAATAAATCTGTGGCTTCTTTTGGCTATTCTAAGTCTTCACTTTCAAATATGTAGGTACTATTTCTCATAGCTTAGTACTTCATGCTGAAAGTTACAATGATGAGCTCTGCACACCACCTCTGTTTAATGCAGAAAATTCCAAATCAAAGCATCATTTACTTGTATGATATGGAACGGAAGGGATCAACTTACCAGTCCTATACACTGACCCACCCAAGGACAATGGTGATCAAATCTCTGCACACAGTTGTTGCATATCGAGCAATGAGAAGCACGAGGTGGGCGGTACAGCTTACAGGTTTCACAAAACTTGACTTTAACAGTGTATCCATTGATCGTCACATCCTTAGTTCGAGGTATCCTTAGACTACCAGACTTGCCGGCCACCAGTTCCATTGATGAAGACGCCTCTGAATCTTCAAGTAGTGGTCTATTGTTTCTTGGTATAATTCCAGGATCTCTAACAGATGTCATGTAGAGGAAAACCAAATCCTGCATATATAGTTCAAAAAATGCAAAACCAATACATATATCAGTCAAACAAAATAAAGCATACATCAATCAGAAATCTAACTCCTCAACATACAAGAAAAACTTACCAGAATAGTGAGAATGACACCTGTGGTAAGCACCCCATATCCATACAGGGGATCATGTTCTTTGATCCTGACGATCATCCTTACACAAAAAGTAATAGCTGGACATCCTATCAAAAAGGAAGATAAGTACAGGGATCCGGCATCAGGACCAAGTACCAATCTCCCACCACAAAGAAATTTCTGCCATACAACAAGTGAAAGTTCATCAATGCAATCCTAACGCAGGCAGTCTTCATATTCTAAAGCGTGCACAACCACGATTCTCAACCTTATCTAAAAAGAATTCGAGAACATAACTCGTTTTGTATGAAGAGCTACACAGCATATCCACTTTGTCTAGCAATGAAAACAAGTAACACCCTAGTATATATTCTACCAAATAAAATGGAGCCAGAACATAACCTTCTTGATTTGATCTTCCACAATCATCATTCCTTACATCAATGCAAGAAACAACTATCCAACGCTCAGCTTATGCTGCTCTGATTCTCACTTTTATCTTATGCACCTATGTCGAATACATAACACTCGAACATAGAATGTGATCCTTGACATTTCAATTTCACCTTTAATGTATAAGAGTGGCTGCTAAGCTATATAATGTTCACAAATGAGCTTGAGATAAGATTTCCAACAAGAAGTAGATAACAAACTAACAAGTCCACATAAAATGTTTCGAATACAATTGTAATAAGAAAGGCTCAAAGGTACAAGAAGATAACTCCAACAGAAGCTTATTGTTAGCGGAATGTTCCCGGGTAGGTATTCCGACTAATGAGTTGTTTCGGATCAAGATTTAAAGCCCCTAACACCTAGGAATGCTCCAGCAATCCACACAAGACAACAACAGACTCACGAATCCATATATAATACTTAAATTATCTCCAAAGTTTAAGACACGAACCGCTTAGAAGTTTGAGTCATATAGTTCTGTTAAACACTTAGACACAAACTAAAACCAAACAGGAAACCCGCGTCTAGCTAACGTAGTGCTCAACTTATTACATACTATTAACAATTTCAACGCCAATGCAAGTATAAAAAAAAAAAAAAAAAAAAAAAAGCAAGAAATTTTATGAGTTTCGTCCAACTATAAAAGCAGGCAACGATCAAAATTCAGATTAAAAGGCTTACATCAAAACCAATATGCATGCATAATGCTATACACATTCAACATGAAAATGTGATCAAAGCCTCTTAAAACACATAACAAACAAAACTGGATAAACGGAGGAAAGGGTGCACATACATTGTTTCCAGGCCAAACTTTATAGAGCCTTTCGGATTTAGCAGATCGCGTTGATGGCATGGAATGACACCCATAATCCCACGACGAAAACCCGTCAGGAGGCATGCTATTACGTCTACTAAGGATTTTTCTTTTGTCATCCATGGCTTTCATCTAACACCCATCATCAATACCTTATTCTACACAATTTGGTCGCGGGGCAGTTTTATCAAATAGTTTGGTGTGCAATATTACAACTTTATGATCAGCTTCTCCTGCTAATCGTAAATTATATATATTTTTTTTTCCCAGATTTTAATAATCCTATGAATTTCCCCAAATTTCCTTCCTGTCTATCTTTCGACAGCAAATTTTCCAAACTCTAAGGAATTGTAGCCCGGTGATCTAAGAGTTTCCTTAGCCGAATGTTGCCTCAAATTTAGGAGGTTGGCAATGCATGTCAACGTGACCAATGATTCTCATCACAACTCATTTCACTTTTACAAGCTTAATATATATACCCTATAGTATCTTATGACATATAACGGTGTGGTCTTTTTTGTGGGTGTACCGTACCCGTTGGTGTGTCTGTACACATAATTTGATCTCACATAATGGCTTTTGTAAAACCGTAACAATGTGACTTTGCTCTAATATCGTAGTAATATGGCTTTTGTACTAATCTTATGTTGGTATTAATAATATTTTAAAAATTAACATGTAGACAATAATTGTAGCTTGTAATACATAAAATGTTGTTGAATTATTAGTAAGCAATATGTCTTGAAGTATATTGTAATAGAATATATTTTTCTAATTAATTTTTCAAAATAATTTGAAATAATGCTCACACAGTTTTTATATCATGTTCCGGATATATGAAAGTATTTGCCAAAGGACATGAGAAGGAAAAAAAAAAATCTTTATACAGAGTACATTTCCTTGGCTATTCACTCAAATTATAGCGAGAGTATGTCTATTAAAATTGAATATCTACTCACTCATATCCATCTCTTGTATAGTATGGATAGATTTATATTTGTAACAATTGTTCGGCCTTTGTGGTCGGGTGCAGGAATGATTTGGTTTTTTACAATCTGCATCAAGATATAGCTTTCTGTTTGGCTAAGATAGATTCGTATATGACTAACCATTCCTCTTTTATTGTTCGGAGAAGGGAGGGATTACGCTTTCTACGTCCTCTTGAGATTGCTTATGCGCCTCCCCTTGGTTTTGATATAGTATCCATTGGCAGAGATTGTCAAGCAATTGCATAGGTTTCAATTCAAGTTGATGGCCATGGAAAAGTTCTTCCAAAAAGATTGGGATGGGTTCCCATTTTTCCTATTTAGAAACTAAAATGTTGTTTTCATTTCGATTCCTTTTATTTTAATTTAATATTATAATTGGGTGAAAAAGTTTGGTTGGAATCACTATCTATTTGATATGTAGACTATTGGTTGATTTTTTAATTGTTTAATGCCATAGACTTTAGAAATTTCACTACTTATTTAATACTCAACCCACTTGTATTATTTTTAGATTAATTTAAATTATTTTATAAAATCTTAATGATATTTACTTGGTTTTTTCCCTGATTCCAAATGAGAAAGAAAAAAAAATAACGAAAGGAGTATGTCCCATGCTTGCTTTATGTTTATTTTTTATTTGATGTGTATTTTGTGACCACTCACAAGTTGCCAATGGCATCGTAAGTGGATAGTTATAGATGATGAGAATTTTTTTTCCTAATTGATGGGGGTGAATGTAGGGAAAAAGAAAATTTTCATCGATGAGTGTAGTGAAGACGCAGGATTAATAACAGTATGTACAGATATAACTTTTTAGGAGATTATGATGTGCAAGTGTAGTGCAAAGCCGAAGTGGACGACAGGTGAAAAAAGTTATTGTCTATGTCCCCTAACATTGTTTTATTTGACTATTTTTATGAGAGTTTTTCTTTTGTTAAAATGGAGCAATTCGGAGGAGTGATATTTAGAAAGATGTGATTTATGAGATTACGTAGATAGCAATATATCATAATGACATGCATTGACAAAAGTGAATTTAATGAGGAATACAAAGCTGTATTAACGTGAATTTTAACATTTAATATATAATTTAAAATATTTCTCTATTTATAAGATAAAATTTTCAAAATTTTATTTTAAAATATATTTAATAAAATTTTTATAATAATATAATAAAAATTTTAAATTTTAATTTTAATAATAAAAATATTGCAAACAAATGAAAACGGAGAAGATATAATAGAGTACAAAAATTACTTTGAATACTCAGCTTTCTCTACGTTCTCCCCCTGCTGCTATTTTGGGGCATTATCACTATTTTTTTTATTTATATATTTGAGGGTTTAATTTCACAATCGGGTATTTTTAGCTTTTTTAAAAAATAATGTCGGGTTGATTTATTAAAACTTAAAAGAAAACTTTTCTAAAGTCGCATGCATTCTGAATTCAATTCTTATTTATTGGCATTGTTAGACAACTCTAACTACCAAAACATATATATAATAATAAAGTAAAGCAATAATTAATTTGAATTAGCGTATCTAGGATGATTATTTAGCATGGGATTATTCATCAAAAATTATTAAGTTTTTACATATTAAGTCCCTCGCTCTCCCTCTTGCATAGCTATCAAAGGAAAATAGATTTCTTTATCGTCTCTACTCACTTTGTCCAAAGCATAACATTACGACCTTTAGACATGCCGATGTACGTACTAGGACTACTGAATAGTTTAAAATGTACGTACCAAAATTTAGTAAATTTTTGGAAGCTTAATTATTAAGCACTATAAATATATAGCTGGTTGCGTGCATTAATCTATGGGGCTCATGAATGGGACGTTGAGTTTGATAACGTCACCGTGAATGCCTCCAACAAGCAGAGGGACAGCACTGCCCACAAGATCCCCGGAAGAAGAGGCGTATATAGAGCAGTTGGTGATGGGGTGGTGAATGCGGGCTCTTAGCTGGAGGAGGTCGGCATTGATAGACATGTTGGTTTTGGCCAGATCGATGTTGACTCCGAAGTTGCCATCAGAGTTGGTAACGTTAGACGCAATTTGAGTGCCCCTCAGTGTAACCCGCACAGGTACATTGGAGAGGGGTGTGCAAGGGGTGAATACTGAGGGGATGCATGGCCCTGTTACTGTGGTTGAGCAGCGAGCAGTTCCCGTTACATTTACCCTCTTTAGGGTTGTGCCCTTGATGGCCACCTGGCCCGTGGCTTTGGGCGAGGTGATCACCAGGGATTCTAGGACTAGTGCGCATGCAACACACAAAAACACCGATTTTGCAGTGATGGCCATATTTTAGAGAACTTTTTGAGAGGGGTCTGTATATGCAAGTATTAATTTAATTGGATGGTAATTGTGGTGTGGGTTTTGTGAGGGAAAGGGGGAGTTAAAAAGGCAGCCATTTATAGATAATCTACGTATGTGCATCTGCATGCTGCATTGCGAAGGAAGTAAAGGACAACTATGGTACGTACGTAAATGAACAGTCAGAGAATTAGGGCTTGTTTTCTTTTCTTCTAACAACGTACGTTTAGTTTTGGCTTGACATTAATTAAGAGTAACTAACTAACTAACATTTAATGAGCTACGATCATTTTCGCAAAGAACCCTAGCATAGCGAGCTACAAGTTGTTGGTAATTGTCAATCATTTTTTCATTTTAGACCGTTATTATATGTAATCATAATCTAGGCTAAAAGTCAATAGTAGCTTCATTCCCCATGGGAATGTGTCGTAGGCTAATTAAGCCTATGCTCTTAATGCACCGCGAGGCTCACATAATTAAAGTACAATTCCTAATAAGAATGAATTTACTAACTCGTTTAGTTTAGTTTTGTATCCCTTTTTTTTATTATTCCAATAGTATGTATGTATCGAATAACTTGTTTTTCCATTAATATTTATAGTCTATTTGACAAACGGATATAAATAAAATATAGAAATAGTAACAAATTTATTGTCTGTAATAGCTTTAAGGAATACTCATATTGATTACCTTCGCAATGGAAATTCATTCAACTTCAAATACATGTTTTTCTCGATAAATTTTTATTAGTTATATAAAAAATTAGACAAAACTAAGTACCATATATCTTATTTTTTCAACCATTTTAAAATATAAAAAAAACTTTTCAATGATTACACAAAAATGTATTCATTAATTTCGATTTGTCCATAATTTTTTAAATCCTGTCCATTCATATATTTAATTTATTTAACAATGAAATTCTCTAATTAGAAACAAGAAAAAATTAACCACTTTATCTTCCATTAGTATGCCTCAACAAGCCAAAAACTTTTGATGATCTTAATTATTGGTTTTGTTTACCTTTAATTGCGTTATGATTCTTCTACCCACCCATATTGAACAATTGTCATTTTTCTAGAAATTTCACACAAGTACCCAATAACGTGTTATAATTGGTTTTTCAGTTTTAATCAGCTGTCAAATATTTTATTATTGAACCAACCAAATTGATTTTATACTTAAAATCAATTGTTATGACTAACGATAAATGATACTAGAGTTTAATATTTTGTGACCGGGACAAGTTTTCTTTATTTATCTACTAGTTTTTGAGGTATATACATTACGCATATTGTTTTATCATTTTTTTTTCTCTCATATGTGTGACTGTGAGACTGTACAAGGTTGGATATTGTCCCACATCACTAAAATACCAAGGGGCGTACAAGAAAGATGATTATAAAATATAATTACATAACAACTGAATAATTACTTACCTGGACGGGGTCTATGAATGATCAAGTAGGTTCATGGCCTAGGTAGGTGACTTCCATTGCACTATAGTAAGGATGCCCGCCTAACATCTTCCCAAGAGGAAGAGTGTACGTCATAATTTGTGATAGTGGGGGCCTGCGTACGCGCGGCCCCTTACCAATCTAGTTCAAAAGATTAGACTTGGCGGCCCCTAACCAATCCCATTCACAATCTAGTTCAAAATATTAGACTTGGCGGCCCCTAACCAATCCAATTCAAAATATTAGAGTTGTAAATCAATCTAAGTGAAATCGAATTGTTGAGAATTTGTTTGTTCAAAACCGACCTAATTCGATGAAATTTGAAACTTAATCAAAACCTTATTTTGAAAAATTGTTAATGTCATATAACTGTTATCAGGTCGAATCGAGAACAACTCTAACCAATTACATCCGAACTCGATAGTAACCCGAACCGATGTAAACTGAAGTCGTTAAAACTCAATAAATCTGAACCGTTTATAATCAGTAAACCGTTACGACCGAATCGTTTACAACCCACCCGTTATGATCGAACCGAATCGTTTAAAAACTGTTACCTCCATTCTACAAAATTTTGTATTGTTTAACACATTTGAATATTTAATATATTATCTATACCTTGAAAATGATCTTAAATAGCCTTAGCACCTGCTACAAGTACTACGTGACTTTCTGTTCTGTCACAACAGATATAACCTTGAGAATATCCAAGTGTCAAAGAATTGAAGTTTTAAACTACACCACTCCTAAGAATCTAAGATATGCAACTCTGCAACTCATATCGTATAATCAGTCAAATCGCAGTCTTATATTTTCTTGAACATCATGGGAAGTATTGCTACCCTCCGAAAGCCATAAAGGCCACCAAAGTGGAAGGCCACACAAACTGAGCTCATGAAATATACATTAAAGATTTAAGGTTTTGTATATCAAATTATGCGCACTTGTTCTTGCAAAAAACAAAAGCATACATCTACAAATTTTGTACTAGATGAATGCTTTAAACTCAAATCTGCTAAGTTCTACAAATGAACAAACTCAATAATGCCTTCAAATATAGCCACAATAACTTCATTTCCAAAAGCCATACTTATTTTCATCCAAATTAAAGCTTGTTCTTTTGACAGACTAACAAAGCACATAAACTAAAACGTCAACAAAATAAAGTTATCTCTAATTTGCCATCTTTAATCATTTGGTTTCTTGTATATGATCCCAATGGAAGGAGTCAAGATATACATAACATGAGTTGAGGAAAAACAGTAGTGGCAAACATAAGTAAGTCTTTATAGTAATACGCCAGTCCCATACCATGTATGGAATGAAGTAGTCTATTGCTCCCTCGAACGGAACAACCTCTACAACGAATTGCAGACGCCTATCCCACACGTCAATTACTGTCTGTCCAACAACTCTAGCCTTCCTACATCGGTCCACCTTATCTAAGTCCTTGCTAGTGTCAGGTGGAGGTTGTATGACCTGATGCGATCCGTATTGCCGCATCACTCACATCGTCAAATGGAACTCGACGTACTCAAAACATACGAGCGGCGCAACGACACGTCACTCGTTCTCCTCGCCTTCATCCTCAGGATACAAGATCCCATATCATTTATCCAAAAATGATATAAAAACATTAGATGTTGAAAACAAAAGTACGTAGAACACACATATGAATGAAAAAAGAGTTGGAATGTTACCTAATCATCTGTCATCCTATCTAATAAATCTCGTAAAGACTTCAAATAAGTCGCAAGGTGAACACGAGTAATATGATCGACCAACCATCTCGTACCATAAGCCTCTATATCTATAGCGTTCCTCGACTGGATAAATACGTGGACCTCCCATCCCTCCTCAGCTCCTCTGCGGCGTGTAGGTATCGCTAGGCAACAGATGGTGATATGCTCCCACGCCTAAAGTTGTAGGTTAATAAATGGAATGGGTTAATTACGTTTATTAGTTACCATGTAATGAACGCCTAGAAGAAAGGGGAAGAAATTGAGATGTAAATTGAGGGAAATGATGCCAAAATCCGGTAGATTTGATGATTTGTGGTCGGCGAACAACACGAAGTAAATGGAGAAGAAGAAGGGAGAAAAGGGAGAAAGGAAGAAAATAGAAGAAAGAAAGAAAGAACCAGGATTGGCGGGCAACGATTTCGCCTTGACTAGGAATGCCCAGCCATATTCCATGCAAATCGTCAACGATTTTTGTCCGGACCAAATTCGGCTTATTTTTTAAATTAGTTTTGCAAGTAGCTTATTTTTGCAAATTTAAAAAAAAAAAGCTTAGAATTTTTTTTTTTTCATGCAACTATTTAAAACTTTTTGAAATATTCTGTCGAACTTGACACAAAATCAATAAATCTTCTCTAAAGTTTCATGCTTTCTGTCATCCTGATATTCCAAACTAGTAAAAACAATAAATCAGCTAAAATAACCAAATTGTTATGTTATCAACCCCAAGCCCCGGCCAGAGCCCCCAGATAAACAAAAGGTGTGAATTTTGCATTAAAACAACCAAGTGTTCATGCATTTGCTTAATGTTACAAACTTGGAGCATTAGTTGAACCTATATGTTTTTCCTTTTACTTCGATGAATTAGGTAATGCTGTTATCATTCTCAACAGTGACTTTGCTTGCCCTTTCTTCTTCCAAATATTTTGAACGATATTGCAAAGAATAATCAATCCATTTCTCACATATACTGATATACCGTAGTTGGACGCAGATC
The DNA here is from genome assembly GCA_026401315.1 of Dysphania ambrosioides. NCBI lineage: Eukaryota > Viridiplantae > Streptophyta > Magnoliopsida > Caryophyllales > Amaranthaceae > Dysphania > Dysphania ambrosioides. The sequence continues at coordinate 13,256,608 of CM048661.1, forward strand.
ATCAGTTAGATTGTGCTATTTTAAAGCTTATTACGATATAAGATTAGTCTCTCTAGTAGGTATGTTTAGTACTAGGTAAACAAGTTAACTGTTTCCCAGTGGTGCTATGAATATGTTAAGTTGTTTTTTTTAGAGTCTTATCTTCTTGTGCTTATGAATCTAGCTCTGTCTTTCTATTCAAGTTTATCCTTAGTATTAGAGTTACAGCTTCTGGCTTCAGACTGTGAACTCTGCCAGCATTCACGTATAATCATTAAGTTTAGCTATCGAAAAGGCTGGATAAACATCTATATCCATCATTTTTCATCCATAATGGACCAAAGGTATTTCAAGTTCCTATTCAGCAGTATAGAACCAATAATTTCAGAATCTTCAGATAGTATATTTATGAAGTCACAGTCCCCAAATGACAGCTTTTTTCTGTGCCCAGTTAAGATAGCATGCAAAATCATTTCTCACTTGGTGGAATTCTTGCACAGTTGCACTGGAGCTAAAATTTCACAAGGAGACATAAAGGACAGGCACAGTAGTCCCACATCAAAAAAGAAAGAAGATACAAGATTGGACTTCGCGTCATAAATAACAAAGACAGTTGGGGATAGTTATACGAAGCCACGTAGTAAGCACAGAGCGAACTATTCTTTCGCCTTTTACTAAAGAATACCGTGTGGTTGCTGCAATCAGTGGCATACGTTAATTTTTGGAGGAGGTTCCTTGACAAGGGCCTTCCATTAAACCTAGTTAGTCAAATCTTGTATCAGAAACAATAGAGATTAATTACTGAAAGAAATAGTGGCTTTCCAGGTGTGTAATATGACCCTAGGGCCTAGGCTCCTAGCTTTGAGGAATGCATGCATGCTTCAGTTTATTATCCCCAGCTTCATTTAAAATGCTAGACCCAAATCAATGACAGAAAATAATAGTAATAAGTTTCTGTAGATAAGCCTGCAGTTAATAACAATTTTAAGATGCCTTGCAGCAGAGTCGCCAAGTAAAGTGCTAGTATATGGGAAGCTAGTGCTACTAGAATGTTATTGATGAGGATGGCGGTGATCAAGGAGTACAGACAAGCAAACATTATGCGAAATACGTATAGTGTATCTAACATACGTCACAGGTCTCGACAATTCAGCCACTCCTTATTTGAGTTAAGAGAAAAAAATGAAGTTACGAGTAGGGACTAATATTTGGACTAATTTTCAAGTAAAATATGATTTTTTGTTGATATATATAATTTAAACATATCCATATGTTATTAGATTTGTCTCAAAATATGGTTTTTTAATATGTAAATTTTTATAATATATATTTGTAGATATTATACTTGTTTCCCTAGTACTGCAATCCCACCCAGTGCTAAGCACCTTGTTCAGATGCAAATCGTATGGAAGTTCTGAATTCCACAAAGCAAACCGAGACCATATTTCACACAGTGCTTAAACTGAAAGAGGATAGTTCTCAATCATACCTTCTACTTGCGAAAAATGTCGAATTGCCTAACAAGTCAGGCATTTGCACCCCACACGAATTTACTCACTAATTTAATTAGCTAAAATAAAGTTAGTTTGAGGTAGAGGAACAAGAGGGTGTCAAGTAAACAAAGGGCACAACAAACTTTTGCCCATGCTAGCTGCCTATTCACCATAACTGCAGGCAACTAGTTGATCACACTCCTCTTCTTGGCTAAAACATATGCCCAGAAAATTCCACATCAATCAAGAACTTAAGACCAAAATTATGAATTATTATAAATTACTAAGGAAATTTTGTACGCAGCACACAGTGAGTACATATCAGATATTAAACTGATAAGAACAGATACTACACTTGATCTTAGCCCACGTATCAGATATTAAACTGATAAGAACAGATACTACACTTGATCTTAGCCAAAAGGCCGAGAAAGGTATGAATATTCAGGTCTCAATTCCTGCGTTTTATTTCTTGAAGTTGCGGCAGCCTCTTCGTTTCTTTTCAATGTGGTTCAGCATTCAAAACTTAGGGGTTATATTCATAACAAGCTTTCTGGATTAGATAAATAAAACAAAGACATAAGTCGTGGAATCTTGAAGGGAAAATTTATCACACTTCAATACTCCGAAGTATTTATGGGTAGGGTAAGTAGATTAAAAACTTTGCAGACTGTAGAAAAGATAGAATAAATACAAGAAGTAGAGTTGTATAGGGTTACAAATACTAGTATAAGAACATATTAGGCGTAGAATCCGAATATGAGTATACCTGAGATCCTTGTTAAGAGCATTAGAACAAACAGTATATATATGCCGAGAATTGTACAGAATATTCAAGTAATACACGAGATCAATTAAACCAAAATATTAGAAAGACTTTTACAGACTTCCATCATGTACAAATGCAGAAAAGTTTATCACACAAATCCTTCCTTCGGTATTTTGGTCGTTGTACACTTGTATTCTATCTTCTGCTACCCATTTTCCTTATACTTACTTTTCCTACGTATCTTTTCAAAATAAAACAGATTACAATGGTTCATAATATCAAAAGCACCCATTCAACCCTTATAGTCAACAGATTATGATCTGATGACACCAGCAAAAGAGAAGTGTTAAGAAGTAAATATATTTCACCAATGTATTTGGAAAGTGGTTGCAAGACACAGAAAAACCCATATTGAGCTGCCATACTCATAATAAGCTGGCATACCCAGATTGAGTTGGCAAAATATTGTATAAATACGTGTTGAATGATGCAAATGTAAAAAGAATGTTTTCTGAAAGAAATAAAATCAGAATAACAGAATTATTCTCTTATTTTTCTTCCTCTGTCCTTCATTCTTAATCTCGCCAGATTCAAGAACAAGCAAACACAGATTGTGTTTGTTCAAAATATGACAATCAGAATTTAGGAGCAGAAATCTGTATCCAAAAAAGAAAGCGCTACGAATATTACGCCTATTTTATAAATTTATTCATTGTGGTTGAAACCTGTTTTGCCAATCAAAAAAATTGTTAAGGTTTTTTTAAACTATGAGATTTCCATAGATATGATCTAAGCCGTTGGCCAAGAAAGGTATGATTAGCCAAGACTTGTCTTAATTACCTGTATTTGTTTTTATGTCGCTTCAGCCTCATGCCCTCATCCGTCACCTTTCCGATGCAATCGTCAATGTGCGCATGGCTACCTAGAGAAAATCACCCAGTCAAGATCAGAAAAGACTTGACATATGTAGAAGAAAACCTGCTGCAAGTCAGAGAAGTGAGGGAGCATAAATCTCCAAGGGATCATAATCATCTTTGGAATACCAGACTGTGGGGTACATTCTTGCACAAGTCTCATGTTGGCCACAATAAATCCGTACGAGATGTATTTCAGATTGCCTAAATACCAAAGACAATGTCTGAAGTAGATAAGGACCCCTTTTCCTAGCAGTGAAATAAGGCTCAAGAAGAAGAATCTAGTGACCTCACCCTGTTACTCAGAAAGCACACTTAATACTCCTGTCTACACAGTTTTCTGAAAAGAGAAATTGATAACAATTCTTGATAATACAAGCGAAAGGGAAAGGTTATTGAAAACAACATCATGTAGCCCAACTCTATATCATTTAAAAAAAAAAAACCAGAAAATGGCCAGTTGACCTTACCAATAATCACACAATGCAGTAATGCACATTATAGGTATGAATATTGAGAAGAAACATAGTGTTCTACCTATACCATATTTTCAATAACCTGAAAGTACAACACAACTCAAAGGCACCAAAAATCAAAACACAATAGAGAACAAATTACGTTATTGACAGCAACTTCAAATAGTTACGAAGTACATAACAGGAGAAGGAGAGAAGCTGCGCCTGCTGGGATGGGGCCACAAAGAAGAATTTTGCCAAAAAAATTTGGACCATTTCTCGATTTGTGCGTGTCATCCTTGCGCAGGGGCCATGCTAATCTTCTCTGTATCGTTCCAATTTTATCAGATGTCTCCGAAGAGACAGTCGTGTTAGGTACACTAGAATTTATAAAAAAGGGAATCTATTCTCAGTTTTTCAATGTGGGACTGACTAGTTCTGCTCCAAATCTTCGATAGTATTCACACTCTGGAACAATAACCTAACAATTTGTGAAAGCCCAACTCTTCTTTATCAACCCCCTGAAAGCTCTTATAAGGCAATAAGACACAAAAGGTTATCCTCTTGTCTGTATTAGTCAGCTTGTACTCTAGCCTGAAAACTTCTAAAGACCAGATAATACCCATGATCTTAGCCTAAAGCCCAAGAAACCTTAACCATCCCTATGAGGTATCACTAAAAGTAAGATTATTGCTAATAAAGTCTGCAATTAGACAAATAGTGGTAAGAGTGAGTAAATAAACCAGCTGCAAGCCACAAAGCAAGCAGGCAGGCATATATATCCTCATAACATGTTCATCTTTGAACTAGGGTCCCTTTGCATAGATTTCAGCAAGACGTAAATCTTAAATAAACCTAAAAAATTAGGTTTATTAAAAATAACACCAATGTAAAAATACACAACTAAGCGGCACAAATAGTTCCATTGCACGCTTCATCAGAAAATATAAAAAAACGGAGATCTCGAGTTACAAAATTACGAAACTAAAAGATGAACTATTTCACCATAAGAAAATCGATCATTCTAAAGTAAAAAAACTAAAAAAATTAGGAAAGAAGGCAGTCCATTACCTAAATACTCCGTATGATGCGTTACAGAAAGTAGAAAGATGAGGCGCAAATGAAGTTGAATAAAAGAAATGCGTGCAAAGCTATGATTTATATATAGGAAGTATTGGCGCATGAAATGATCATGTTTAAGCAGGGTGACCTGCCATTCTGCCCCGTGTAGTCTTGTCATTGCAATGCTCGAAGGCGGGGGATTTTCGGGGTTAAATTATTTGCTCGCGTTTGTGCTTCGGAAATCGGGATTTTTCTTTATAAAATTACGTCAATATGGGGTATTCAAAGTCAACTTGGGAGGGCTTTCACTTCAAGTGATACCAACGGTTTTAGTTGGTTTATGGTAGTGTTATGAAAGATATCACGTAACAAATTATTGTGGTTAAACCACGTATGTTTTGATCCAACGAAAAAAAGGTGTTCCGAAGTTTTAAGTAAGTGGATTGATGGCATATTTCATTTAACGTGCATATGAATATAATTCTTTGTGCAAAAATAAAAACTAGATTTCCCTCTTGTACAACTGATAAGTGTTATCTATACTTGTTTTTACTACTTATTCAAATACATATTATGGAATATTCTTGATCAAATTTATGATTTTTATGCATATTTTTTGTATTTTACATTTGATACTTTCAACGATAGTGCTATTTGAATCAAATAACACTATTTTCAATTCACCAAGTTTAGCGTAGATGAAGACAAGTGTATGGTTGAAATCAAAAGTCTAGATTACGAGTGCGAAAGTGCAAGAAACAACTCACTCCATGGCTTTATCGTAAGATAGAAATTAAAAAGACATGGTTCCAATAAAATTGTTTACATAGAAACACCTTAGGGTGCAAGAAACCGTTTTCTATATGCTTATACATGAAAACGTTTTTCTTTATTTTTATATCTTTTGTGTGTATAAATATATAATAAATATATCTGATATAAAATATATATCTTATATCTCAATATCCTGATATAAATTATATAAGGTATGAATTAGAAAAGTCTCACTAAACTAGACAATTGTAGTTATCAAGCCATTGAACTCATTGATCATATGATATCTAGGACTAGTGCCCTCTTCCCTCTTCAAACCATAGAGATATTACCTTCTTTAAATACGAAGTACAAAGTACTGTTTAATGGTTCCGACTATGAAATGTGTGAGTTAAATATTATCCGGTTTATAATATGATCCCACAAAGCTTTAGGTTCCTTCTTATCAACAAAATACACTTGACTTACTACACGAATATTCAGCCTCCCAAATCTTCTTCCTTCATCGTTTCTGGCTTCTTAGTTTTGTTTCCTACCCTTAATATACATTACTTGTGTAGTCCTTGTTGGCTCAAAATATACTACTTCACCATTCTCTGCCAGAGGGAGAAATAGTTAACCCCATCAAACAATTCAATCCCAAACTTAGTATTTACATATAGGTTGTTTTGGTAATGCATACTAATCATCACCATCATACGCTAATGTTAATAATTAACGTTGGTGATATTGATATTATAGCTAAATTCAAATGTCTTAATTTATCAAAATTTCTGATATCAGATCCAAAAAATCCGTATATTTAAATTTTAAAACTTTTATGAATTGATTCGGATTCTTAACCCATAATCAGTGGCGAATATAGCTGTTGTCCTGGTGGATCAAATGACTCATAATATAGTTGGCCCAAAAAAAAAAAGATTTTGGATGCAGTTTTTAGTATTATTATTTTGTTGTTTGGTAAAAAAAATGTATTACATGTTTGATTATCGATTGTGACTTATCAGACGAAAAATTCTGAATCTGCCAAGCCCCATAATCATACCTACCATATACGGAGTAAGCGAGATTTATTGAAAAGCATGGAGATTGGAGAAAGTGAAAACAGTACATGGAAGCCTTTTATTAATTCTCGGACAAACAAAACGATATTCATCAGATGACAAACTTGCATAGCAAGTCCCTCTCCCCATCATCGCATGTATATATAGCTAGTAATTAAAGGAAAAGGGATTAATTATTTTTAGTCTTTTTTTTTTTTATTAAAAGTATGGATAAAAACTAAAACAGTAATTTTAGTAAAAAAAATTTGGAAGCTTAATTAGGCATATAGAAGTTGTTGCATTAAAGGACGTGGCTAAAGAATGGTACGTCAAAATGACCAACGTTGCCAAAATCGCCGCCAAGCGGCTGAAAGACAGGGCTGCCCACAAGTTTCCCCGAAGACGGGCCAAACATAGAGCAGCCGACAATGGGGAGGCCAATTTGGACTCCAAGCCTAAGGAGATCGGCAGCGCTAGTTACGCGGACGTCGGCCAGATTGATGACGACTCCGAAGTTGCCATTAGAGTCAGTAACGTCAGACCCAATTTGTGTGCCCTCGAGTGTAACCCCTACAGTCACATTGGAGAGGGGCGTGCAGGGGGTGGATGATGAGTTGGTGCATGGGCCAGTCACTGTGGGTATGCAGCGAGCAGTTCCGGTTATATTTATGGCGTTCAAGGTTGAGCCATGGAAGATCACCTGGGCATTGGCTTTGCTGGCGGTAATCGCTAGGGACACTATGACTAGTGCAATGCACAGAAAAGTGGATTTTGTAACGAAGGCCATTTTTTGCTTAAACAAGAAAAATGGTTTTTGGGATGAGTATGTGTATGTACTATTGCGAGTGTTGATTGAATGATGATTGTGGTTTGAATTGTGAGGTAAAGGTGGAGTGATAAGGCAGCTATATAGGCAATTTAATGTAAGTGCATTATGCTGATTTGCTTGCTGCATTGCGAAAGAAGTTGAGCAAAGCAAGGTCAATTATTCTACGTACTTAAATGAAATTTAAGTCACGTAATTGGGGCTAGTATACTTTATTTCTAGGGAGCCGAGTTAAACAAAAACAAGGCAAGATTTCACACCCTTGAGCTATTCGATATCAGCAGGGTTGCGTACGAGGCAACAATTGGAAAATGTGATAGAAATATAACCTATACTTGTAATAAGATTCTAGTCTATCAGTATCCATGTTCTCATGTATTATCTTTCTGTACTTATTACAAGTTATCTTATACATCATTTGTGGATAAGCGTTCGTTTCCTTTATAGTTCGTATATACATACCTATGAACTTTGTTTCGTGCCTGTCCTTTATCCCGTGCAGGCGAGGTCATATGGTGATCCAAAACTCATTACTGATGACAGTAGGAATCGACCAAAGCAACGTCCATGATTTAAGAGGTTAATTAAGAAATAAGCCTGATGACGATAACACTGACAGATGAGTCACCTTGCAATTTATGTCAATTAGCGGCCATAATAGAATTAGTCCTTGGAGACTTGTTATTACCTATGGTGTAAGATGTGATAGTGTTTTGGAATATCCTGTTTTATTTAGTGGACAAAATGGAGGTCTTGGATGATTTATGTTGGATTTGAGAAATGTCTGAAATGTGTTGAATTAGACACATCAGAGTTAATTATATTGGATTTTTGGTTGGTTTTTGCCAAGTATTTGGGTTATGGTAATGATGAAAAGGATATTTGCAAAAATTTTCATGGAAGGACTTACCATGAAATCTAGACTTCACTCCATCGTCCAACTTCAATCATGAAGTCACTACCTGTGCAGAGACTTCAATCCAACCAGAAAATTTGAACATCAGTCCAGGCTCATTTTCAATTCAACCCCAAAGTTGTAAAGTTGTTGTCATTAGCAGCGGTTTCCTATCAAACCTCAACTGAAGGTCTTTTTTTCAAATTAGTTTAGGATGGAAGTATTTTCCAAATTTTTTTAAAAAGAAAGTTAAAGAAAATTGGGATCTTGAGTATAGTGGTTTTTTCACTAGCTGGTTACAATTCACCCACATGTATTGAAAAACCGGCATTTTTCTAGAAATAAAAAGTCCTTTCTCCTTCGCATAAATACCCTAGAAATTAAAGTGTGGATACTAGATAGTGACTTATTACTTCGTGACTAATGATATTGGATGACTAAAGTCTTAGAAGTTCAGCAATTTTTGGAGACACAGGAGAAGTTTTCTTTGGTCAGCTATTTGATTTGTTGATATGAGATATGACATGGTTTCTACAGAGTAAGACATGCAAACAAAAATTAGGGTAGGTTTGATAAGCTTGATGTAGAAGCCACCCCCATTTGTTGAACAATGGGAAACTGTACTACGGAATACTAAACACTTGCGTAGGCAGTCCATTTACTACTACATACGGTTTTTTTTAGAGAATATGTATAACTGGATGTCCTATGAGCTGGGACTTGGGAGGTCCTAGGGGAAGTTAATTGTTTGCATTGCGTATAAGGAAGCATGCATGCATAGTTAATTTCTATTTTCGCGCATGTTGCATGTACTCCATAATAATTCTATTCTAATTCTTCTCAAAGGATGTGTATTCTAGTTTTCTAGTTAGATCGTACGTGAGCACCGAGCACGCATTTATTCAACATTGTAAGTAGTGTTGGATGTACATTTTTTTTTTTTTGAAATAAACAGATATAGATGAAACCAAATTATAGAGATCACTTTCGTGACATTTCAACCAATATACAATCAAATTTAAATACTCCTATTAGAATATTTATTCTTCTTGAAGGTTGGAGATCTAGGCTATTTCAATCATACAATAACAACATAAGTTTGTACGAGGTTAGAAAAAATAAGACAAATTAGGCGCCAATTTGGTCTCTAGGATCTGTAGAGGAGAGACATTCTTTATTACGAACTGGAAAGTGGATGGAGCTCGGAAAAAAGTTATGAGCAAAACAATTACTTGGATAATGGATGCATGTATAGATCGGGTTCATCACCTTTTAGAAGGAATGTGTTGAGAATGTGGGAAGCGAGTAAAAACTACTTTGTCCATCACTTGGAGTTCTAAGCTATCCGGAGTGCCGTGGAAGAAGCACATAGATATGGAGACAAATGGATTGTTAAAAAGGATAGCATTGATGCAATTGAAGCTATAAATAGATATGCATTATGTGGTGAAAGAAGGTAGGTAACTAGCTTCAGATATAATTCATTTAGCTAAACCCTTTAAATTGATTTGTTAGATTGAAGTTAGCAGAAGTCTTAGTGCGTAAGGGACACTCCCTTGGCAGTAAGGCTAGAGAGGGTGCCTACAGGCTACATCATAATAGTTTATGACTTTATGAGTGCTTTCTCCGTTGCCGAAAATTTAAGCCTAATCGAGCTCGATAACTCAAATTCAAGCAGTTAAATGTCGAAACTCGGACTCGACTCGAAAACTCAATTACCGAGCTCGACTCGAATTCGAGAACGTTTAAAGCTCGTTTCAAGCTTAAACTCCAACTCATTTTCACCTTGTTTGAAAGCTTAACAAGCTTTAAGTACTTATACCCAAATTGTGCTAACAAAAAGTTTAAGTTTTATCTTTAATAAGCTCGATTTGATTTTAGACGGAAAATACTATTGAGTTTATATATACTAATTGCTTCAAATTATCTATCAATTTTTTTGAACGTGAGATTTTTGGTTTATATAACAAATCATCTTTTACTTTTTTAGTTTTTCTCCGTAGTTTTCAAATCGAGTTTTGTTTTACTCAATTTGGCTCGTTACCTTATTGAGTTGGATCTGATCTCCAGTCAAGCTTTGATTATTCGAAGCTGCTCCCGCAATTATTGTTCCTTCTTCAATTCCACACCCCTCACCTCAATCTTGAAAATCCCCCCAATTCAACAAACATTATTCCGATTCCACTACTCAGAGCACTCTACAATGGCGGCAACACCAATGCCTGGAAACCCTAATTTGGACGGTAATCCGCCGCTGCTGCCACCGCCGCCTGGAACTGACATGACCGGAATATGCTTCAGAGATCAACTATGGCTCAACACGTACCCTCTCGATCGCAATCTCGTTTTCGATTATTTCGCTTTGTCTCCCTTCTACGATCGAAATTGCAACAATGAGCAGTTGCGAATGAACTCAATTCATCCTCTCGATCTCTCTCATCTGTCGTAAGTTATACCCTAAATTCTTCACTTCTCCTTGTTTTAGGTTTTTTGGGTGTTTTTTGTTCTTAATGTGGTTGTTAATTTAGGTGATTATCATTGATTGTTGTTCAGTTTAGGAATTGAGCTCATGGTTCTTTTAGAAGAATAAATTCTTAAGTCTGTTGAGTAAGTAATGGTAGTGAAACTTAGTGTTATTGTTTAGGATTGGGGTTTCGGGTTCGTGTAGCGAAATCGTGTTTGTTTGGAGAGAACCGGAGGGGGGTGGTGTTAAGAATGGATGAGTACATGATTGAGAATCACAATTCCATTTTCTACCTTATGGGATTGTTTCGACAGATGAACTTAAAAAGAGCCAATATATGAAAGGTGCCGATGATTAGCTATAGGTTTTGTATTAGATTTTTCAAGGGGTGACTAGGAGGGGTGAAGTGAAGAACGTGTCATTTAGGACACGACCATATCGTCTAGGTTATAGATTTATGTTCTGAATAAGTAGAAGGAACATTACATTGTTGTATGCTATTTGACCAATTGAGTTAAATACTAGAGGGATATACTGAAAACTGATCCAATCAAAACACAGCTCCGACCTGCAATTATACCTAAACACTTTAAGCAATTAGTGTTACATTACAGTCTCGTCATGGTGAAGGAAGGGATTTTCTTTGAGTTCTATCGTCTTTTTGGCATCTTCTTGCAGTAAGATTTAACTAAATGAGAGATGCCTTCTCCATCAATGAAATACACCTGCAAAGTCATCAGTATAGCAGTAAGTAGTAGGAAACATTTTAGGGTTGGAACCTACTATTGTTATATGCGCTTCTAGTTTTAGATAGAAACCCGCCTTTTTACCAGTAGAAAATTCTTCAGATTTTAAGTACAATGCAGCTGGGCCAGCAGTGAATGAGGAGTGATTCTCATCCTGCCAAATCTTGTATAAGTAGATTAAATTTAGGAAAAATTGAAACTAAAAATACAACCTTTGACCCATCTTGTCTATAAAGGCCAACCTTCAATTTATTTCTGAAAAATCTCACCTTTCCACGATTTGTATTTTAAAGTGATAAATGAAAAAATTATCGGATAACTGGTAGGTAATCCCTATGACATGACGGTTGCTTCTTAAGGACCTTTGCTTTTGAAAATTCCATACCTCTGCCTTCCCTAGAATGTAGGAAAATATCTCCATCTATGAAATAGCTTATGAAATAGCTTATGAAACAACTTTGTTGATGAAACTGTCTTTCTCCAAAGAGCTACTAAGAGCAGAGCAAAGTTCACTTTCCTAATCGGTAAGACGATGAAGACGCTCTTCTTCCTTAATAGGAGCTTAACTCAAACCTTGTCTGCTTGGAGTTTAGGTCAATAGATGGAAGATCGCTTTTAATATGACAATACTTCACACTAAGCCAATCAATGGAAGTCCCTAGCTCCGCTAGCTCCGCTAGCTGGCTTACGTGCTTTGTTGAGTCGTTTTCCGAGGTCACAATAGAAGTTTAAAGAATTGTTTTCCGAGAAGGCGAAAAGTAGCGGAGATACGACGTCCTTTATCGAAAAGACCTTGAACTAGCCTTGAACCCCGATTTCAAGCGATGAATGGGATCAGCGTGGCTCGACCAGATGGAGTTGCCAATAGTGACTAGCCACATGGAGTAGGGATGCCTTGAGGATTCGGTATCATCATCTTCACTAGACACCTCGGAAGCCAACCCAAACTAAAAGCATTAGTGATCCCCCCTTTATGATGAGCTTTCAGCATTCGATTGAAATGAACTTCATTCACTAAGGGTTCGCGGCAGAAAAAGAGTACTTTGTTACCGGAAAGGCGGGAGCAGGCGCCTAAGATAGAGAGCCATTTTTAAGATGCCGTGACCTATCAAGAAAGAAAAAAGACAGACGACCTAGTAAGCCAAAGGAGCCCAAAGAAAAGAGGTAGCCAAAAGAGTGATTCACTTTATAGAATCATGCCTTTTTACCACACTCTGTTCTCGAAATCAAAAATTAATCAACCTTGTTGAACCAGGCTACCTAAGATAGAGCCCAGAGAGAGACTTTTAGGTAATGCAATTGGTGATGAGAGAGAAAGGGAGTTGGGAGTTACCGGTTTATCAGGTAACCAGTAAATGATCACTTTAAAATACAAATCGTGGAAATTTTTTCAGAAATAAACTGAAGGGTGGCTTTTATAGACAAGATGGGTCAAAGGTTTTATTTTTAGTTTCAATTTTTCCTTAAATTTATTTATGTTTTTAATTTGGAGGGTTTTAAAGTGGTTAGAGGAGTGGAGTTTTGGAGAGCCAAAATACCTCAGAGACAGAAATGCCCAAATATATGAACTTGGAGGCATGTTACCTTTTTGATCTAGAGATATTGTTGTTCACTAACAACAGTTTCTTCCCGTGCCAAATTAATTCAATTCCCAAATCTGATATCTGATTTGATAAGTATTTTTGGTTGCTAGATAGTTTCTTAGAGTAGCAATTACTATTTTTTTTCGGGAAATGTGGTAGCATTTATGATCTCTAGGCCTCTTTTGAAATTATGTATGTTTGTGATACAGGAAGATGACAGGCATTGAGTACATGCTATATGAAGTCGTAGAGCCTAATTTGTTTGTCATTCGTAAGCAAAAGAGGGATAGTCCTGAGAAAGTTACACAAATGTTGACTTACTATGTATTGGATGGTTCTATCTACCAAGCCCCGCAGCTTAGCAGTGTGTTCTCTGCAAGAATTGTAAGCTCTCACCTTGATTTTTCTCTTCAAGGGACAGTACTAGTAAATTCTTATTGTCCAAGTTTGCTTCTAGGGTACTAGCTAGTATACTTCGCATTGCTTATTATTCATGCTACACTTTGAGCTGTGAAAACCTGTACTTGGCCAAAAATCTTGATTATTAAGTGAAGCTGAGGATTGATAAATAAAATTATTCTGCTTTTGCTATAAGATTTAATTATCCAACCTTGGAGCTTCTTTGATCATTTAAGTTTCTTGGATGGGCAGGGACGTGCTTTGTATTACATACAGAAGGCATTCACAACTGCTGCTTCCAAGTTGGAGAAGATTGGACACGGTACCTTATTGATACTTCTGCTTTCAGCCTTAGTAGAGGTTCATATTTAGTGACTTGTATGTTATTGGGTGAACATTGTTTTGGGGGGGGGGGGGGGGGGGGGGGTGGTTGGGGCTGTGCTCTTTTTACTCACATGACTTTTTGTTGGGAAATCAGCTTTGCTTTTTACAGTCTTTGGGAATGTGAGTTGAAATATTTGAAGACATACATTATCTTGATGGGAATTTCAGCATTCTGGGGTTTTGAAATTCAGGGAAAGCACATTACATAAGATCTTCAGTTACAGGGTATTTTTCAAGTGTTACTGTAAGTGTGGATCGGCCTACTGAAATCTGGGTTCTTAATTTTAGGAGAGCTTTGCTGAAACAGTTGAATCTCTTGGAGATTTCTCAATAGATAATTGACCTTCTTGCCGTTTTTCCTGCTGTCAATACTAACATACTTTCTGGATCTCTCTTAGATTTTTAGGGTTGGGACTGTGTGTCACTTTTGGCAATATATACTGGCCTTATTACTTGAAAAACGGGGTAAACCCTGAACAATTGTTTCCATCACCACTTCACCACCCTACTCCTTTGCATTACCCAAGAAAAAGGAGGAGAAAGCTGAGAATTTGAGAAGCATTTCTCAAGAAATCAGATGAAGGGTATATGGATTGGGAAATAAAGTGTAAACCACATTATATCAGCAACCCAGCTCCTATGTTGGCAAAGGGCAGTTGAAAGAATTGAAAGAAGCATAGGAAGCAAGAAAGAAGAAGCCATTACCTGGATTAGAGAGCACCAGTACTGTGCATAAAATAATGAACATGATCCAAATTCTGCTGCATGATATGAGAAGTTGACCTTGCTCTATAACTACAATGAGAATCCTCTTATCCATATCATATCTTGAGAAATCTTGTTTTATTTTACCCTTTTGGCATTTCTGTTTGTTAACTTGTTTGGATCATGAATATCGTGCATAACGATTACTGAACTGTTTTATGTGGAATTTGCCACATTCAATCTATTTACAATTCTTAGGATAGCATATACTTAATGCATTATTGCATTCTATGCCTCACCATATTTAGGGCTCATTCCAGTTATAATAATTCTAGACATAGCAGTCAGTCCTTAAAATTTACTGATGTTTGATCATACCTAGGAAAGCACTGTAACTTTTTCCATTGTTTGTTTTAACAGATGGTGAAAGTGATGATGCAAATGATGATTCAACAGCCAGTAAAGAGACTTTTGATCTCCGAGAACTGCAGAGAGTAGACCATATTCTTGCTTCGTTGCAGCGTAAGGTAAGCTATACTTGAGAGTGTTATGCGAATTTCCAATTCGACTTTCCGTATATGCTTGAAAAGTTCCTTAGAAGTACATGGGTAAGCATGGTCTTCGTAACTCCACTTGATTGGACTCTACATGAACCAATGCCCTTCAAAGACTGACATTTGTTGCCCTTGGATATCTTTCTACTTCTCAGTACCCTTGTTGCAATGAATTGCCCTTTTTTATTTTTTACCTTGGCTGAGTTGGATCCAATATTTTTGATGTGTACCCCCTCACCCCTCATCGCTACACAATCTCATCTTAAATGAGGTGAAGTGTATATGTTAAAAAGTCTAATAGAAGCAATCCATGACTAGTCAAGGCCAGATCTTTGCAACGTCTTGACGTTGGAAATGTAAGGACAATTTTAAAATTAATTGCGTAAATAAAGATTTAATTCATGCTGATCAGGCCTTGAACTCTCTGGTGGCCATGTGGGATTGGAGAGGGTCTGGCACAAGAATGGGCATGGAAGATGACCCAAAACAGCTAGTGCTTTCTTTGAGTCCAATTCTCCCATCATTTTGCAAACTCAATTTACAACACCCAAAAATTAAACAAGATCATGTCTTCCTAGGCCTCTGAAGCCAAAGGAGGGAGAACCCACATTTAAATAATCTCGCCCACAGTTCTGCCAATCCAATATTCAGAACTGATTGCTAGAAAAAAAGCAGCACAACAATTCTTTACTATATAGACAATCCCTTTGTTTAATCTTTTTATGAGAGCCTCCAATTTTACAAGAGGCCTCTCAGCTAAGGAGTTGTATACCTATATGAAGCAACGTACTAAGTGTCATAGTGACATAAGATGGAATGCAAATCATCAAGGTCAAGAAGGAAGGGCTGATTACCAACCACCTTAAGGACAAGGTGGAAGTTTGGGTGGCCAGTAATGTAATGAACTGATATGTGGAGGAGGGATACTTTAGGTAATGCTTAATAGTCCTTGGAGTTAGCTTGAGGGAGGGGTCACTACTTAGCTAATAAATTAGGGAATCAGTGAAAGAGGAGGTATGTTGAACGATGATATCTGTTTAGAATGTTTAGCTTTGGGAGTGAAACAAGCCACTCGAAAGCTTGTTTTATTGGTTACATTTAGGGTAATTTCCAGCTTATCTATCAAATTAGTCTTCTTTTTCCTTTTCTTGATTTCAGCATTATTACTCAGTTCATAACAGTTAAGAGTCTTTGAAAAGTAAGTCATGACTAGTCAAAGCCTGATCTTTGCATTATTGCATATACCCCACCAGCAGCCAGATTCATGCTGCTTTTTTTTGTTTGTGGGGGAGGGGGGGGGGGGGGGGGGGGGGGGGGGGGGGGGGAGAGTGGCGTTTGTAATAAGCATTAAGCTGGTCGTCTGTGAATCAGATGATACTCTGGTTTGACATGACCACATGAAAATATTGTCCTGTTGGGTATCTCAATTCAAGATGGTTGTTTTGTTTTAAGAAACAAAACCTTTATTTCTGAGCGACATAAATCCTCACTTTCATTCTTGTGGAACTTTTTCTTTCAAAAATCCATAATCTCTCAGTTAAACCCTACTTTTACCTATATAATCAATATCCTATTTGAGGTTTGGTTGGTCGAGATTTTCAGCTTTAATTGAGATTTACCCTATAAGTTGAAAATGTTTTAGCATATACTAAGAACCTATTGTTTTGAATATGCAGCTACAACCAGCTCCTCCACCACCCCCATTTCCAGAGGGGTACACTCCATCTCAATCTACAGAAGCAGAACAAGCCTCAGAAACCCAGCAAGGAACAGAGCAACAGCAGCCTCTGCCTGTTGATCCCATCATTGACCAGGGGCCAGCTAAAAGAATGAAATTTAATTGAAATTTTCTTACAACCTTTATTCAATGTCATGCGAAATAGCAGAACGATGCAATGTCACGTGAAATAGCCGAACGGTGAGCTCTGACAGGATAAATATTTCATGTAAATTGGAATTCTTATGCAATGAGTGAAATTTCGCCAGGCTCCCCTGCATATCTCTACTACTGCTACTGGAAGTTTTCGTCTCATACTTTCAGTATGTTCACTTCTCAGAGTGAGGTAATTGCCAATTCTCTAATTCATCATTCAATTTCAAATTTCCTCATGAAATGGGTAGTATGAGTACTGTTAAATTAGAACTTGCGTCAGACATATAAATGATCTGTATGTATTTCACAAATGATTACTTAATAAACTGTTGAATCAATCTAAGATCAACTTGTTCCATGGTTCTTTGACCTCCACCTTTAGATATATGCTAAATATTGAGCTTATTCTTATGGGGGATCAGGTTTCGGATGGGCTGCTTTTAGTATCTGTAAATAACATTGTGAAACACCTACTTCAGAATAGACACAGAAATTTGACCTTACGTAAAATACATGACTTGGTTGTGAAAAACTGATAAACTGAGATCAGATATTCAAGCTTGTATAGCTTGCACTTCTCTTTTCTCCATCTTCTCCATTAAATTGTGGTCTTCTTTTGCAGCTTCACAGATTTCCTCTTTGCTCTCTTGTTCCATCACTGCTTCCTCATTTTGCACACCATCTGTAGCCTTGCTTGCCTGGACCAACAGCTCTTTTACCCAGTTGAGCAGCTGCCTGGTTGCCCCCTCATCTGCTTGTTCACCAACCCGTCAATGGGGTGTACCATAAGAAGAATTTGACCCAAAAAAGTCCTAAAATATCCCTAGGCTACATCTGACTTGGTGGCCTTTTTCTGAACATAAAGTTGTCAAAATTTGTATTGGCTTTTAAAAGAACCTTGCTAGATTTCTCTTTAGATACATCTTGGAATTGACAAGATTTTAGCACAGGCCGAATATCATACTTTTTTAAGAACTGACATAATAATCATACACCTAAAAACTAAGTTTGACGACATTAATGGGAACGATAATTCTCGCAATATGCAGTAAGGTATACCTAGTCTTGGGACAGTGTGGCCTTGAGGGTGCCTTATTACGAGAGGATCCTGAAAAGCGGTAGCGAGGTCCTCTGAGGGAAGTTTTAACCAGTCCTTTTCTCCAATAAAGTGAACCGATTTTGCCTTGTTAGGCTCTTTGTACGCAACTTCACAAATGCTTGGAATCCTAAATTTTGATCCAGAAATTGATATAAAGAATTTGAAGGGTGGATGATCCTTCAACACCTTTCCCTGTAATTGGTATCCTATCAACAGGGCTGACAGTGTTGCTCCCTAAAAACGACAGATTTGTAGAAGTTTATTAGAAATATAAAAACGATGTCAGATTTTTGTTTGATTCTAAGATGTTTTACTATTTTATTGATTCGAGAAAAGACTAAAGAAATGAAGTTAAGAAATGTTACCTGAGAAAAGCCAAGGAGACCATCAAAGGGACCATTGGTAGTGATATATTCACACAAATATGAGATGCACTCTTCCAAGTTAGTATACTCTGTGAATTCCTTGGAAGCAAAAGGTGTCAATCGGTATAATTGTACTTCTAAGCAACAAACACCCACACAAACCGGTGGCTTTGCTGAGCTGAGCTGAGCTTTTGGTCTATTTTGACACAGCTAGCTCGGTTATGGCTTTGAATACAACAGTATGTGCTAAAAACACTTATTTGAAGATTATGTAACCAGTTATGATTGGATTATGGGGATTGACAACTGATTTACTTTTCTTATCGATTCCTCAGTGATCAATGAAATCAACCACATAAAAATTGTTATTATCTCTTGCATGATTCAGAAAGGAAAATGGAAAGATCACGATGTGAGGAGAAAGTGGATCATTAATGCTTTGCTAGTTGCTACAATAATATTGATGCCAATAGCTAAGGCTAATATGCTTATTATCACTAGATCAGTTTTTAGCTAGCAAGGTCAATACGAGATGAGATCCCGGATAATAGTAATGAATAACGTTGTCCTAGCTTAGTTAGTGAGATGTATGGAGCAGAAGATGCATGGATTTATAAAGTATATATGTACCTTATTGAACTGAAACCATTCATAATAAGGAGGTGGAAAGAATCCCTCTATATCTGACTTGCCACCAGCAGGAAATAGACCATCTGGGAAATCCTGCCATATTTTTGTTTCCTTCGCTTAGTATCGACTTATCCTTCATCTCAATGGAAGTATGGATAACAACACTGATTTCTTCTCTAAGTAACTTACATCCGTATTACTTAGGATTCGATACAGTATTACCATTGTAACACTAATCAAACAAGGTTTATGGAGTAATTAACCAATTTACTTACTGTAAATCAAAATTGCAGATAGGAGTTGTACTGTTAATACCAAAATCTATGTTGAGGAGACTGAATATAGCGATGCCAGTATGTCATATCAGTGGACTTCATTTTCATAATCAACAATATAAATGGGCATTTCTATTTAATAACATGGTGATTTGGGTAAAATTCAACAGCCTACTTTTACGATAGAATTACGGCTGTACAAAATTATTCCTTTAAGCTAAATGATTTATTATCACAACCTCTAAAGCCTATCGTAGTTGCTAGTCGTGATAAAAATTGAGCTCAAATTTCATGATAGTTTTACAATTATGTACAAGTTTCAGAAAAGCAATCAATAACAAGAAAAAGAAAAGAGTTACCAAATCAAAATTGGCAAAAATAGTAGGATCCCATTTGCTGATTTGTTTTTTGAGGAAGCTCCCACTTGTTCTGAATCCATGAAGGCATAAAATCTTCAATTTTTTTTCTTCACTGCTTGCCATTTTTTTCTTTGACTCTAAAAATGAGCACACTAGAAAGTTAACTCTTGAAGAATACAACGTATGTTTGTATGCTTTATAGTGTGTAGTTGTGTACCTACCACCAAAGATTTAATAAGGGGCCAACTACCTCTTTGCAAGAGTTAGCTTGGCTTCTCATTTTCCCCATTCACGTGACTGCGCTCTAATTCTCGCAACGACACTCAGAACTCAGAAGTCAAATTTTTCTAATCTCTTTTTTTCTTTTTTGGCAAGGGTAAAACAAAGAGGGAGTTGGGTACATTTTTTTTACCCTTAATTGCCAGGGAATGAACCTATATATGATAGTTGGAAATCAGAGATCTACTTACTTTTACACAACAAATAAAATTGAAAGAACTAGCTAGATGGACAGTGGAGGTGGCCAGTGCCTGGCCCAGCACCATCCTGGCCCGCTTTGTGGCCAGGTTAGCCCGACCCCTTAAAAAGTGGGTGGATTACGAATTAAATACTATCATCCAACCTGCTCTATTGCAGGTCCGGTTCGGCCCGTTGGTCACCACACTTAATGGACAATATCTAACGCAAGCATCCTACATTATTTCGTTGTGATAGTCCATGCATCTCCATATCCACGAGCTTCTTCCATAGCACTCCAAATGAAGCACCGAAGTAGTCCTAACCCACTTCTTGTATACTTTGCATTTGTTGAAGGAAGGTGAAAGGCCCAACCAATACTTGCATCTGTTCGATCTCCACCGACACAAATAGGTTTTAGTCCTTTTCCAAGCTGCTCAACACATGCTTCTATGAACCCACGAACAGCTCAAAAATGGAGTGGTTTCATCTACCCTGGGTAAAGGTGACTTTTTATACCTGCCTCAGATGGCCTATGACACAATAGCGGTAGGAAGATTATCAACTCTCAAAGCTTGTTTTAAGAAGAAGTTCAGTGTTGAGGTGTTATATGTTCTTCATTCCTAAACCTCTCTTCCACTTAGGTAGTTCCAATCATTTCCTTTTTCCTCTAGTAGATTGCCTTTTTATCCCATGAACCTCCCCACCTAAATCGAAGAAGAGCCGAGTTGATTCGACCTAAGATTTGAGCTGCTAAGGCAACAAGAATTCCATTCATAAGCAAATTTGAAGGGGGTGTTTGGACTAAAAATTGTGGAAAAGATGTACAATATAAAATCTAATCCTAGAAGCTTAGGATAAAAGATCAGTAAATAGGATTAGGTTACAAATAGATAAAACATATCATTAAAAGAGTTTTAAGCTAAGCCAAACTGTTATTCTTGTGGTATAAGTACCTGTACAACAGAAACAAGATTTTCAATGAGAAGATTTACTGAAGTTAAACATAAGCAAATACGTATTCAAATTATCTTGGTATCAGGAGCCACGGTTCAGAGTAACCCTTTCTCGGCTTTCATCATATACCCCACACAAAAAAAAAAACTTACCGGTGAGGATGAGTGAACTACAAAAAAATCCGAGTGAAACAAACATAACCCTCACTCAACTTTGGCAATTCTTCGAGAAGATGAATGCCAATAGGAGCATGGATCATGGAGGCTCAATTAGCATGTCTGAGAAGTTAAATACTCAGAATTTCACCAAATGGTCGAAATTGATGCAATTGACAGATGGGAAGGGGAGGCTCAATCATATCATCGTCGATCCCCCCATCAAAGAGTCCCCGGATTTCATTCAATGGGCTCAACGAGACTCAATAGTCAAGGCCTGGGTCATTGAAAATATTGAGCCTGAATTGGTAAACCAGTTTCTAGATGTAACACCCCGATAATTCCCATTTTTCCAAAACCCAAACCTTTAGGAACTATTGGTGTGCTACCGCGACGTTTTCAAACGTTAAGGCCATAAAACAGAGTTTTACAGCGGAAAACCAAAAGTCTTATGAAATAACATTAAACGTAAATCAATTCCTGATGTAACAAACTGGAACCTCTACGGCCCTTACTGTAATGTACCAAATAACGCCTCTAATTCAAATCCAACAGTTTAAAACCAAATTAAACCAACATAATTTATTCTGAAATCTAAATTAAAATAATGTTTTTCTCCAACCTGCCCATGCATAAATGCTTGTTTAGAAACCTATTAATAGTCTGCTCTCCAATAATACAAATGTAAGTATTGGATCATTAAGTGTCATTTATAGGCGAAATTCATGACCAAAAACCCACAAGGGACGTAATCAGCAAACTGAGTACATACGAATTACAAAGTACGACAGTTGAACTGATAATTAAATAATTATAAAAAGTAAGAACGTATCATGCAACATTTTACTCAACTGACACGATAAATTGATTAATGACTTGGATTAAGCAATAGACTAGGTTGTCTCCCCCATGTCCTGATTTGGACATAAAATACTTAAATAACCCATGCACTCCTGTCGGAAAGCATCAAAATACAGTATAAAAATCCAAATGGTAAACGAGTGCGACTTCGTTACCATAGCTAGATTAGATCTCAACTAACCCCAATTTTAAGTTCAAAACTTTATAAAAGAGAGACTTGTAGATCACACGACCTCCAAAAAAAGCCACGGATAATACCCTGTGAACTCCAACCCCTGATTGTCAATACTCTAGACGTGCACTAGCCTAGAGTTTTATTGCTTATCCTCTTTTTCTTTAAGTGATTTACTGTTTGATCTCAATAAACACAATCACCGCAGCACACATATGCAAACATTACAGTTATACAATCTATCTCTGTTATACTGTAATTTTTTTTAACTTTTTAATTTCAATCTCAACTGATAAAACTGTTGAACCAAATCAACTACCTCGTCATTAAGACTTATAAAACATACCTTTACTCCACTCATACTATCACTAATGTAATGAAGGAGTAATAGTAAATAACCTCATGGATCAATTAACAATTCATACCAATTAATAAATCACGGTTTCTCTTAAATAATACCAAAACATGCCCCTAATATAAAGAACATAAATTCTTTTAAATGGATAACCAAAACATCTCATTCAAAGGGGTCCCTAAACATGATACTAAGTTTATGTTTCACCCTAAATCATGCTCCTAATTAAAAGTAACATTTTTCATAATTTGTACGTACCTGGTGTAAAATGCACGGATGTCCACTTTCTCTATCTTTAAGAACCTTCTACAAATTGTGTTCCTATACCAAATAATATAGCCCGAATCAAAATACCAACCACCACAAGACCCAAAGAGATAACTAAGATTTGGACATGGAACACCCACACGCTTTCCTACAAGCACACATTCACCCACAATCTTCTAAAAAAAACGATTCAAGATATCTTTATAAAGGGTTTCAAGTTTGATACAAGGATCACTTTTCTGTTAAAAAAAATCTACCACCGTAAGCCTAGTCTCATCCCAAACCATGAAAAATCAGTTTAGTAAATGATATCATCATACTCAAAAGAAAACCCCCAAAGCAAACACAAATCAACCCAAAAATCTCAACTATACCCAAACCCACGATTTACAACTGATAGTATGAGCATTGTAAACTACATTATACTAACCTCCATGAATTTTCCTAGACCACTAAAGATTACTAAGTAAAATAATCTACAATATTTTAATCTTAATGAACTCGCCAATTGAACAAACCACATATGTTGCTGCCATTCTCCTTATATACACTTGAAAATCCACTAAATCTTTTACTATATATATATATATATATATATATATATATATATATATATATATATATATATATATATATATATATATATATATACAATTCATTAAGCAATAAACACATAAAGTTTTGGGCGTGCATCATATGATCTGATCTTATAGATTAAACCCACCAAATTACAAACCAAATTAAAACCCAATTTGAATCCTGCATATAAAATCCAATATGAATAACTAAAAACAACCACCATACATAATTTCATATCACATATTATACTAGTGCATAAAACAAGGAAAAATAAGGGAAAAAGAGAGGGAAGGAGGAAGAAGGAGAGGAGACCGTATGAGGCTTGTTGCGGCGGCCGGTGGAGGCGCAAGGTGGCAGGGACAGGCGGCACCAGTGGGGTGGCAGTGGGGAAGCAATGGAGGTTTTCTGTGGGGGAAAGGATTTCGCGAGGGGGGGGGGGGGGGTTCTTTTCTTTTTTTTTTCTCTTGCTTTTTGCAAAATTGCTTTGGAATTGATCTCATTCTTTACTTTAATTTGGAAGAATTTCCTTTTTATTGAGTAATAACTAAATTCTTGAATAAAATATGCTTTTTACCAATATCAATAAAAATTTGACCTTATTCTAATTATTTTTAATTCCGAAAAAAATGAAAAATTCATTCATGGTTTATGCCATGGTCAAAATAAAATTTCCGTGAATATCGATATCAGAAAAAAGATCTTTTTTGCATTATAGTAATATTATCCATTTTTTTCGTCTCTCTTATTTCATTTATTTAGGCTTAAAATAAAAAAGTAAAAGATTACTTCGTTCCTGATAGTCATTCAAAAAAATCGGGATTACATGTCACGTAAAATCAAGAAATCAATGGATTTTTTATTGTGGCGTGACTGATACTATGTCACATGACAGAGTAGATTTTTTAAACCTTAAAAAATTGCCCAAAACTCTCATACAGGCAGCCAATGGTGATTATATGAATGTAGAGCGCACTAGAACCATACAAGTTGGATCCCATTTGTTGCACAACTGTTTATATATTCCTAACCTTTCGTATAAACTATTATCCATAAGTCAGACTACGAAAAATGGACTGTACTTTGTGGATGACGCGGAAGGGAGTGCAATGGTGGGTCATGGACCAATTGAAGAACAAATCTGGTTATGGCATCGTTGGTTAGGTCATCCATCACTAGGGTATTTAGAACATCTTTTTCCTAAATTTACAGGGTCAAAACTACTCTTAATTGTGAAGCTTGTTTTTTAGCTAAAAGTAAAAAAAAAAACTCATATTCTAGAAGTGTGAATCATGTTGTGAAGCCTTTTGCTATTATCCATTCTGATATGGGGTCCTGCCCCTGTACTAGGTTCTCATGGTTTTCACTACTATGTTATTTTCATTGATAATTGCACACGTATGAGTTGGATTTATTTTCTTGAAACATAAATCAGAGGTCTATAATACATTTGTTAGGTTCTATCAAATGATTCTTACTCAGTTCTCCACAAAAATTAGTATTTTAAGATCTGATAATGGCGGAGAGTATGTGAATCATGATATGCAGTCTTTTTGTCATACCCATGGTCTACTTCACCAAATCACTTGTCCTAATACTCCGCAACAAAATGGTGTTGTGGAACGAAAAAACCGAACCTTTCTTGATATGGCCTGTGCCATGATGATTGAGTCAGGAGCTCCTAAAAATTTCTGGCCTGAAACTATTGCTATGGCAAATTACCTGACTAACAGACTACCTACAAAAAAACTTCATTATCAGACCCCCTTACATGTTGTGGGAACATTTGTGTCCGTTCCGTCGTTCCACTCTTTATCTCCAAGGGTGTTTGGTTGTGTGGTCTATGTCCATCTTCCTAAATGAAGTCGCCATAAGTTAGAACCTAGGGCAGTCAAATGTGTATTTGTGGGATATGGGGTGAACCAGAAAGGATATAGATGTCTTGACCTGTCGTCTAATCACTTATGTACAACTATGGATTGTGACTTTGTAGAAGATACTTTTTTTTACCCCCAACTTCGATGTCAGGGGGAGAATTTGAGGGACAATCTAAGTTGGTTACAGTATAATGTATTAGATGGAAAAACTGACAATGCAGGTGCAACTCCTCCTACATACACATTACAGTCCTCACCAATTACAATACCACTACCAGCATCTTCTCCTCTAGAGCGTCCGGTAGCTGAGGTGGAGGTAAGTCTTGAAACAGTGGTGGTGGTGGGGAATGATGATGATATAACCCCTGTTGAAAATATGTAGGAGACTACAGAAGTAATTGAGGAAACAATTCCACAACAGTATCAACTACCTCCTAGAAGTACAAGAGGAGTAGCCCCGAAGCGTTATGACCCCTCTTATGAGTCTCATAGATCAAGGTACCCAGTAGCGAATATATGTGGAATGTCGCCCACAGCTGCAGCCTTTAATGCTACAATAATTCTAAAAAAATTCCTTCCACTATTGATAAAGCACTAGAAAGCAAGCCTTGGAGAAAAGCTATGGAGGAAATAAAAGCACTGGAGAAAAATAATACTTGGATAAAGTGCAAAATTCCTGATGGAAAAGAGCTATAGGATGTCGATGGGTGTTTGCCATGAAACATAAGGCTAATGGAAGTATTGAGCGTTATAAGGCAAGGCTGGTAGCCAAAGGCTATACACAAGTCTATGGAATAGATTACTCAGAGACTTTTTCACCAGTTGTAAAAATTGATACTATTTGAGTACTATTCTCAATTGAAGCAAACATAGGATGGCCTTTACATCAGTTTGATGTAAAAAATGCTTTTTTACATGGGAAGATTTCAGAAGAGGTATATATGGAAGCTCCTCCTGGCTTTACTCGGGAATTTCATCAAGGAGAAGGGTGTAAGCTTCAGAAAGCTCTGTACGGATTAAAGCAATCCCCTAGAGCGTGGTTTGGAAGATTCACTCTAGCAATGAAGAAATTTGGGTATCAACAGAGAAATTCTGATCATACTCTGTTTCTGAGAAGGAAAGAAGGATTATTGACATGTTTAATTATATATGTTGATGATATGATTATTACTAGGAATGATAAAGAAGAAATCACTCAGCTAAGAAAAAGGTTATTCCGGGAATTTGAGATGAAGGACCTAGGCAGGCTTAAATACTTCCTAGGAGTTGAAGTACTTAGGTCTAAAGAAGGTATCTTTATTTCTCAGCGGAAATACATCCTCGATCTTCTAACAAAAACAGGAATGTTAGACTGTAAACCTACATACACTCTAATGTTGATGAATTATGGGTTACAGATTAATGAAGAAGCATAATCTGCTGACCAATTGTGATATCAAAAGCTGGTAGGGAAGTTGATTTACTTTTCCCATACTCGACCAGATATCGCATATGCTGTTAGAGTAGTGAGTAGATTTATGCATAAGCCATAGGTACATCATATGAAAGTTGTTTATAGAATTTTGAGGTATTTAAAAAAAACTCCTGGAAAAGGTGTGATGTTTAGAAATAATGGTCATTTAGGTCTACGATCCTATACAGATGCTGATTGGGCAGGAGACTGAGATAGTCAAAAGTCTACCTCAGGTTGTTTCACGTTGGTGGGAGGAAATATGGTCACCTGGAAGAGTAAAAAGCAGAAGGTAGTTGCAATGTCTAGCGCAGAAGTAGAGTTTAGAGGAATTGCAAAGGGAGTTTCAGAAATTCTTTGGCTTCGAAAACTCTTAACGGAGTTAGGATTTCCTCCGAAAGGAAAATGTGAGCTTATATGCGACAACAAGGCAGCCATCAGTATTTCAGAGAATCCAGTCCAGCATGATCGAGCAAAGCATGTGGAAATAGATCGACATTTTATAAAAGACAACCTGGAAGCTGGGGTAATTAATATTCCGTTTGTGTAGTCTAGTGAACAGATGACAGATATACTGACTAAAGCAGTTGGGACAAATATGTTTGAAAAAAATACTTTTCAAGTTGGGTGTTGCAAGTTCGATGACCCAACTTGAGGGGGAGTGTGGAAAAGACGTACAAGATAAAATCTAATCCTAGAAGCTTAGGATAAAAGATCAGTAAATAGGATTAGTTTACAAATAGATAAAACATATCATTAAAAGAGTTTTATGCGAAGCCAAATTGTTATTCTTGTGGTATAAGTACCTGTACAACAGAAATAAGATTTTCAATGAGAAGATTTACTTAAGTTAAACATAAGCAAATACGTATTCAAATTATCTAAAATTAGAGGAATTTAAAGAAGAAAAGAGCATCATCAATGAAGAAAAGGTGGGACAAAATGGTTTGTCTCCCTAGTTTTATGCCTTTAATTATCCCTTGGTTCTCTAGAGTTGACATTCTTCTAGATGAGCTAGGCTTCATAGAATAAAGAGGTATGGTAGGCCTATTATTGGGGAGAAGAATTTAGAATGATGAGCTTCCCTTGTTGCTAGAGGAGATGGATACTATCATTATGTAGTCTTTGCTAGCGAGCAACCTGCTCACTCATTTAGAAGATCTAAGTAAACTTATAAACTCCACTACCTAATCTGCACACCTAATTTACTTGTTACAAAATTTGTTGGATATGATGGCGCATGCCAAATTACTTTGCCGTCATATAACCTATTATACCAATCCGATTTCAAAAGACTAATAATAATTGAAAGTAGAAAACATACAAAGATACAATACTTAAATATAGTGTTAACAGAAGCATGGAGGAATGTTCAAATTTCCTATAAAAACCGAAGCAATTGAACAAATTACGAGTGCTTCGCCTTTATAACCGAAGAAATTGAACAGTTTAAATCAAAACAATTGTACCATTTTCTATTAGTGAAGCGAAAAGGAATGTGACATAAACAAACTCCCATAGTTCTTACCCAAATAAGAATATCCCAAAAGATAACATTTCTGATAGATTGTTTTTGGGGGCAAGCCCAGATGGAGATTTCATTACCAAATCAGTTGCTTGGTTCATCCAGGGCCTTTCCTTCAACTAGGAGAACAAAAGCCCATTTGCTTGGATGTGGAAATTGAAGATATCCCCTAAGATTCTCAAGTTTGCATGGAAGCTTTGCAATGATGCTTTGCTAACAAAAGAAAGTTGAGCTGGGATACTTCACATCTCTTCACGGACTGTCCCTTTGGGACCCATGCCATAAAAAATAATTTTGATCCTTATAAGAGCCAAGCTCCCATTTACAATAAAGACTTGTTAATCATCGAAAACTTTAATAACTTAAAAACATCTATAGGTTGTCTAAGAGTGTCAAGAGTTCTAACTATATGGTACTCAAGAATGCCAATGGAGATGCCATCAAAGCTAGTGGCAGAGCTCTTTAGATCCCTCTATCTTGCTAGCTGAAGCTATGGCCATGAGAGAAGGCTTTGCTTGTACAATCTCTCTAAACATTGCCATAAATTAATCATTGAGGGAGACAATCTTGTAGTGATCAACTCCTTGAAGAGATTATGACAAATATTATGGGAAAACTATAATATCATTATGAATCTGTTATCGAATATTACCGTCCTTGAATAGTGTATCATCCATGTGTTTAGAGAAGCTAACTTTGCTGCAAATTATATAGCAACATTAGGAGGAGCGTCTTTGTCAATGTTATTATAGATCCCCTTGTAATTTCCCTACCCTTCTTTCTTTTAATGGGACCACTTAGATTCTCTTTTTGTGAAGGGTTTAAAAAAACAAATTAAAAGAAAGGGTTTTTCTGAAATTTGAGATACTATATCCATTTCAACAATGTAGTGATTGTATAAGGAAATTTATGCAGCAAATCATAAGCAGTTATGTATAAAATCATGTTTAGCTAATACAGTCAATGTTAATTATTAGATGCCAATACCTATAACGGCTATGAGGATTACAAAAGCATGAAGGAAAGAATAAGTTTTAAATTAGTGATGATAAATTAACCTCAATTAGACAATCCATGTATTTAACAATTATTTAATTAAAACTTTAAATTTTGCATAAATCACTTCATTAACTACACGACCATGACTAATTTCATATACAACTCCATTTTACACGGGAAATATCATGAACACTAGAGAGTTATGTGTGTTCTTCTTGTACATTTTATATATACTTCTTCGTAAAGTGTAATCTCAAGTATATCCAAGATAAAGAACATATATATGAATATATGATTAGTACTCAGTATTCTCCATACTGGTTAGTTGCCTGCCACAAACTAAGCCCTCGAAAGAAATACCATGTACAAACTCATTGCTAATAATATGTTGATTGTTAACATACTGAGCTCATGCATGTCAGGACATTTAGTTCTTCATATGGGACTTTTTTATTTGACCTTTTTTAAATTTTTTTTTTTTAAAATAACCTTTGTCTGAAACTATTTCGAAAATTGACTCTCTAATTAGACTCGAAAGACAATCGCTGTCAAGGATAGCGGCTTTACTTTGGCGCAATTTCAAACAGCCATCCACAATTCCAATTTGTTAAACTAGGAACATCCATGTTGTTTGGTGACAAAGAAATTATGGAAGAAGCAAATGGAGATAAACTATAGGAGAAACCTAAAAATGTTGCCTAGTCACTTTTTTGTCATGAAATGTTAACTCCTGTAATATACCACCACACACCCTACTTATTCCTTTAGTCATTTGCTACCTTATCGACCTTCTCAAACATTTAATATTTTTCGTCTATGATGTCAAAGTCGGCCTTAATACGCCTGAGTATTATTTATCATCCCCTCGAAAAAATGAGAACTTCATTCACTTAGATTTTTTTGAGGCGGAGCAATAAAACTCCATGAAATATACCATCACACAGGCACACATCCGCTTTTTTTTTTTTTTTTTTTTTTAAGGAAAATCTTTTTTTTTTGGAATAGTAAAACTCAATACATTCACTGATTTTAAATAATATATCTACAAAAGAAAATTAATTAAATAAATAATACTCCGTAATTGAATCAAATAATGGCTTCTTCATCAAAATTACGTTCGTTGATTAGATCTTACAATGTGATAATTTTCTCACACATATAGTGGTTGAACATGCAACTTATTCGAAGAGAGAAAATAACAAAAATTCCAAAGTAATTTGACTATTTCCAAGACCTAAAGTTTTAAAAATTTATTAAATGTAGAGAGAAAATGAGAACGATATGTGTATAAGTGAAACAAATATACATTAGACAAATCCTAATTAGGGTTGGTTAATAATTAGGGAAGTTGAAGTTTTGCCGGTAGTTTGGTTACCATGCAACGAGGATGAGATGATTAACTTGGAAGTTGTCCTTAAACGACGAGTGTTGAACAACCCACCAACACCCTACGCGTAGTTTTGCAAGTTTCGAACTGAAAGGAGCCGTCTGTGGCCCCACTTTCACTATCCACGAAAAATAAACTAACAAAGATAAAGTTTAAATTTTATAACTTTTCTAATTTAAAAAAAAATAAGGAATCTAAAATTCTCTAACGTCTATAATCTGATAACGTCTGATAGTGCCACGTCATTCCCAATAATTTATACAATTAAAATAATATATTTTTCAACGTTATGTAGGTCCCACGTCTTTTTCTATTTATTCATCCTTCCCCCCATTGATTTTCATCAGAACCAAATTTCTCTGATCTCCTATTTTTCATCTAAAAAAGCATAAAATAAATATTTAGTCTCAGTATTATTTCAAGGAGTCTCACTCTCTCTCTCTCTAAATCTTCAGTGTGCTCTTTAGATTAAGGTGAAATTCCTCTTAAAATTTCGATGTTCTTGTTTTGATTCATGGTTGTAAATTTTTTAGTTGAATATGCAATGAGTGATGAGTAAAGTTTCAATTTTTCTGGGTTCCCTTCTTGGTTTCTTTGATTGCAAATTTGATGAATGTTGAAATGTGAGATTTCCCATGTTCCAAGTTTCATCTGAATTTGTTTTTTGAATTGAAAGATTGAAACTTTTCATTTCCTGTAAATTAGGGTTTTTAGGGTTGTGAAATTTTAGTTTGGGGGTCTCGTGTATGATTTTTAATCAGGGTTTTTTAAATTCATCATGATTTCGAATTGGGGTTTTTGGGCTTTCAAATTTGATTGAAGGGTTTTTGTTTAAGGGTTTATCTTTATTTTATTTTTAGCTTTTTTTTTAATCTCTTGATTTTAGGAGTCCAATAAAGAAAGCATCTATTTTTGCTATGATTGTGTAAAAAATAGAATTTTATTTGTTTTTAGTTGATCTCCCTGACGAGGGAAAGAATGTGCGAAAGAATGTGTATAAATTTCATTAATGTAATTTGTCATATGGGGTATAAATTTTATTTATGAGATATATTTAGGCTATCGACTGAAGCTTTGACCAATCTGTAGAGTAGTAAGAATGGAACCTGTAATATTGTCTTCTTTGAATAAGTTTGTAGTTTAGAGGGTTGAATTTAATGACTTCCTTCTTTTGCCCGATTAAGTAAGCAAGAACGAATTTGCAGAGTCGCTTGATCTTAGGAAGAGGTTATGGGAGTTGTTGCTTTTACTCTTTTTGTGAAGGCAGTTTCTAGTATCACTTGATGTACATGTTTTATTATCATAGTCTAGTATCATGGTGTTGAATTTCTGTACTAGTTAGCTTCCTAGCTTGAAGCTATGTTGAATTTTTATTGATATTGTCGAATGTTGCTTATCTTGCTAATTTAGTTTATGCAACAACATATGTTGCTGTTTTTGAGGATGACATGAATGTATGAGCCTTATGTATGCGAAAGTCATTTCTTAATTATTGCAACTTATCAAAGTGAATTTAGTATTAACTATATTGTTTATAGGCCTTTTAGGGCGTTGCAGCAAAGTAAGCGTTCGTTTTTTGGTAATTGGAGGAGGTAGTGTTGTTGCCTTGTGGGTGATTTGATACGTGTAATAGGGATATCTTGTGGATTGTTATAGAGTCGTTAGTTGAAGTTTTTAGTGTTGGTCAAGAGCTTTTACAGTTAACTGTAGTGTACTTCATGGCAATTATATCTTCATGAAAAGATATAACCATATACCAAACAGGGATAGCAGAAAACTTAGTGATGACTTTCCAGCTGGGAGCTCTTTTAGAATGCAGGTGAAGAATATACTTTGCTGATTCTACATCTAGGTTGAGTGTCTTTAGTTTAACTATAGAAAATTGATCTTTGTAAGAAGTCTGTAATGGAATAATGAGATTGAAATCTCCCTATAAAATCTTTATGCTTGTAATAAGTGGTTGTTAGTTAACGGCATTGATTCTGAGATTCTGTAGAATGTCGCACTTATTGGGACTGTATTAGTGTGTTTCTATATACTCTTTATGGTATATCCTTATGTGTTTGATTGACATTAGGGAATTTATGCTTCCCAAAATATCTAGGAAATGTGACCTGCCAAGGGAGGAGTGGAAGCTGTTACCCATGTATCGTGAGAATTCTACCCTTGCATGAATCCTCACTGTCAACCCTTTGTATCTAAACATCCTAGAGGACCAAATCATCCTAGAGGACCACATTTTGGGAAGTTCGTCTTTCTTTACATAGAAGTTGCTTTGTTTATAGTCAGCCAGTGAGATTTCAAATCTTTTTAGCATATACAATATGTGTGAAGGAAAATAAGATTGTCAAGGTAGTTAATTAGATAAATAAGAAGACCTACTTTCTCAACCATTCATTCTAGGCACCGTAAAAGCATGCAAGCAATAGCATAATGAATGTTAATGTTTATAGTCAGCCGAGGAGGTTAAGATTATGGTAATATATTCATTATATATCTATGTAATAATAAGTAAGGTTGTCTAGTTAATAAGATATGTAAGAAGACCTACACTGTTGGTGTTCATGCTAGCAACTCTAAAAGACTAAAAGTGAGCAAGCAATGGCATGATAGGGCGTCATGAGCCTTCAAACACAATATACTAGTACTTTTTTGGGGTCAGATATGTTTATCTATGACTCCTGTTTTATCTAATGAGAAAGATGATCTTAACTTGCACTTTTTATGCAGGTAAATAATCCTGCTCGGCGCCTCTCACCTCTGTAGTAGTGGTTGTAGGAGCTAAAGAGTCAGGTGGAAGCTGATCTAAGCAACTTGTCAATTAATTTGCCCCCTCATATGGTAATTTTCTTCCAATATCATTATGTTATTCTTGGTTTCTTTTTGTCTTGATACGAATATGTGATGTAATCTTGGCAATATAATGATACATTAATAGTAAATTTAGTAACACATGACTACCTGAGTAGGTTTTAGGGAAATAAATCGATGATGATGATGGTAAATTAAATGGTATGCTTGTCTCAGTTAATTTAAATTATTTTTGGTTTATTTTTGTCTTGATACGAATATGTGACCTAATCTTGGCAATATGATGATACATTAATAGTAAATTTAGTAACCCAGTGACTACGTGAGTAGGTTTTAGGGAAATAAATCGATGATGATGATGGTTAATTAAATGGTATGCTTGTCTCAGCTAATTGAAATTATTTTGACTTATGCACTCTTTTGTGAAGTATAATGACTGCTCATTTAGTGAGAAGAAATATTGTGACCCTGATTCTATAGCATTGTCTTCTCTATCAATCTCCCAGTATGTCCCCAAACACATGACAGAATTCTCCTATGATTCCCACATCTACTATAGTGCATATGATTTTCTTTTTGTGGTTTTCACCTTTACCTCTATTTGTGGTCTTCTAAAGCTGCATCTATTCTTTTTTTTTTGGGTATTTGCTACTGAGGCTGATAAATCGACAAGTTGATATTTGAATGAGTGTGAGTCGAATATATGTGGCATGCAGATTCCTTAAATATCTTTGGAGTGAATCATACTGATGCATAAGCAAAGGGAGATTGTGTAACCAAGGATGATTTTTCTTTGTCTATTTCTATGTAGGCTACAAATGAAAATCTCCCACCAAATGTTATCAGGCAGCTCGCTAAAGAACTAAAAAATCTTGACGAAACTCCTCCAGAAGGAATTAAAGTAGGCGTTAATGATGATGATTTCACAACCATATTTGCTGATATAGATGGCCCAGGTGTGTTTGCCTTTCTTTCTCCCTTCTTTGAACATCCGTGGGGTATTTACTTTGATAATGGAGTTCTATTGTGCTCAAACGGTATTTTCTTTAATAGTGGAGCTTTATTGAAGGTCAAATATAAGCTTTGTTGTTTTGTAGTGTTTTAACTGAATGTGCTCAAGCTTCTGTAGTACTCTGTTTTTCCTGGATAGTTATACTTATTAATGTTGTTATGAACTGTGCAGCTGGGACCCCATATGAAAGTGGTGTCTTCCGCATGAAGTTGATATTGTCGAGTGACTTCCCCCATACCCCTCCCAGAGGTAGTTGGTTATTCTCTTCATTCACTTTTATTTTTTATTTTTGGTAACTTTAATTATATGAATCCCTTTTTCCAGCTGATATCAGTGTCAAGGAGTTCACGATGTCTCTAAAATGCTTCTTCCGGCAGATTGCAATGGTCACTGATGTGCCTTTAACATTTTTGGAAACAAATTTAATAATTTTGGGAATGGAGAAGCTCATCTAGTAGAAATTTTGATTTTCATTCATTTACAGTTTGGCCATCATTTTCTATTGATTATTTATTACTGTCGATCTGAATCTGTTGTGTACTGTGTCTCCTTTGTTTAGAACGACTCTCCACTACGCTTTATAAGTAACAATTCCTTATATTGATCAATAACAGGTTATTTCCTTACCAAGATTTTCCATCCAAATATTGCAAATAACGGAGAAATCTGTGTGAACACTTTGAAAAAGGATTGGAACCCAACTCTGGGATTGCGACATGTTCTTTTGGTTCGTGCTATATTCTTCTCCTTTTTCTTGTTTTTATGTCAAGCTAGCACTTTAGATCTCTGCTTCCATTATTTTTGTAACTAATCCAACTTATGGTTATTGTTTCCTGAAAACAGGTTATAAGATGTTTACTCATAGAACCTTTTCCGGAATCTGCCTTGAATGAGCAAGCAGGCAAGATGCTTCTTGAAAACTATGAGGAGTATGCGAGGCTCGCAAAGTAAGCTAGCTGTTTTATTATTTTTTTTTTAAAATGTATTTTTGGGTGTAGTAGAACTGCTACTGATCAATACATGCTTTCTGGCAGACTGTACACAGGAATTCATGCCAAGCCAAAATCCAAGCCTAAGCATGGAGCTATATCTGAGTCAACCACAGCTTTGAATGTCGATCAGAGAAACAACACTTCAGCTCAAAATGCTGATCAGAAAAGCACATTGGCAACAACTGGGGCTCCATCACCTATTGTCCCATCAACGGCTAGCAGCAAGGCGACAGGCCTTCAAGATCAGCCTGTGGGCAATGTTGCATCTGCTCTGCCATCAAATGAGAGCGGTGCAGTTGGATCATCAACTGCACTGCCCACAGCTGCGGTATGTACAGTACAAAAGAAGGATGGTGTATCAAAGGCCCAGGCAGAGAAAAAGAAGATCGATGCAAGAAAGAAGAGTTTGAAGAGATTATGATTACAAATATAGACAGTACATGGGGCCAATCATTATCTATTGGTTTTAGTTCATTTTTCTCTCTGCCTGGATGCTGTATTGAAGGCCCAGGCAGAGATAAAGAAGATCGATGCAAGAAAGAAGAGTTTGAAGAGATGATTACAAATGTAGACAGTACATGGAAACAATCATGTTCTGTGGTTGAATTTCTATGCGGCTGCCTTACCCCTCCCCATACATTTCATTTGTCTCCATAAGAGGGAAGGCCCCGTAGACAAGTTGCTTTGACTCACTGTAATGAACATGTATGTTTGTTTGGGAGTTTCTCTATGTCAATGAACCTCATCATACTCTGCTTGCTTACTAAACAACCCCTCGACCCGACATTTTTTTAAGGTTAGCTTTGACATATATATATATATATATATATATATATATATATATATATATATTTAAATATGGTATTTGAGATAAAGGTAAATGCATTCTAGGGTTTTATGAAAAAGGATTGGAACCATTAAATATTATGTTTGGTTTCTAATGATTTTGATTAGAGCTTTGCAAATAGATTTGAAATAGATGATTAGGTTATAATTAGATGATTTTGATAACTTTATGGGCCTAATACAATTCTATTAAATCCATGGAAAATATGTTTTTTCACTTGGTCTAAAATCATGTTAAAAGTTATAATACACTAAAATATTCCAAAATAAAGCTAAAATTATTCTCCAAGGCCCTAGAGGCTGTAACAATCAAGGGTTCTAATTACTTATAGAGCCTAATATAACCTTATAAAACTTGTAAAAATATCAAGTTATTCTCTCATTGGGTATGAAATTGTATAAAATGATTGAATTTTTAAAGGTTAATCTATTAATTTTTGGAAATTGTTCGATAAATTATACAATTTATACTCATTTTTTGAATTTTTGAAAATCGATTAAAAATTAATTTTTGATTCTAATCACACCAAAGCCTAATATGACCCTATATACCCTTGATTAAGGATATGGCCCTAGGAAATTGTTCGATAAGTTATAATACACTAAAATATTCCAAAATAAAGCTAAAATATCTCGATAAATCATGTGTGCTTCCTAGGGCCATAAAATATTTATAACCATTACCCTTATACTCACAGACCTTAAAACTGTGGTTATGGACATTGGTTAAAAATGGAAATTTAAATATAAATTGACGAACTTAATAATTTTTAAGGATAAACCAAAGCAAAACATATCAAGATATTCGAGGTAACAAAATGGGTGAACAAGAGAGGCAACATAACTATCAGGCAATGACCTTTTGTGTCACAAACTTACAATCACTTGGGTTATCGCATAGCCCATGATCGGTTTAGGTAGCATCAATGATCTGCAACTCAAGACCAGCTCTTTAAGATTGGGCTCACACGTGAAGATTATAAGCGTGTTCATCAAGTGGAGGCCTGATAAGTTCCTTCAAACAAAAACTAATTGCTAGCATACTTGCTAGTTTCAACAACTGAAATTTCATGCTACTCTACAGGTACAAAACCAAAAATTCATGCTCTATCCATCCGGCCATAAACTACAAATCCCCATCAGAGTAGAAAAATTGCATCACTTTAAACATAGAATACAGTTCCCCGTGCAAAATTGCGCATGAATGACGGCACTAACCCAAGTATGAGACGAGAAGAATCAGAGAGAGACTCTGGGTCAGTCATTCATCAAAATTAGTTGATTCTCCCAAGCGATTCAGATACAATGGAAACCAGAAGGTAAAAACTTAAGAAAGTCACCAAAGACAAGGTCACATCACAGCAAATGGGTAAACAGGGATCGGATCAACAACAATCAACAAACCACAACATCACTAAAATGTCTGGTTTCCATGCATCAGTAATTAATAAAGTAAATAAAACTATAGATCCCATAATAATTCACTAAGCCATTTTACAAATTGACTTTTTTTTTAACCTTCTTCATCGCCCTCCTGAGAAATCCTTACTTGGCCATCATCACTTTCACAAACTCCTCGTAGTTGATTTGGCCATCACCATCGACATCAGCCTCACGTATCATCTCGTCAACTTCTTCATCTGTGAGCTTCTCACCTAAGTTTGTCATCACATGGCGTAGCTCAGCAGCAGAGATGAAACCATTCTGATCCTTGTCAAAGACACGGAAAGCTTCCTTCAGTTCCTCCTCAGAATCAGTGTCCTTCATCTTTCTGGCCATCAAGTTGAGAAATTCCGGGAAGTCAATAGTACCATTTCCATCAGCATCAACCTCGTTGATCATGTCCTGGAGCTCTGCTTCAGTAGGGTTCTGACCAAGGGACCTCATCACTGTTCCGAGCTCCTTGGTGGTGATGCAACCTGCACAAATTGAATCAGGTCAGCCAATAGCTAATAGACATGCTCCTAAACAAATTCAGTACCTCTAATATATTAGTCTAGGCAAAATAAATAACTACACTTCAAAAACCACCAATTGCAATTTTACAGATCAAATCCCCTTTCTTATAATGATAGCCCAATTAATTGACCATATATTTATTCTCCTCAAAGACTAGTAGCTGATGTTGCATAACTTGCAATAACCCATCACAATAATCTTTATAAGGTAGATGCAATACTGGTCTAGGCTACAAATAACCGTCTGCTACCCAAGAAATTATGAAAGGGATACAAAATGCGCCATAAAACCCCAAATCAGTAACAAAAAGCATGCAAAATTGTACAAGGACCTATAGCGAAAATGAGTCCAGATGTGCATGCACAAACAAGAATCAGATAGCAATTATAGACTGATACAATGCTTGGAAGGAGGGTAAGTTGATGCCAAAAGAACCATTCAAGATATCCAAAATCAATTTACATGAAAATAATACCTGAAGCTCAGTTACATTTGCTTAATAAGTCAAAGCATACAAAGCAAAATAATTGCTTATAAAATCCAGAACTAGAAAGAATCATTCAATACAGAATAGTAATCGCTGTCATACCAAGCAAACACAGAAAGTGATCAAACTTAGAGGCAGGTTACCATATTTCCAGTACAGAAACATCAAAATTTACTGTATATTGCATATAATCAAAGAAACAAATTGATTTCAATTGCTTAGTCAAATCATGTACCAAACATAACAACATATAGATACACTCATTCCTCACTAAAAAGAGAACAATCAACGCAACCAGCAAAATTTGAAGCACAAACATAAACTTGATAACAAAAAACACAAAAAAGAACTACCATGAAACCTAGCAACGTGATCATCAAATGGCATAATCTACACAAAAGAACACCCACTTTCTTATCAAAAAACCTACCAACAGTCATCTTTCTTGTACAAATTCAGGCACAACACAAAGAAAAATGACAGATCAACCTCCCATGACTTCAATTGATAACCATTACCGCCACCACCCACAATATATCCCATCAAGGCGAGTTTAGGGGCCGATCACGACAACTCGCACCGTTAAAATCCCTAACCAGTCGAAACTAAATCCAACGCTTTTTAACCTGCTTTGTAAATTCACCATGTAATTAAGCTTTTGTTTCCTTCCTAAAACGACACAACAAACAACTACAACAAGTTTCGTGACATTTTCATCATATCAACAAGGAACCAATAATATCTCATCAACCAACAAAATCTCAAGAATTTTTCACACATCATTCAAATCATATCGAAGAACAGCAAGCTCGTAACCCTAATTCCGTCATGAAACAACAAAACCGTAACAATTCAACAAATAAAACAGCAGATCTTCAACACAATTCTCAAAATCAATCAACAAACGCAAAAAAATTCATCGATTACAACACACCAATAATCAAAAAAATCAAACACAAAACGACAAGCTAATCAGGAATAAAATGCACAAAAAATCAAAGAATATCGCTAATCACATCAATCGCTCACAAAATCGGCGAAATAATCCAAAAAGAATATAAAGAACAACAAAATCATATCAATCGAACACAAAAATGAGCAAATAATCTCAAAAAAAACCCACAAAAATTCAAAACTAATCAGATCTATGAGAAAAAGAACAAACCATCGCCATCCTTGTCGAACAAGCTAAAAGCTTCCTTAAACTCCGCAATCTGATCGTCGGTGAGTTGTTCCGCCATTTTCTCTGTCTGAAAACTTAGCCTCTTTCTCTCTCTAGAAAATCAAAAGGCTCTGTATGATTTTATTTTTCCGCTCGACTTTGTATTTCTCTCTCCAGAATTTCAATATCTATCGCAACTTTTGGAAAACTGTAAAAACAAAGGTGAAAAAAGGTAAATTTAATTTATTTACTTTAAGTTTTTAGGGTTTTCTAAAATTTAGGGAGTGATCTCTCTAGCTGGGTTGCTTTTTATAGGAGGCAGTAAATGAGGATTTGAGATAGTGGACCCCCTTAATTCATTTGTTTAATTAGTACTAATTATAGTATAATTATTATCATTAGTTAGTGTTTTATTACACTATATTTGTCAATAGTTTTGTTTTAGGGTGATGAATGCGATAAAGTATGGAGAGTGGGGATACTCTTGCATGTATGCCCCCCTCCCTTGTCTTTTGGTCATGCATCTTAATTTTTGAGGTTTCTAAGATTAATCAAGTCAATGTTCACTTGTGGAGTGTGGTCACTCCCTTTTTATTTCTTTTGACATTAGTAGTTATGTCAATATTATTAGATAATTTAAAATATTGAATTGCATTTTTAAAAGTTTGCGAAGCTCAGAATATTTTTATTTTCGCATAAATTAGTTACGTGACTATTAATAAATACTCATTTCATTTTATAAATGCAAAGAAGTTCTTCACCATCCCACTTAATTAATGGGATATAACTAGTTTTGACATGAGGTTTAATTTGATCCGTTGATTTTCAGCTCTATTGTATTGGACTCTCTAAACATTATTATTTGATAAATTAGCAAACTTTTATTTAATATTTTTCTTTCTCATAACCATAGTTTTAGGGATATGCATGCCTAAAATTGTGTAGGATGAAATGAAACCCATGAAATACATACCTTATTAAAAAAATACAACGCATAGGATCAAAAACTTTAGGGAGTCATGCATCTAAGCAACTTACCATCATGTTATTTAAAGTGTTCAACGTTTGCTGTGTTATCTTTTTTATTACGGCATTTTAAAAGTCGAGAAACATTTAATTCATATTACATTACGCGAAGTGATTAATTTCACAACAAGAATGCTTCAACCTAAGTTTCGGTCATTCTCATTTTTCAACTTTATACTTTTTATTACTTAGTACATATTTTTTATAGGGCTTTGGCAAGGTGAGTTAATTAATTATAGAAGGAAAAGAACACGGCTTTATTCGTCACTAACATAAACTAACACACAAATAAAAAGCTTTTTTTTTTTTTAATCTTAAAAGTATTTATAATGAACTTTTGTTATTCCATATAATTTATTTATTTTACTAAAGAAAAAGGAAAGGATAGATGTGACAGAGTGACCAATAGTAAAGTAGAAGTGTAGAACGTAGTAACAATTGTTTTTGTTCGATTGGCAGACACGGTGATTACGCGGAACCTTACGCGGTGTGGTAGGCCCCACATCTATTTTCTCAGTCTCACGCTGACTATTCTAGAATCTCATCTATGTCTAATTCACTTTATGTCTTTCTCAATCAGAATGTCATTAGTCCATTACTAATGGAAATGAATTAATTATAATTAATCACATGATTAGTCAAATGTTAACAAGTGTTAAAGATTATTACGCAACCAATTCAACTCGTTCATTACACTTTAACCTCAATAATTCTTGACTAACCATTTTTTTTTTGTTACTTTTGCTTTAGGTCAAGGGTAACAAATAATCGAGCTTTTTGTGAAAACTTCACTTATTAAGGAAATAATTCGGGTTAATTTAACGTTTCATCCAATAAATTTTGATCGGTATATGATTACACAAAATCTTGTATTTAATTAATTTAACTTTTTATTTTACGGTTTTTACATCACTACTACTGCCTTTAAAACTTGTGACAATAGATTTTTTTTTTGAGATTTGGAAAGAAGTAAAAAAAATATTTTAATGTTTTGGTAAAAGATGATTTTCAAGCTCCTACTACATCGAGATCCCTTCTTGTAACCATATTAATACAAGAGTAGTTTGTACATGCTTTGATCTAGTCATCTTTAAAAAATATAATAGAAATAAAACTAATTTTGAGATATGGTACTCAAAGAAAAAAAAATAGAGAGAAAATTACATTTGTTGGTACTTTTGTTGTACTGGTACAATG
Organism: Dysphania ambrosioides; assembly: GCA_026401315.1. NCBI lineage: Eukaryota > Viridiplantae > Streptophyta > Magnoliopsida > Caryophyllales > Amaranthaceae > Dysphania > Dysphania ambrosioides. The sequence continues at coordinate 13,298,783 of CM048661.1, forward strand.
CAGGTGCATTTTAGTTCTAATTTGATATTTCATCTGTTTTAAAATAATTGTCCCACTTTAACCAAAAACTTTCTCAAAAATTTAATAAAATGAGGTAAATATTTATGTGATGCTTTTATTTATTTCTATCTTTTCATTTTTAGAGTCTCCATATAAGTTGTAGGAATATAGATACATAAGGTGGAATTTCAAGAAACAGGATCTCATGCACATTTTAATACGAATTATACGATTAGAATTTCATACCCTTGAAGCGTGATTTTCACAAAGCCAAGAGCACTTCACACTTCTATATGGAGATACTTAGAACACCAAATGTTGCTTCTCTAGTGTTGGTCCACAAGCAACGGTTGAATCCCCACGTATGCTGATACGGAATAAGGAACAATTCCTTATTGCTTTTCTTGTTGATGGCAAATTGAGAGAGAAAGAGCTTTTGAGAGAATATGGCTAAGTATGAGTGAAGTACTCCTTTTCTCTTAACCTTTGTTTATTTATAAGTAACATCTTTATATTACAAAATAAACTCTTTAGTCCATACTTCACATAAGCATGACCATTTAGTTTCTTAACCTCTTTTGCACTTTAATCCAATCATATACTTATATGTGTGACCTCATAGGACCAATTTATTATTAGTCGTGCAATAATCAAATTAGTTCACAAACCATAGTCGGTTTCTAGCAAAACACTATGATCACCTAAAACAACCGATTATAGTTATCTCCATAATTTGTCCATATTATATTCAATTTGTTACACTTGATCATAGGATATTTTCCTTCATAAGTAAATTATACCCTAGCTCGGGCTTGTGTACAACAACCATTTATTTAATAAAAAGTTGGTTTATTTTTGGATGTGTATATGTGAACAACAAATGTATCCACAACTCCAAATAGTCAAACTTTAGTATTTTAAAAGCGTTATAAACTCTCACCAATATAAGGTTAAGAAATCATAAAAACATAATATCAACTTTCTATATTTTTCTTCTTCTAATATTTAAAGGCGTGTTTTAAAAATTGTAAAAATTATGCACAGGCACATAGCCTCATAGCTATTGGCCTTTTAGTAGCGTAGCGCACTGCGAATTTACCTATTATAAAAAAATTCCTTTTTATTTCCATGCATACTAAAGTTGTTAATTTGGGTGATCGGGTAGGTTTTATCAAATTGATTATGGTTTAAATCAACTTGTCTATTCAGGTCAAATTTGGATTGAGTTGACCAATTCAAATTCGGGTGAAGTTGGATATGTTTTACATGTTATACATGTCTAATATGCAAATATGAAGATAGCTTAGTTTTTTTAGCATGTTGCATGAGTTATTTACATAATAGTAAAGTAGTAAGTTTCTATTCATTCATGTCATCAATCTTGAATTGAACTATAAGGAAGGAAAGAATAGGTATTTTATAGCATTCATTAATAGTTGAACATGTTAGTACTCTTGTTTGACTTACTAGTTAGGAAAGAAAGTTTAGGTGTTATGAATATGTTCAATGATCTCTAATTGCTAATCAACATAGAGTAGATCCTTTTTATGAACATCTTTTGTCTTATTATTTAAGTATGACTTTTTATGTACATTTGAAGTAACTAATCATTTATAGTGAAAAGAGGTTGAACAATAACATTAAGACTCTTATAAGTAGCATAGCGATGTAGTCTATATTCTCATCAATAGCGTTGGGAATTCATTCACTTCCATAATAATGACATAGTACTTATATCATTAGAAGTTGTTCCTTGGGCACATTACAAACACAACATCAAATCCATTAATTGCTTATACCATATATTAATAGTAATAGTAGTATTTCTAAAGAAAAAGTCAAGATTTTTATTTACAATTTCAAGTAAAATAAGGGGTTTAATTAGTAGGTTGAAGCATGTTTAGTATTCTTAATTATTATGTTTTATTGTTCTTACAAATGAGCCAATTATTTATTTTGTAATGATATATGTTAGGTTGCGTGTAACTTCTTAACATGTATGAACTCGACTTTATTGATCGTGTATACCTTTGTTGTTTTGTCACAACCTATTCCTTATTGACATTGTGACAACCCAATTTCGCATTTGTGCTGTAGGAAAATAATCATTCATTAAGTCAAGAGTTGACTTTTGTATGTTTTTCATGGAAGTCTTATGGGGGAACTGTATAGAGTGTTTCACATGAGAGAGAGAGGTACATTACCAATTTATATGAAAGAGAATGATTTCATACTTATGGGGTCTAATATAATATGTCTTACGAGAAATTTCTAATATATACTTGATATAAATATATCAAAGGATATTTTTGTAATTTCATTTCTACACCTTATATCATAATTTCTATACCTGATATACGTTTTTATGAATTTTTATATCTTTTATATTTTTATATCTGATTTAACGATACATATATCTGATATAACAATACATATACTACGTATATGATATATCAATATCCTGATATAATATATCATGTATGAATTAAGAAAGCCTGTAGTTTTTACCACGTGAACCATTTGTATGTAATACTCCGTACATTATTTGCCTTTTCGTCCTCCGCACCACACAACAAGGACAATATTTAGATATAAGACAGAAGAAGTACAATAACAAAACATACAATGCAATATATTTTCTAGTGCATATACTAACTTAATGAGAGGTTTCAAACAACCCCAAAAGTTGAGCCATTAATCCAAATACACATCAACACATATAAACTAATTAGAGGAAACGAGCATTATGTTTAGTACAATGAAAGAACAAATACAATTGGCAGTACATGATGCATATATTATACAATACACTCCCCTCTAGAAACTTAGTTTTCTCTTGCATGCTTCAAAGGGTAAGTTAAAAGAGGAAGTACGGTACAATTTAAAACAAGAACCCAGCTCTTTGGTGATCTCTTCAATCAATTCTCTAAGGATGAAGTCTTGAAGAAGCAATCCAATCCTTCCAATCTCCTGTTTTAGTCCCCACTCGACATCCCTACAAACCTCGATCACGCTCTCTTGCATCGCCGTACTCCATGGTGCTGCTGCTATTGCTGTCGTAGCAGCGATGCTGAGCAACTGTTGATGAGTAGTAGTGCTTGCAGGAAAATGTAATGCTTGTGGAGCGGTGGTGATGACAATTGCTAATGATGGTTTGCTATGGAAACTAATGGCTTTGTCTTCATGATCCCCTGGCTTTTTCCTAGTCATTTGCTGCTTTAATTGCTGTTTGGGATACTGTTGTTGCTGCATAATTTGTGCTGAGACATGGAAACTTTATTCTAATCATTCATCTTACAAAGTTTATATGTCATGTTTGTTGGAAATTAAAGGAGACTATGATGAGTCAATTTGTAATTATTACAAGTAAAACTGGTAGAACTAAAATGCATTGGCCTAGTTTTAAGAAACGAAAATTGTGTTGCATTCATGCATGAGAATCTCAGATACCACTTCCCTTATGCATGAGAATCTCAGATGCCGCTTCCCTTTTTTTTTTTTTATCATATTTATTTTTTACATAATATTCAATACACATATTATAGCTATAATATATATATATATATATATTATTTAAAAATATAAAATTTACATTTTAAAAAATTATACTTCAAGACCGAATCATAATAAGATTCCACATGAATATATATTAGCTTTAGTATATCAACGAAAAATTATATTTAAGTTTCTAACTCATCTAATGAAATAATCTAATTAGGAGAAAAAAAAAAGAAGGAAAGGAGGCAGTATCATTTTAATTTTTTGCATACTCCGTATGCATTTGTCACTTTAAGTAATTTCTAATTGGTTAGAGGCACCAAAATGAATGCAGTTAAGTATTCTAACTAGAAAATATTTCTAGCATACTAACCTTAATTGAAATGGTGTTTTGAATATACATTGGTGATATTAACACATAGGTACATGCAATTAATAATACATCAAGGGCATCAAAAAAAATATAGAAACTTTTAGTAAATTATGTTTTTTCAACTCTTTAAAAATAGAATTAATTTAAAAAAATATACAATATATAGTATCTTATGATTACTAATTGTTGGATATATTTAATAATTAATAGATCCATAAATATAGTACTTGGTAACTTAGCTTGGTGTATATATATATAAAACAATTGATCAATACATCTAAATAATGGAACTCTGGCTTTACTCTCGACCCTAATCTGAAAGTTGGAAGCTCAATTTGTGTCATGATGGAACATTTTAGGAAAAGATGGAAAACAAGTGAAAGTGATTATTGATAACTGTTAGGGATTTTTATTTGAGTAGAGAAGCTGGGTCTCATTGTGATCATTCACACCATTAATGCCAAGATAAAGATTAGAATTATGGTTACATCAAATCACTAAAAGATATGTCAAAAAAACAAAAAAAGACAAGGAATAATCAACATTCGATCAACATTCAATGTGGCCTTTAATGAACATCTAATGGGGAAGTGGGGCATATACCTTACGCTATGGTAAATTAAAGTTCGTCCCTTTTGCATGAACGAACATGCATTGTCTCCCCACTTTAACGGAGTATTAATATTCTCCTTAGGGTATCTTAAATTAAAGATTATTATTATTATTATTATTAAATAAAATTCTGTTCCTTAATTAATTAAGCTGAAATTCTTCAACAAGGAGGAAATACATAAGAGCTAGATAATAATAATTATAATTTGTATTTTTTTTAATAATTAGTAAGGAGAAGGACCCTAATTAGATGTCAGCTCTCATGTTTTTTATTGGACTTGGACTCAAAGTCTAATTAAGTCCAAGGTTATACGATTTTTTTACATGAATATAAACCTCATCCGTTTTACAAAGTTTTTATCTTTTTTTTCGTTTAAGGGTGTTTCCTAAAATTCTTCCCCTATCTACTTTATTCTTTTTATGGGAACTAATAACTATTTTATTATAACTTATCCTATCACACGAGTCCACTTTAATTATTTTATATTATTCATATCTCTACAAATATTTTCTTTCTCATTCTCAAAAAGTAAGAAGAAAGACCCACTTCCGATTTTTATAACTACAATAATCAGGAAGATCTTTATAAAATAGAAGTATGTTAGAAAATAGGCAATTTAAACAGTGTTGAAATATGGTTGAAAACATGGCGTTCTTTGAAGCTTAAAGAGTGAAAACTTATGCATAGGCCCTTTGTACAAGAGTTTAATGGGATTTCTTTCCTAACAAATTAAAGAAAATAAGAAAGAAGTTGAATGCAATGGTAAATACAATGTCGATGAAGGTTGTTGTCCACCGAGAAGATGTAGGGAAGCATGGAAAAATACTTGTATGTTGTATATGCTTTGTCTTTTGTGTATTCTTTTGAGAATATAAGTTTAAATTGAAACTATGTGTAATGTCATTCACCAAATGTTACTTTGTTAATTTTTTTTTTTATCTTAATTATCTATATGTAACTTTTTTACCATATTAATTAAATTATTTTAGCTTATATTTTCTATTAAAAAACACTAATAATTTTAGAAAAAGTTTAGATCAAATTCAGATTCAAGGAATTTTTTGGATTGAACAGGACTAAATCGAAAAAAAATTAGATTCGGACTGGACCCTTATCTAGGGTTTATATTATATAAGCAGCAAAGTTTCATTTTCAGTGAAGCGCAAGTCCTAACCATTGGACAACGAATGCGATTATATTATATACTTTGACAAACTTGACTGCAATGCCGCTAGATGATGGAAAAGTTATAGGTAGAAAAAATATATATACTTGGCATATATATGTATATATTCATCACACACTCCTATGTACGTATTCGCAACAAGCTAAGTCACCCAAACAATTAAAAGACCGTAGGTGAAACTAAGCTTACAACTTACGTTTACTGTGTACATTTGGGATGCTACGGCCTACGTGCTCCTCCGACAAAACCATTAGCTAGACACCTTATATTATACACTAATGCGGGGTAAAGGTGAAAGAGAAACGCCATCAATGTGTTTGACTGCCAAACATCCTTTTGAGTGTATGTGAATTATATACCACGTGCTTAAAGTATGCCCTAATCATTAGATATCTTATCCTTTATATGAGATTTCGATGAAAGATTGTGTTTTATTAGAGATAATTTCGCTTGGATTTTGCCTAATTATACAATTGTTCGATCACATTTTGACCAATAGACTTGCATTTTAGCATTCAATATTAGGAATTTACTTAAGGGATTATGGTTTAATTTCTATGTCAGCACAATAACATTGTCTTTTATGACACATAAATTTTTATTGTGGTACTTGTGTTATTAATTTATAATTGCACTCTCCTCTAGTTCTCTATTGAAAAAAAATGTCATATTTGTGCAGAGTCATATCATCTATTTTATGTGTAAGTATTAGTGATGCAATGAATTTATAGGGAGACTTTATTACCTATAGAGGCTTGTCTAATTCATATATGATATAAATTATATTAAAATATTAGATATAGTTATTATTATATCAAACATAGATATTGTTATATCAGATATAAAAATATATCAAACATAAAAATTCATAAAAACGTATATCAAATATAGTTATTATGATCTCAAATATAGAAATAAAATTACGAAAAATATTTCCTGACATATTTATATTAGATATAAAATATGAATTTCTCGATAACTATTTACTCGAAGTGTCTGAATTTTGATATTGATTAATCAAATTAGCTTAATGTTTTATTTCTTAAGGGAGAATAATGTGAAGCAAAACAAAATGGACAACATGAAAATTAGTCTTACGTACATACCATTATTAGGGGTCCTCCTTTTGTAGGATAAATGATGATGATCTAACACGGCTACTGGGCTCGGTTCATCACTACCCACTTCACTTTCTACCTCCTCCACCTCCTCTCGTCTCTTCATCTCCACCACTCGTGGCGGAATTAGTGCCACCTCTCGCGGCTGCGTTTGTGTGGCACGCACCGCCTCAATTATCTTCCTCAAAGCCTGTAAGTCTTCATCACATTTTTCCAATGCTCCAAGTAACTTCCTCCTCTTCTCTGCGGCAGGAGACACAGACACTGCCCTCACTGGAACCGGAGAAGCTGGTGGAAGGTCTTCGAGCCCCATTAAACGCGCCACCACCCTGGGTGAGTTCATTGAGCTGTCCGCCGATGATCTTCTGATATCGGCGGGGATTGCCGGGCTTCTTGGCGCCTGATCAAGAGATGATCTTCCCGCCAACGAGGTATGGTCAATTGCCTTGCACGTGATGGCATTTTCGGGTTTTGGTGGCGGGCTTTTATCTGGTGGTAGTGGTGATGTAGGGGCACGAATAATGGCATTACGTTCTTGTTTTTTACCTGTCAATACAATATATTATGATAACAATATTACAGGTGAAAATAAAAAGTGTAACCGAGTAAATATTAAATATTCGTAATATAAAAAATTACGTTGATTCATTTTATAGTATCGTAAAAATATACCAGTGAATCCATTTGTACGTTTTAGAATATATAGAGAAATTTCTAATATATATCTGATAAAATAAAAATAAAAAGTAGAAAAATAATGAAAATGCTTCCTGGCTAGCTAGGGTGGAGTAAATATGAATGCGTACGTACCAAAAGTTAGGAATTTACGGCGAGTGTGGTATTTAGACATAATGTGGAAAATCCCAGACATGCACCCAACACTGGCTGTTTTAACATGGTTGCCTTGATGGGCTGTAGTAGTGGCCGGAGAACCGGAATCTTTGCGAGAGGAGGATGACCTCAACGACGATGACGACGGCAACAACGATGAAGTCATCTCTTGCTTCTTCTTCTTCTTTTCCCCCATACCTATAACTAATTCTCAGCTCCAAATTTCTGCAATTTTTGGGTTGGTGAAAAAAAAGAGATGGCGAGGCAATATATGTAACGGTAAAGAAATGGCAACAAAGGAGAGTAAAGTAAGAAGTAAGAAGTGTAGTGAAGTCAGAAGTGGAGTAGGTTGTGGACTTGTGGGGTGTGTGTGTATATGATGACTGATGATGAGCTTTTTTTTTTCCTCTTTAGCTTTTGATGGATTGTCTGCTCTTTCTTTTGCATTGAGATTTCTTTTTGTTCTCTTTTATGGAATAATAAAACATGGCCAATATTTGTTGTTTGTATAGAGTATTTTTGCTATTTAATTTTGCTTTATATGAATTGTGTTAATTTTGAATGATCATATTATTATGTGATACTACGGATATCTATTCGTCAATGTAATATATGCAAAATATATAATCAAAAAAATTACTAGAGCTAGAGAAATTCCTAATTTATATCTAATATAAATATATTAGGAGTATCTTTGTATTTTCATTCCTAATATATGTTTTTTTTGTATTTTTATATCTTCTATAGTTTTATATCTGATATAACAACACCTATATCTTACAATAGCTATATTTGATATAACAATGTATGTGTATATATATATATATATATTAGTATCCTGATAAAATTTAAATCAGATATGAATTAGGAAAACCTCCTAAAACTAAAGTATAAAGAGTAGTTAGTACATTAGATAATGGGAGTGTTTATAGGATATTAGAATATAGGTAACATTAATTCCATGTAAATGAAAAGATATACACCGCTATAACTGTCTAGAACAACTAATGATTGAGAAGCAGGTTTCTTTATCATAAGATCAGTGTTCATAACATGCATGAATAATGAACTCCATTTTAAAACTTTTGCTTTTTTGATATGAAGTATTGCGTCTATTTTGATGCATATGCCGTATGATGGATTTGATCTCAAGAATGCATAGTACTTTTTTTTATTAATTACTTGAGCTCATTCCATTGACATTTATATTTCAATGCATACATAGGTCGTATTTTAATTATTTACTTATCAGAAAACAATAATAATTTTGTGATGTAAAAATTCATTATTTAGTTGAATGCACTCAAAATTTCATTGCGATGTGAAGATATTACAAATAACTAATTTAATTTGCTGCAACAAAAAACCCGTAATGACACCAATCCTACTATGCAAAAAGATTGTGAGTCCATAAATATGGTTTCAAATTTTTAGATGGATGTATGATAGAATGCTTAACCTTTTCTATATCTCATTTTAATATATCACAATGTGTATGCGTGTGGAATTTTTCTCTAGCTATGAATCCATGTTAATGTAATTTGCAAGTTAAATTATAAGGGGCAGTCCAAAGGATAATACAAAGTATGAGTCACTAAAAAAATGTAATTATTCTATTTCTATTTGTTTGCTATATATTATTTTTAAGGTATTTAAGACTTGAATTAAAATGTATTATTTTTTAAAATTGTTAGACAAAACCTTGATATTATTAAAATTTACATTGATATGTATTCAACAAAATCTCACTTAAATATATTATTTGTTATATTATAGTTAAAATATATAGTTAAAGATAAACTTAAAAATAGAAATAAAGTAGTACATTACTACTATAAACGAAATGAAAACGTGCTCCTATAGTAAAAAAAAAAAAAGTAAGTTCGGCAAAAAGTGACTTGAACTGAAATCTAGTGGCATATTAATCACCTGACATGCTACACTTATTAGTAGGAAAGTAGGCTAAAACATAAGGAAAAGACAGAGCCTAAATCATGCATTGACAATGTAAAAAAATGTAGAGAAACGTAGTATAGTGGACATTTCACATTTGATAGAACACCCTTTAATTTTACTCCAAAGTTGTCCCATACCACTGTCATATATCCTGCCATATCAACGTCCCCTCTGTTAAAAGCTGACCATCTTGTTATTTAGATATCCTGCGGTTAAACTCTATCTCAAATATAAAGTAAGATAAAAGTAAAATAAAAAACCTACATGAATGTATAATGCCGCATGTCACATGTATATACTTTAGGCCAACAAACTATCATCATTGATCTGACCACTTCATTATATGTGGGGGCTAAAAAAAGCTCCCTAGCTTTGGATACTCTCATAAACTAGTCACTAGATATCGATCAATGTTTACTGTTGCTCTTGAATTAGAAAATAATTATATATCAAGGCTTGGTCAGTAGTGTTTCCATTGTATGTTATAATGTTCACCAAGCATACGTACAAAGTTACAAGACCTTTTTGGTTCATTTGTAATGTTAAAAACAGTTTCAACTGAGGACAAAATGTACTGTGTGCATAATGCATTCGGAAATATAAGTTTCTGGTGTTACTTTTATAATCACAGTGTCTTTATTTCAAAGAAAAATTACTCGAATTTCAATCTCTCTTCATCCTGCAGTCCAGTACATCCACACAACCCTAGCAGGTTAGCATCCTCTTCACTTCAGTGACTGAGGAATGATATAGGCTGGTGTGGATAAAAAAAAAATATCAGGCTAACAAGAATTGCACAAATTTCTTTTATATACAAATTGCATTACATAGATTTCATCTACTACATCTAAGTATGATCATCGTTTTGAACCAAAAGCATGCATTGCACATGTGCACAAACATGTACTTGATCCTAAGAATGATCAAGAAGGAAAAATGGAGGTATAAGATCAAGCCTCCAATGGCACAGGAAATTCACATTAAACAAGCTCTGAAACCAAACTTGAAAGCAACGAGCTTAGCCCTTTTTAAAAGAGGCTTTATGACCAATAAAAGCAGCTAGTCTAAGAATATCCTCGCAGATATTGTCAACTCTAAATGCCACTAAGCTGGTAGATTTCATCAGTTGAACTAAAGAACCTTGTTCCGATTGCACACTACAGTTCAGCAAAATCCTTAATAAAAAGCAGGAAACTTCCGTTAACACCTTGAAACTAACTAATGAGCTACTGAATTACTGATAACCTACATAAAACATTAAAACCTACAGTCCTATTTGGCGGCTAAATCTGAGCTACAGCAGAAACAAAAAAACTTATTCTCAGAGCAACCCTCTTCTCCTCTTATAGTCACCCACAGAGAGTGTCATTGAATGTGTTCTTCCATCATCCACCGGAACTTGGCAGCCTATTTTAGCCTCGATCTTCTGTTTTCTGGCCAAAAAGGCAGCGGCTGCCCCATAAGCCCCCCCAAACCTTTCTAGCAAAACCAGGGAGATCGGTAGATCAAAATTATGCAGCGTGTTAGACTCTGTTCCCAGGTCCACAGGTGCTTTTGTATCCACCAATTTGCCTGCTCCAGCAGCAGCCACCAAAGCTGCAGCTGTAGCAGTCAACGCAGCATTTGTTGCTGCAGTAGCACCATTGTTCTTGTTCTTCTCATTGTTTGATGCAGCGAAATCATTAATTCCACCTTCAGCCGATTTTTCCCCTGTTGCAGGCTTAGCTTCCTTCTTTGCAGCATAATAGTTCGTTGATCTAGTCCACCTCCTTGAAAAAGGGTCATATCCAGCATCTCCGGGATTTAAATTCGGATCTGCAGCTCTCAAGGATGAAACTCGGAAGTTCTCAGCTCGATTCTTTTTGTTCATTTCTGCGAGTTTACGAGCTTTCTCGTCCATCTCAGAGCCTTGTCTAGCCTTTTTGAGTTCTTGAATCCGGGCTTTGATTCTTTCAACTTCATCTGCATCCTTTTTGTACTCTGCAACTTCCAACGCTGTCCTCAGTTTCTGCTTCTCAGCTGCAATGTTCAATGGCCTAGCGGCGACTGATTTCTTTTCCTTTAACATTTGTTTCACTGTCTCAGCTGAGTAAACAAAATTATTCACTCTATCAATAGCCTCCTGCTTCTCCAAAATTTCATTCTTGAGTGGTGCCCGGCCACCAGTCTGGTCTACCTCTCGCCTCCACTCATTAAACTCTTCCAAAGTAGGTGGAGAATCAGAAACTCTAGCCATCTGCCACCTTGCAGCAGAACGAACATTGCCCCATACACAATTCAGATACTTGTGGGTGGTCTTGTTCTCAAGCAGGTATTTTTTGTTTGGATCAGATGCATCAATGTTTTGAACCATGCATAACCTGTAAATATTTCGGCCATCCTTTATCCCAATACCGACCCTTACAAAGCAACCAACAATCAACTCCTCAAAAAATGGCTCCATGAACCACTTTTCCAGTTTCGACCTCCTAATTGTAATGCTGTTTATCAGTTCATATGTTGGAGCATCGATATTGTCTCTCTCCTCATCACTATAGTCCATTCCACCACCTCCAGTCGACTCTTCATCATCACTGCAAGAAACACTTCCATTTTCACTCTCACTTGAACTACCTGAGCTAAAACCTCCAATGCCTTTCCTCTTCTTCGGAGAGTAATCACTGGAAGCATGATGTTCATTGCTCAACCTCTGCTTCCCCTCTGGATCCCGCTTCATCCTTCTGGCTTTCAACTCCTTCAAGGCATCAGCCTTGGCTGCTGATCGATCAGCATATCTGACAGAAGAGCGCACACCACGAGAAGCGAGAGATGATATGTCTTTTGCAGATTGAGTCTTTTTATCTATATTCAATCTTGACCTCATCTGTTTCAATTTTCTATCATCTTTCTTTTCAGCCCTATTAGTCAGAATCATCTCCCTCTCAAGTTCTGTCAACTTTGAAAGTTCTTCCCTATCATTTTCATCTTTGTAGAGGTCACTACCAACATCAGAATCATCACAGTTATAAACTTCATGATCAGATCCTCCATCTTTGCTATTCATATCATCATCACTTCCATGATCATCATTTCTAGTCTTTGATCTTTTCTTTGAAGGAACTTGAGACCCAGACAGCTTTTTACCAGCATGTCCATGGTCATCATATGAGTCGTCATCATTGGAATCACTCCCATCATCAGAATACGAGCCCTTAAGTTGCCTTTTGGAAGGTGGATGTGATGGTTTGTTTCTCCTGGATGCACCTGTTCTTCCTGCCGCCTCCAAGAGCATTTTCTCTAAGTCTGCCTCCGACATGACTGCTGTAATTATGATATAAGCTTCAAACTTCTAAGAAAAATCTGATGGACTGCAAAAACACATGAATACAGCTGTAAGGAAACAAAATTCAAATCACTAACTCATATAGGTTAATAATTTATAGTACAACATGCAAGATTAATCCAACATATTTTAAAGCAAGAAATCAAGTCGGCAGCAGTGAAAGCCTTCCACAAAGTAGAGCAATTTACCCATATTAGAGTAAAATTTATGCTTTCATTTGAAGCAGCTTCATTACAGATATGTCAAACACAATCTGAAAGCTTTACAAGGAAATATCCACTTATTTAAACCCAAACCACTAAACAACAATCAATCTCCTAATTTATAAGCAGTTATAGGTCATAAGATTCTGACAATGAAGTTAGCACGAAAACTTGTAAGCATCTAAAGACTCAAGCGGCAATCTAAGCGAAATTCAAATTACGGTTCAAAATAAATTTAACAATCTCCATAGGTGCCATTTGTCTCAATCCAACTTTGCTCCAACCAGAAAGGGTAACTTCCAGATTACACGAATCTCTTTGATCCGTCTACATAACTTTCCCTAACACTATGAACCAGTAACAATAAACCGAATTGGTCCCATGAAGGAGTTTGGTAGCAGCAAACTATGACAAAGAAACCAAAGTGTATTTGACAAATAATGACTAGTTTAAACTGTAACCAACGAATCCAGAGGAAGCCAGGTATAGATCAATCCAAACCTAAGCATGATCATAAACCAAAGCATAAAAGTATAAACATAACAGGTACAGCTAACAAAAAGAAAAGATACAACAATTACTTTGAATCGATCAGTTAAAATTTATAGTTTTTTAGTCAATGAAGACAGAAACTCCCAAGATAACGCCATTAAAACTGGTCGCCATCAAAGAATACACTTAAGGGATCTGGAATTTGAAAAGACCGTGATATTCTTCAGCAAGGCATTCAGAGAAAATACAACAAAAGAATGAAGTTCATCAAATCTAGCCACTTATGATCTCCTACTACAATAACACATCTAAAAATAATAACACTTATAATTACATTACTACTGCTACCCCCACTGGACTTGGCAGAGATGATGCTAAAAAATCTGCAACAAACTCCGCCATCAGCGCTAGCATTACAATTACTCCGTCACAACCTCCACGACCAATACCTATCCCAATGAAAGCATCCTCCTCCAATCCCTGCCCCAGTACCCGACTGGCGGTCCAATCAATTACTAATACCTCGCCCATCATAAGCACCCATAGTTACAGTACAATCACTCCACCTCCACCAATATTACCTCCTTCTCCTCCTCATCCACCTCCACCAACCCGGCCATTGGCACGTCCCAAACAACTTTCCCCACCTCACACATTACCAACATAATGTTGCAAGATCACTCTCTCAATAAACAACTCATTCAAACTCATCCTAACTAATGATAATGTTCATTATACCAATAATAATAACTGCAAATACCAAAGTTTGTATAAGCGAATACTGTTACATTCTCGATTCACGCAGGCAACCCATCTTTATCTTTTACGATTAACGCTTTGGTTTTACGCAAGCCGTAATGTTTAAGAAAGATTCAATCTTTCACAAAGAATTAAATCAATTTCACAACCATCAACTGTAAAAAAAAAAAACAAATTTACCAATTCACATCAATCAAACCCAGAGAAGTTACCCTCTTTTGATCTGGGATAAATTTACCTGAAATTATCGATGCAGCAATTGTGGAATCTCTAGAATTCAACCAGGTTATCTTTGAGGAATTGCAAATTCATATCGGACGGATGGAGACTTGTAGTTGCCACGTGGGGTGATAATCGTGATACCGAGCCCGAATCGAAATTTTGAGCCGATGAGGTCGTTTTTTGAGATAAGCCCGAAGCAATGTTAATTTATTGAGAGAAGACTGTGCCTGTTATTCTGTATATTGAGATATATATATATAATTGCAGTGTAAGCCTAAAATCTTTTAAAAATTAATAGGGTTATAATGGATATCTACATTACGTAGTACTTTGTTTATTATACTCTCTTCGTCTTTTTTTACTTGTTATATTTTTATTTTAATAGTTAAATTATATAATTTTTGACAATAAATTTTAATTATGATATAAAAATAATATATTTAAGTGGGATCTTATTTAATGTGTTTTAATATAAGTTTTTTAGAATATCATGTTTTATAGTTTTATCTTACAAATTAAGAGAAACAAACGTTTAAAGTTGAGAAAAATCTTTAAAGTTGCACGTGTTTTAGAGACCGTGAAAAGTCAATATAATATAACAACTAATTAAAAAGAAACGGATGAAGTATAACAATTTTTAAGAATATTCATTATCTAAGATAATGAGCTTAAAATCTTTCAAGAAAAAAAATCTAATAGGAGAAATCCAAATAAAAGATAAAAGAATACTCATTTCATATAATATGTGCCTTTATAATTACGGCATCATTAAAAACCTTATCGGAAAAACCAAATGAAAAAAAAAGAATGGTCAATAATGAAAAACTTTACAATGTGAAATGCAAAATCCATAACGTATTAGACTGCAAGTCCATGAACTCATATAGATCGATCATGATTTTGTTGACATTAAATACATAAAAAAAAACGATAATAACAAATTTCATTCCTCATTGATATGAAGTTGCTGTCTTGTAAATTTGTGCAGTTACTTGAATATGATTTCATTTCTGACGGATCCAACATTCGCCATCTTTTCATAAATCTCCATTGAAAAGAGCTTGCTGAATAATTCTCGTATGAGTAGCACTAGTTTCGGAATCATTTGTCCATTGAGACATGAAGTACTCCTCGGCCTATTAAACATGTAAAAACAAGCAAATACATATCAAAAACTCGAAAAACAAAAAATGCTAAACACTGTGCAAGGAAATTTTACTCAAATAGATTGGGGGTGTCATATGAATATTCAGTGGCGATAAGAAGACGTGGGAAGGAAACGAGGGAATGATGAGTAATGTAAGTAATTTGACGAAAAAAGAGGAATGAAAAGGCAATTTATTAGGGCGGTTTGAGCAAATTATGGGAAATTACGGGTTGTAAATAACGCTTTACTTTAAATATTTACAATTACTAACCTCCTTAAGGGACAAATCTTCAAGAGTGACAAAGTCTTTCTGTGTTAATATTTTGGACCTTAATTAATAGTTTGCATTGTGTATCATAAAAAGAAATCTGTCATGAGCATAACAATCTACTAATTAGTCCAAGATATCTCATTTTAGCAGCAAATATATAGGGGTATATAACACGATGAAATATAAGATATTATTGCCCCCTAAGCTCTATTTCATTTTAATTGTTTTATAACTTAATTACTCTATTTTTATACAATATAATTGTTCGAAAAGTTATGTTTGGAGTATGATTTCATTTAATTTCTAAATAAATCTAAAAACTAGAGAGAAACTAGATGGTCTGGAGTTATTAGGGGTGTAATCGACAGATACTTTGTGTGTTTAGTAGTGAGCCAAATATTTTGAGACACCAAAAACAGCAAGTAAAGCAATTAAAATAAAACGAAGGAAATAACTGATAATGCATAACAAACCTTCTTTACTTGTGTTTCAAGCATCAAACGGCAAACATTAGCCTTTTCCTCCTCTTGTTTCAAAATGTTGTATTCCTTCTCAAGAGTTACAAGCTTCGTCTCTATTTCGCCAACTTCTCGATTACGCTTCATAATTGCATCCTGCTCTTGTTTTTCAAACTCTCTAATTTTCTTCAAATATCCCTATATTTAGACAATGAAAAGATTCAATATAACTAGTAAAAATTCATCATAGACGTGTGTTTTTTGTCGTGCCTATCTTAATTAATTAGTTCAATATGTATATGGTAAAGAATTAAGGACAATAGATTATAATTAAGTTCAAAATCTTACACGAATTTTTCGTTTGACATCAAACTTAGAACCAGAAAACCACCGGCCATTGTTTTTAGTTGGTTTCGGAATTTTATTAGCTTCTGCTTCTTTAACTTGGCGATCAAGTAACTCCTTCCTTCCATGGAGATGTTCAAGATCTTTGATGATTTGCTTCTCTGCCGACCATTTGGTCTTCCCATGACCCAATTGCTCAGTCAATTTAGGAATTTTATCATTTATCTCAATCAGCTCTAAATCTGGGTCTGATTCTTCTTCTAGATCTTCATTCTGAACTCAGGTCACATAATCATTATTGCACGTACAACAATCATTGGCAAACGTAGAATTTTGACTATAGTAGTTATACTTCTTACCCAAATTATTGTATATGCGAAACACGATAAAGTTATTGTGTCCCTTGTAAAAGTGACTCCTAAATATAGCAAAAGTTACCTTTTAAAGTTGATAAAAATTGACATATGTTATATTGAAGGGTAACTTTTGTTATATTAAGGGGTCACTTTTACTGATTTGTATACAATATTTTTTGTACTTCTCGTGTTTCATTTTAAAAGATAATATAAAATTAAAAAAAAAAAGATTTGTTAGTTTTGACCATGCTTTAATACTAATATATAAAAGTAGATGTCATTGATTTGAATAATGTTTGGTTAATCTTAATGTATATTTCAAAAATTCAATCTTTTATAATTTTTTCAAATGTATAATCAAATATATTATTGTCAAAGTTCATTTATAAATTGTACAAAAAACTGAAATGTTATAATTAATAAGAAATAAAGGACGGCCATTTCTCTTTCATCTTAAACAAATTGTATCTATAAAATATCAGTTTTAATCATTAGAAATCAGTTTTAATTAATAAAAATCAATAAACTCACGTATAAAAAAGAATAATAAGACAACAAAATTCAACCTAAATTAGTGAATTAAAAAATAGTTAAAATCAGTAAAGTTTAGTCTTAATTAGTAAAAAAAAAAAATATCAATTTAGTAAAAATCAATTGAAGAAAATAGGGCCGAAGTACGTCTATCTTTACTTTAAGTAGTACAAAAAAAGTCAAATGTTTAGATTAATCAAGTAAAACATACAAGAGTTTACAGATTGATTCATCGATGTGAAAAAAATATGAACACGTTGAAGATTGATTGATTGTTTAAGCAAGTCTTGCACTCTGTATAGTAGAGAACTTATGAAAAATAAAACTCTTAGCACAAAATAAAAAGGGGCAGCAAATACTAATAGAATTACTTACGATGGTTTCAGGCCAGTTTTCCTCAAGAACTCCTCTGAAGATTTCAACACTCTCCTTCAAACGTTCTACTCTGTAGTCGTGGTTGTTTCTTACTAATGTCATGGATTCTAATTTTTCCTGCGTACAAAGTACAACATATATACTAAGCTAGCTGATCATTATTACTAATGTATGAACACATTTCGTTACTGTCTTAAACTATGGGAATTCAGGACAATATTTACGTACACGAAACAGATACCTTCATCATGCCAATTGTACGTGTTAAAAGGTGTATGTGTGACAATATTTTGTTTCTTTAGGAGTAAATATTCTTGAAAAATATTCACCGTTTTTTAATACCCTTTAGAAAATGTGGAATACTCCACATATGGTTCATTCATGGAAAAAAGAGCTTCGACAAATTTCTAGATGTATATTGTATACATGGTTGCTATAGCAAGGAAAGTAACTCCAATGTCAAAATATAGTTGTCCTTGGAGGCTATGCTCCAAAACTTGGATATTGAGGCTTTTCTAATTCATACCTGATATAATATACATTAGGATATTGAGCTTTCAGATATAATTATTGTTATAATATATATAACTATTCTTATATCAGATATAGTCATTGTTATATATTTATATCATATATAAATTAGGAATTTCTCATATTTGATAGCCTGTATTATGATGGAAATTCAAATGATCATGTTGATGGCGGAATTCGGGAAGGTCATGTGGACTTAGAGAATAGGAAGCATAGTCTTGATGTTCTAGTCCAAGAAGGTCCGAAAATGTTCAAGCTCCAAGCTCAAGAGAAATAATCCTTGCTAAGTCATTTGAAGATAAAAAAACTAGATGATTTTTGGGCTCATTGTCCAATTATGTCCAACCAATGCCTAATTAACTTCTCATAATTAGAACTAAAACTTCATTAGTTGCTGTTGAATTGAAGTTGGAAGTTTGATTAAATTAAAAAAAAAAAGGATGAGTTTTAAGGGAGTTTTGAAGACTAAGCATTAAGGGAGGACGGTATATTGTGGAGAGGGTTACAAGTTTTAAAGGCTGCCCATTATTTCCTCTTAATGATCAGTCAATTCTAATTCAAAGTGGTTGTTTTCATTCCCTTGAATTATGCCATTCGGAGTTTCAAGAAGATGGTTTTTCCAAGTTGTAATTAGCTCTTAATTCTAGTTTTAAGTATGTTAATTAGCTAGGTAGGTCTAATAATTAAGGACGACATTTTCAGTCATTTAAGTTTCATTTTAAAGCTTGATTGAATTTGTAAATAATAGAAAACTTATTGTTGTATTTGAGTAGTAGTTGATAATTATTTAGAAAAAGCTTCCTCAGACTGATTCCTGTTCTTCCAAGTTTCGATCACTTGAATAATTGTGTGGTTAAGTGGCTACCAAATGACTAGTTCTGTTGTCACTCCATCCAATTGAGTAGTTCTTAGTCAAGTTGAGTGCTCCTTATTACACCCAATAAGTTTAAGTAAGAATTCCTTCCCTACGTAACTTGTTTTGTTAAGTTGAGTATCCTTTGCAAAATACATCCTTTTCATTATTCCATTCCAAATACACTCTTTTATTTTCTAACCTCTTCTTTGTTCTGATCCCAAAACCACACATCTTTCCTCTAAACCCTTAATTAAACACATTCTACATTTCTACAGCCTCCTAAACACATTTCAAACGAGAAATTCTTAATTTATATCTGATATAAATATATCAAGGATATTATCGTAATTCTAATTCTATACACGAGATCATAATATTTATATCTGATATATGTTTTTTTTTATATCTAATATAACAATACCTATCTCTAACTAATCCATTCCCAAGCCCTTAAAAACCTAAGTTAGTTTATTCTAAACAAAATCTAATCTGAACACATACATCCTTTTCCTTTCCAAAAGTGATCCATTTGAAAATCGTATGAATTAGCATTCATTACTAAATCGATTCTGTGGGAATAATAATAATATTTATACGAAAGTGAATGACAGTGGAGTAAAAGACTGGGTCTGAATAAGGCAGTGCACGCACCTTAAAGCGTCGCATTGTATTGAGGATAATTAGCTGTTTTCTCTCATTCTTCAGCTTAAACTTCTCGGCAACGTTGAGTTCGGCTAGCAAAGCAGGGTCGATAAGAAAGCTGTTTGTTTCGGGGAAGCAAAACGGATGATTCACCTCCTTTGGATGAGTGTCGCCGTCGTTGTTATGATGAATATTATTTGCGTTACAACGCATAATCTTAGTGAACCTACCTTCCAACGCCATTGATCTTTTTTAAGCTTTCAAGCTCTTCTTCTCCTTTTTTTTTTTTGCCTTGATTTGTGTTACCTCTGTTGTTGATCTTTATATATATATATATAGCTTTTCATTTGCTAGAAAGAGCTAACATCTCTTTTTATGGAATACTAGTAATAAATAATTTTATTATATTTATTGAGGGAAAACAAATAAAAATAACTAAGCTAGCCAGCTGAGCTTGGAGTTCACGGCAAGCAAGTTGGTCAACGATTCGTTCAGTTTCAGTTAAAATAATCCAATTTTTTTTTTTTTTTTTTTGAGTAAAAAGTAATCCAACTTGTGTATTCATTTTCTTAATTCATTTAAAGGACATTTTAAGCCAATTGGGATGATAAATAATACGGAGTATTATAAAAATTCTAAAAAGTGGTTGAATTTGAATCACCCATTGGTTCAATCACTTTTTAAATCACTATTTAAAGTCATTAAGTTCATAATTGTTATTCATTTCAAACTTCTCATTCCATTCAAACATCATGATCGGCTAGTGACACCTTAATATAGCTCCAATTTAGCGCTATTCAAGAGTCGATCTTATTCTTCATTTAGTAAAGAAATTAATTTTCTCATTGTGATAATACATTCTATATTCCTCTTACTTTAATGTAAAATGTAGGTGATAGTAACCTTTCGAAAATAAATTGATATAAATATGGTAAATTTTATAAAAATATAGTCACATATTAATCAATATAGGAAAAAAAATAATGCTAAAGAATTCGTCCCGATGAGTTGACTCAAACATAAAATGAACGGGCCAGGAAATTTGATCTCAACCCAATAATAACCCAAATAAAAACAAAATTAGTCTGTTACAACTCAACTCGACCCGTTTCACGGGTGTAAATGCAACAATAACACTTCTTGCATGATTGTGATATGTGAGGGAGGCTAGCCAACAAGTTATTGGACGATTTATATATTTTTTTAAAGAGAGATAAGTAAGCGGGCCAAGTGGTTTTTCTAGAAAGACATTTTGTGTTTTGAATAACTCAATTAAAATGTAAATTAAAAAAATCATTTAAGATAATCCTTTTCAAAAGGCTTAACTAAGTAATAAATAACAATTTTTTTTTTGGAAAGGACTAAATAACAATTGGTACGCTGTAGTATTGTGAATTGAGCCTTGGTTGAAAACGTAGAATAAGATCGTAAAAGAAGGTGAATTAATCAAGGTCTTAATTGCTGAATATTAATTACCTCAGTTCACCAATCTTGTTAGTTAACTATTTTTCTAGGACAGTAGTTCACCCCTAACTCTTTTCTACAGCTGTTAAAATTTGACTCGACTCGATAAACTATTTGAAATCGATATAGACTTGATTTAAAATCGAGGTGACCCGTTATCATAAATGACTTGACCCAAAATTTACCTGAATTTGAAATAACCCCTATAACCCGTCTAGGAACTGATTCATATTGACATGACTCGACATTGACCCGAACTGAATACAATCTGACTCGAACCCTAACCGAACATGGGTAAGCAAATAACCGATTTGACTCGACTTGACCCAACCCAATAGGCCAAATTGACCCGATTTAACCTAAATCGATAAGTACCGACTCGCGATGGGTCAACCTAAAACTGACCTTTGGTCCGAATTGACACCCCTACTTTTTCTAATAGGTTTTGAAGATTTTGGATAACATGACTATGGTTTTTATGTAAGTTTTTCATAGGCACTGCCTATTAAAAAGATAACAATGTAGTACTTATTTTCTAATTTTTATTAGCTAAAATATTATCTATACAGTCCGTCAATTTATCTTTTACAATAAATTTTCAATAACATATACTCGTACTGCGTACACTATATGAAAACAGTGGAACGTACTCTTTTTTATTTAAGGCTCACATTAAGAATCACATCGTATATCCTCGTAAAAGTATTTCTTAAATGCATCCATATGGGCCATTTGCAAACATATGGCAATTTTGACTGATCCATCCATCTTAGGCCCAGGAAGAATGAGGCAGTCACCATCAGAATCATGGGTGCCTGGGCCCATGTAAATCTCCTCTCCCCAGCCAAAATCAAGGCCATAAATAGGAAGGGTCAACCAACTAATTACCCCAAGATTCGGGTTACCATAAAATGGGCCGTCCATACTCTTACGTCCATGGAGGTCTTGAAAAGGGGATAAATCAGGCAGACTTTTCCAGAAGTCAATGTTTGACCAAATATACTCATCATTGACTTTTTCAATGGCTTCCCTTATCCTAGCACAAGTATAGCCTAACGGTAGTTTCATGATCTCCCCTGACCTAGAGGTGGCCACCAAATCTAGAATAGCATTCCCAAAGAACTTCGGTGGTAGTGGTGGGTGCAGACGGTTTCGGACGTCAATACAGAAACCTAGGCCTGTTGGTTGCTCAAGGTGGTGCTTGCGTGCCTTGCATGCGCTTCTCCATATGTGAGCAGTTACCACCTCGTAGCGGGTGTAAGGGCGTGTGTTATCACCTTTGGCTCCCTCATTAGCATCCTTCTTAAGTCGCACTACTTGGGCCTTTGATAGGGCCAAGACGGCCACAATAGTGACTTTTTTGCGCTCCTCCAAGTTGTCTTCTTGCCCTATTAAGAACGGTGGGGGCGCAAACTCTACGTGCACATTGTAAGATGTTGGAGTGTTGGGATGATCTTGAACCCGAAAGAAGTCAGGATTGAATAAAGGAGCCATGTCAAGTGGTTCACCACGAGCTAGCCTAGCCCACTCGGCCATGAAATGGAGTGCGCTTTGCCCATCAGCTACAATATGTGATATGTTAGCACCTAAACAAATGCCACCACATTTGAATACGGTAACTTGGCCTAGAGCCAGAGGCAACTCATCAATAGGTTTGTCATAGTCAACATAAGGAATGAGATTGTCAAATAGATGTGTTTGGGTGGCAAAATCTCCAAAATCGCTAAGTTTTGCACTTGACTCGGCTTCGATAAGCTCAACCCCCATCGAGTTGCATTCGAGCTCAAGCCTCCCTTGCCCTATCCATCGAACCCGACCAGCTAGGGGATAGAAGTGCACCAACACCCGGCTCAGTGACTCCCTAAGGATGCCTACGATAGACTTGGAGGATGAAAGCCACTCTACCGATGGCTTATAGAAGTACACCGTGGAGACATGGGTGATCACTCCTGTTTGGTCCCATTCGGATAACTTGAACTCACCCCTACGCGTTGGCTCGTGTGGTTTCACCATGTATGAACATGTTATGCTAACCTCCATCATATTAATTTTGATGGAAATATAAAAAACTTATGGGATAAACCTATGACCATATATAAAGAAGAACTAACAATACAGATTGTTGGATACTCTACAGCATTGGATAAGAATGTTTCCAACTCCTTAACCTTCGTTAACTCATCCTCTCCAAAATGTTTGATCATTTTTTTTTATCTCTAGAAATATTTCATGCATCCCTAACTTGTTCCTTCAGCTGCGCATAATCTTAGTTTAGGAAACGATTTCGTGACTAACAGCTTATTATTCAAAACGCTTAAAATATAACTTGTTAATTATGCGTTTAAATCAAATTCGCATTTAAGTTTCCTGATTAACTTAAAAAATGGCATTTACTTAACTAGCTTTAGTTATTATGTATTGAAAGAAGTCATTAATCAATTACGTAGATGTAGTACTCCATACTAGTTAGTTATATTTATAACATTCCAATTGATATTTGTAACATCTAGCTAAAGGTAGCACATACAAATCTTATATTTCATCAAAGAGCTTGTATAACCATGAGCTAGATATGATATCATAACACCATCAACACCAATAGTTTACTAACTACTCCCTTTGTCCCTTAATTTCCACCACATTTCTATTTATAGAGTCAAAGTTTAAAATATTAGATCATAAATTCTCATCATGTTATAAGAAATAATATATTTAAGTGAGATCTTATTGAATACATCTCAATGTAAATTTTAGAATATCAAGTTTTCCTAATTTTTGTCTTAAAAATTTAGAGATAAAAACGTTTAAAGTCGAGTTTTAGAGACCACAAAAAGTCAATTAGGGCAAAAAATTAGGGACAGAGAGAATATATTTCACCATCCAAAAATATTTATCACTTACTAACCCTCATAAATATAGGCTATTTATTTATTAATTTTTGCTAAACTAATAATTGATCTGATAAAATATAATACGTCAGAACGCAATTTTCTTTTGTATTTTTCATGATTAATTTATTTCATTAAGCCATCCAATATAAGCTGGGTTATACGCTTTTGTAAGTTAAATGAGACATATAAAAAAAAAATTTATATGGTAAATTTTTGTTTTGTGTTTTTTTAGTAACCCAAAAATTCTAGATAACTTATTATGGGTTGATTGCTTTTAATAACCCCGACGTAACGATTATTTCTGAATGGAAGGACAAAGGATTGTAACAAATTGTCATCTTCGCTCGTAAGCTACGATTATATGGGTTGCATCTCCATCAACATACACTTATTTGCCTAAGGTATTTCTCTGAATATCACGAGGTATGTAGTTGGTTCTATGCTGAAAAGCAGTAGTTAACTCTTACATAAAAAAAATCAAATTTTAAAGCAACAACTCTTAGGATTGGAACAAAATAAAGCTGAACCATAGAGTATTGAGCATTAACTTACCAGAGTTGAAACCGATGAACCTACATGTCATCACATCTACCCTAACTCCTTCCTATTCAAACCATACATTATTAAACACCATACGTATGAAAAATAGCCTCATTCAATTTGCTATTGGAAAAATGGAGAATGGAAAGAAGAGGATTTCCCCTTCCATTTCATTTCATGAGAATGGAATATATACAAAATACAATCAAGAGTTTTTGGCAACTAAATATTTGCACAATATTATCTAAGATATGAATATTTACAAAATATTCTAAAGATAATTGTCTATCAATAATAATATTCTAGCACACCCCCACAGTCGAATCGGGAGGTTTGCGGACGCTGAGATTGGAGCAAAAATCATCAAAGAGGACTTGAGGAAGGCCCTTGGTAAAAATGTCGGCAATCTGAAACCGAGAGGGAACATGAAGAACGCGAACATCACCACGTTTGACTTTTTCACGAACAAAGTGGATATCCATCTCAATGTGTTTAGTGCGTTGATGATGAACAGGGTTATCAGACAAATAAACAGCACTAACATTGTCGCAGTAAACTAGGGTAGCCGTACGAATAGGACAATGGAGCTCGAGAAGTAAGTTGCGAACCCAACAAGTTTCAGAGGCAACATTAGCAACACCCCGGTATTCTGCTTCGGCACTGGACTTAGAGACGGTAGGTTGACGCTTGGCGGACCAAGAGATCAGATTATCATTCAAGAAAACACAATAGCCAGAAGTAGATCGACGGGTATCGGGGACAACCGCCCCAATCAGCATCAGTATAGGACAAGAGAGAAGAGATGGGCGGCTTGTACAATTGGAGACCGTAATCAAGGGTGCCGTGAATGTATCAAAGAATACGATGAATAGCAGCCATATGTTCAACTCGAGGATCATGCATAAACAGACAGACTTGCTGAACATCATAAGAGATATCTGGGCGTGTGAAAGTAAGATACTGCAGGGCTCCAGCTAGACTGCGATACAAAGTGGGATTATCACACGGTGAACCAGCATTCGCACAAAGTTTCCCGGAAGTAACAACAGGAGTAGAGGCAGGCTTGCATTGAGACATGCCAGCTTTGTCAAGGATCTCAGAAGCATATTTGTGTTGAGAAAGAAAAAGACCTGCAGAATTCTGAGAAACAGCAATACCCAAAAAATAGCTAAGAGGACCCAAGTCCTTCATTGCAAATTCTGAACTCAATGTAGACATAATGGATTGACGAAGAGAATCAGATGAGGCAGTGAGTATAATGTCATCCACATATAGAAGAATATAAGCAATGTTAGAGCCATGACAATAAACAAACAAAGAGTTATCAGAAATGCTATTACGAAAGCCGATGGTAGCCACAAAATCAGCAAACCGTTGATACCAAGCTCGAGGGGCCTGCTTTAGTCCATAAAGAGACTTACGAAGTAGATACACATGATCAGGTCGAGTGTGGTCCCGAAAACCCAAAGGTTGATGCATATACACTGTTTCATTCAAGTGACCATGAAGAAAGGCGTTTTTAACATCCAGTTGATGAATAGGCCAAGATTTGGACAAAGCTATGCTTAAAACAATACAGATAGATGTGGGTTTGACAACCGGGCTAAACGTCTCAGCACAATCAATTCCCTCCTCTTGAGACCAACCATCACCAACAAGACGCGCTTTATAGCGCTCAAAAGTACCATCAGACTTAGTCTTCACCCGGAATATCCACAAGGACCGAATAATATTAGCATGAGGGGGCTTAGGTACAAGCTCCCAAGTACGATTCTCAAGTAAAGCATCAAACTCTTCCTGCATAGCCTGTTTCTAGTTCGGGTCATGAAGGGCATGGATGGGATTTTTGGGAATGGCAGAAAAAGAAACAGATAGGGTTTGGGAGGTATATTTAGGGTTGGGCTTAAAAATACCATGTTTACTACGGGTAACCATGCCAGGAGGGGAAGGAGGAGGGGGAGGTGATAGTGGGCTGGAGGGAGATGGGGCTGGGCCGTCACAAGTAGGCCCAAGAGGGGTATGGGGGGCAGGAGATTGAGGTGGGATTGATAGAGGTGGAGGCCCAAAAAATGAGGAAGAATGAGAGGGGGGGAGAGTGGGCGTCTGGGATGGGCTGGAAGCTGCTGGGCAGGAGGCAGGCCCAACAGGCGAGGATGGGGGAGGGGTTGTGGGATTGGGTTGGGTTTGAGATGATACTGGGCTGGGGGAACGAAGCAGGGGGGAAGGGGGATTGGAATCTAAAAAATTGTATTGGGGAGGTGAGGGTGTGGATTTGTGAGCAAAGGGAAAATGATTCTCATCAAAAAGCACATGACGAGAAAGGATGATTTTGTGGGAGGAGAGATCATAGCACTGGTAACCGCGATGCGAAGAAGGATAACCCAAAAATACACATGGAGAGGAGCGAGGTTGTAATTTATGAATTTTTGTAGAAGAAATGAGGGGAAAACATAAACACCCAAAAACCCGGAGATGAGAGTAAGAAGGAGATTTGTGGTAAAGAAGATGTGTAGGAGTCAAGTTGCGTAGCAACTTAGATGGGGGAATGTTGAGGAGATATGTGGCGATATGTAAGGCGTGAGGCCAAAAAGATGGGGGGAGAGAAGCATGACATAATAAGGTACGGATGATATTATTAATTGTGCGAATTTTTCGTTCGGATTTCCCATTTTGAGAAGATGTTTGAGGACAAGAATAACGAAGAACAATACCCCGAGTGGCACAAAATTGGTGAAAAAGTTTATTATCGAATTCACCCCCATGATCACATTGAAAAGACTTGATATTAAGATCAAATTGAGTATTGACGAAAGTATTAAAATTCACAAAAATGTCATACACTTGAGATTTGCGGAATAAGGGAAAAGTCCATAAAAAATTAGAATAATGATCAAGAAAAAGAACATAATATTTATAACCCGAAGGACTTGTAATGGGTGAAGTCCATATATCACTATGAAGAATCTCAAAGGGTTGAGTGCTTACAAAATTAGAAGAAATAAAAGGCAAACTAACATGTTTTCCTAAAGGACAAGAATAACAAATAAAAGATGGATTTTTATTATATTTAATAGAGTTGGAAGAATACAAGAAATCCAAAATCGCATTTCCCGGATGACCTAAATGAGAATGCCAAACACTAGAAGACAAAGCAGAAAAAGCTGAAGATGTGGATGATGGGTTGGTAGCTCCATGTGTAGGGTGAAAGGGATAAAGATCACCAGTGCTGTTAGATCTCAGAACGATGCTCCCCGTGGCCAAATCCTTCACAGAAAAGCCAAAGGGATCAAATTCAATGGAAACCATATTGTCATGTGTAAATTTGCGAACGGAGATGAGATTTTTAATAAGGCGAGGGGCATGTAAAACATTGTTAAGGGTAAGGGATTTGGGAGACGAAGATAGAGGGATATGTCCGTGACCATGAACTGGAATCATATGACCATTACCAACAATAATACCATGACTTAAATGATGCTTTAAAGGAGAATAATGCACTAGCGTACCTTGAGAACGAGTCATGTGGGAAGTTGCACCAGTGTCCATATAGAATTGATCATCCGGAGAAGATAAAGAAAGAGTGTGCATGGCTTGATCAATATCCGTAGGAGAGTAGTTCATAGACGAAGTAGATCCCGAACAAAAATTTTGGGCTGGTCTGGGACCAAGAAGCCCAACAGTAGTATTGGTAGGAGGAGGGCCTTGCTTTGGTGGAGTCCAAGAAGAACAAGGGAATGGAGGAGGAGACTGGGCCCAGGGAGGGGAGGCCTAGTAAGGCCAAGGGGCCTGCTGCCAGGAAGAGAAATTTGGACCTGGGAGGGTGGAGTTACGGTTGGGCCTGTGAGGGAAGTGAGGAGGTTTGTACCTTGGGCCAGGATAACCAAAGTTGCTGGAAGTGGAGCCGTGGTGGTTCCCACGATTGTTCCGGCCACCACGGCGATGGTGGCGGGGGCCACCACGGTGATGAGAGCCACTACAAGAATCAAAATTTTCGGAACGGTCCACCAATGATTTGGGAGTAGTAACAAGAGCCGAGTCATGAGGAGAAGAGACATCTTGGTGGTGAGAATGTTCTTCTAATTCTAACATAGAGCGGAGAGTATCAAAAATGGCACGGGATTCATGTGTTGGACCAAGGAGCGAAAAGTACGGTAGTCGCGAGTCAAACCATGGAGCACTTGAAGAGCCAAGCGATTGTCGGAGATAGAAGCACCAAGGTTGTTGAGAGAAGTAGCAATATTCTCAAGTTCATTACAATAAGCCTTCACATTCGGGAAAGTAGCAAGAGAAATGTCATTGAATTGAGACTCAAGGTGAAGAATACGAGAGGTTTTGTTATTTTGAAAATTGTTCTCAATGCGAGTCCAAGCATCAAGAGCACAATCATCGGGACGGACAATGGATTTTAGAAGAGACAGACTAATAGTTCCATAAATCCATGTACGAACAATATCATCAAGACGTTGCCAATCCGAGTCTTTGGTGTCCGATGCTTTAGAAGAGTCATCGGGAAGAATATGAGAGGCTACAAGATTAGCCCGACAATGAAGTTGAAAGAGGGTGACCCAAGTATGGAAGTTGGAACCATCTTCATCAAGTTGAATGGGGACACATGTTTTTATGTTAGTAACCAAAGTAGCGGGATGCAATTTTGTAGAGGAAGCCATGGAAAGACCAAGACAAAGAAGAGAAAAGGGGGTAAGAGGAGGCGGCACAGCCAGTGGAGGAAGGCAACCTGCCAAGAGGGAGGAGGAGAAAAGGAAAAATCAATAACCTAAGCAACTGATACCATATTGGAAATGATTCCCCTTCCATTTCATTTCATGAGAATGGAATATATACAAAATACAATCAAGAGTTTTTGGCAACTAAATATTTGCACAATATTATCTGAGATATGAATATTTACAAAATATTCTACAGATAATTGTCTATCAATAATAATATTCTAGCAGATGGATGTGCTAGTTGGATAGGATGTATGCTACTATTCAAAGACCGTATCCAATATGAATTGCATGCATGGTTGGGAGTACAAAATTAGATAAACTAAAAACATAAGAGACATATGAGTTATAAAGAGGTAAGATGTATTAGGTAAAGTCCAAAATTAGATAAACTCAATTCAAATCCCTGTAAACGCTTAGCTTCCTCTTGTGTGTTGGAGACAAACTTGGGGTTTTTGGCCGTAAAACTCGAGCGCCACAAACGTTAGCTTGGGAAACTATGGAGTACAAATGCCTGCCTACCGTAGACAGTAGACCGTAGTGTTATATGACATTGTCAAAGTCGTCTCTCTCTACCTCTTGCAAGTTGCAAGTATTAGCAATCTAGTGCATGAAACACGGCAGACTTATACTCTGTATGTCCTTGAATTGGTCCATCTATTTGGTCATTCTACATTAACCCGATCTCAAGCTCGCCAGGTCGCAATTTTAATTTAATTGACACAATTGGCGATCTCCATCTCATTTTCTTGTCGTCCATACACGTAATCAATACATTATCAACTTTGACTTCAAATAGTGGATTTGG
The DNA here is from genome assembly GCA_026401315.1 of Dysphania ambrosioides. Lineage (NCBI taxonomy): Eukaryota > Viridiplantae > Streptophyta > Magnoliopsida > Caryophyllales > Amaranthaceae > Dysphania > Dysphania ambrosioides. Next base: position 13,329,298 of record CM048661.1, read on the forward strand.
GCGTTCTTTTAGGGACGGAGGGAGTACAAAATTTAGCGATTCTAGTATAAAAAAAGAGTTCTACATGAGATGATTGGGCCTCAAAGCCCTGACTCCGGCATTCTGTTGAGGGGGTGCCAATCTAACGATACCTCTGCCATCATGCCTCCTGTCGGGTCCAATAGGAAAGCCCATCAGGCCTTCCGCTACGCCATCAAGTCCGTGTTGAAAGCCCAAAATGACCCACTTAGTATAGGGAAGTACTCGAGAAAGAAGGGTTTGAGGGGCAGCACCCCTGCTTGTATAGTTGTATTGTATTGATGAGAATGGTAATGCATCCTTCTAGATGACTAGATGTGGGATGATACTATACTGAAAGCACCAATTGAACAGAAATGATCATGAATCATGTGATTCGTAGTAATGTGCTATCTTGACGATCAATAAATCTTATAAGCAATAACATATTCCTTGATGCAAATCTTGCTTGTCGGACCATCTCTTGCAAATATAACTATTTATAGCGAAATTATTCTAATTTATTTCCTACTCATTTATCACTAATTTCACATCTACGGTAATGACTAAAATAGATAGCATTTGCGAAGTTGATTGATTTTGAACATTTTTTTTATGACAAGTTTGTTTTTCTTAAGCAATGTGGTGCACAAAGTGATTGCTTTTGAACCATTTTGTAAGTTCCATTTTTGTACAATTTTTCTCTAGTTTTTTTAATGTGATTATTAATTCTAAAGAGGTTGGAGTAATAAATTTATTGTGTTCTCAATAAAAGTGACCCCTCGATATAACAAAAGTTACCTTTCAAAGTTGATAAAAATTGATATATATTGTGTTGAGGAATGATTTTATTATATTAAGGGGTCACTTTTACTGGAAACAAAATAACTTTTATTTATACAATACTTATTTGTGTTTTATATGTATATTATACTTATTATCACTATAATTACGAGACAGCTAGTGCGCAAATCTACTGAGCACTAAGCACTAAGCACTAAGCACCACAAAAATAACCTAAAACAACTATGGACAAAGGCAGCCGCGTACTCTTTACTATAACTAACCAAGATTTTTTCATTTATAGTATTGGATTGTCTAGACGATCATTTCCTGCAAAAATAAGACTTGCACGTTAGCTTCTTAGCCCCAAAGCCCGCAACAATATCACTCCCATGGCATGAATCAGTCAATAGTAAGCTAATCTATAAAAAGGGAGCCTCTAATAATTATAATTTACATCCAACACACGAACACTCGCATACAATCACTGAGATACCACTAAGCTAAGGTCGAGATGATGAAGAAGGGTATTAGTTGTACAACTTATATGGTTCTCATAGTTGCCATTGTGGCCGTAGAGTCTAGTACTGCACCTCAGGCTGCCTTTGGTGTGCGCCAAGTTCAGCATCTTCCTGCTACCATATCTTCTGAGCTTCCCCTTTCACGCGTGACGGGGTACTTTGAAGGGGTTGATGCAGCTGGTGACAGTAACGATATCCCTTGTCAGTATCAAGGAAGAGAATGCGATGGGGTTATGGTAACGTGTTGTCCTCCGTATGTGTGCTTCCACCCTAAAATAATCAAGTATGGAAAATGCATTCGGTGGTAAAATTTATTATACAGATTCACACTGTCATTTGTAACGTAACTGCGGAGTATTTATATATAGATCGTGGTTGGGAAGGATCGGATAGGATCGGATTATGAAGAATTCTGTGAGAATCTTGTATTATTTCTCTCAAGATTATGATTAGTTCAAAGGAATATATAATATATAACTAGCCTTCCTATAGTTACGCCTTAAATTATATATGCCTAACAATCTTCTATGAATAATTTACATACCAGAACTAATGCCTGTAATTCCTTATGATATGTATATGCTACAGATATTCCCTAACAGAGTATGTATTTTATCAAGTTAATGCATGTATCTTTAAACCCTTTCCCAATATCCAATGAACTAATTAAAAGTACGTACGCTTATGCTCCAAATCCTTCAGAAGATTATTGCAGTAATGAATGATTGCAGATGGAAGTATGCAAAGTGGAAGGAAACACTCGTTCTTTTCTCCGGTAAACATTAAATGTTCATCAAAAGATTTTATAACATTAATTTTCCAAATTACATTAAAAAAGGAAATTAAATGAACACTAATTTCTAAATTTATTATGATTAGAATTGAAGAACCTCTTCCACCTCCAATTTGCTCCTACAGACGGAGAAGTGGAAGAAGAGGATGGATGTATTGAGTAGGACTCAATTACCGTTGTCAAGTCTACGAAGGAGATGCTGATCGCGTGGATTAGGTTCAAGAACGATCACATCGAGGTCTTGATCAATGAGCCAAGATCTGATAACTTGCCTACGGCTGTCCACATCAGGACCATGTCAGGACTTGGGCGTGTGGCTGTTATCGATGCATTGGGGGAGGTGCGAGAGGATACGCAAGCGGAACAGCGTAATGAGGAGGATGGTGGTGGTGGTGGTGGTGATGAGGGTGACCAGGAGGAGGGAGCATAACAGGAGTCCCAACAGCAGATGTCATATGATGAGGCGTTGGTGGTGAAGCTGCAGTTACTGGGTGTCCTATTTGTGTCCCATACATTGCTATACCTGCAGGGGCCATGTTTACATTAGGCGAAGGCCTATGCTTATTTGCTGCTACTGCCGCTGTTCCAACTGCTGGAGCTGCAGAATTATTGCTTTGTTGCCCTGTTATTGGTGCTTGATTGGGCGACAATCCTCCTCCATTCACGTTTGTTATGTCATGAATGCTAGATCTTCTTCTATCTCTATTCATTGAGTTCAGCCTTATAAAATATTTTTGGGCATGGCTAGCTACTTGCGTTGGTGTCCTTGTTATCACAAAGTTCCTAGATATGCTCCGCCAATCGCCTTTCCCGAATTTCTCGAGCCCAAGTAAGAACAATCTGAAAACAGGGGATCATAGCATGCATCAGTGAACTCGCTGTTTTTACTGCTATCGTCTAAACTTATTAAACCCCTACCCCACAATAGAAAACCCCAATCTTTACTCTCTCTTTTAAATCACTAGCAGTAAGCCATCTATTGCTGCTGCTGTACAGAAGATTCAAGATGACCCATTGCTTCATATTACTAAGATTCAAGATAAACGCGAGTTTTCCGACATCTAGCAAGTTCCTGCCACCAACCCCTTCAAAGAAAACATTCAGATCTAGCACCAAACTATACCAACTCATATATCAACCAGCATAATCCCCACAATTTACTCCAAATCAGTCATATTTGAAGCACAACTAGCCACTAAAACCAACAAATTATCACGAAAGGGAGCTAAAGGCCTGTGTTAAACCTCATTAAGGTTGCTTTTTCGGTTAATATTTTTCGTTAAGGGTCATTTTTGAATGATAAAGGTCACTTGGGGATGGTTTTTGCATTAAATTTCCTTAAAAAAGTTACAGAATAATAGTTAAGCATACCATACCTATGCTCTTCCTCAGTCCAAGGGATGCCTTTCTTTCGTTCCTGTTCCAACTTTGAGTTAGCTTTTGTGCTGTTTCCCATTGAGGAAGGACCGAAAGCCGAGTACCCATTTCCTTGATTGGAGTTACCTCTTTGGTCCTTAGAGAAAGGAGAGTGATGATCATCTTTAGTGTTGGAAGTTGATAATGTAGTAGTATCCTCAATTCCATAACTGGGAAGTGGTACTTTTCCTGCTTCAATTGCACCTACATCTTCCACTAGAAACTCATAGTGTTGCTTTATCTCCTCAATGGTTTTTGTAGGAACCATGGACGCGATCTTATCCCAATCCTCATTCGAGTTGTCAAAGGAATGTGTAGCAATCGCATTCTCAAATGCTTTCTCTTCCTCCCTAGTCCAAGATGCTAAATTGGGCATTGTCTATAAGTTCTCTAAGGCTGATTATTTCGATTTTCGAGTACGGTAGTTTAGTGTAATGGGGTCTTGTATTTTTGGTGTTGCCTGAATGAGTATAGACTAGAGTAAGGGGCATGGCAATAATGGAAGAGAGTGCATAACAGAAGAAAAAAAAAACAGGATAAGAAAGTGAGGTGGGCATCAAAGCAACAACAAGATGGGGGGACCTTAATAAGGGGAGGGGTGGTTCGAAAGGCATATGGTGCTGAATTTGTAAGGTTGTTACCAATTACATATGCTTACAAAGAAAGTGATGTGCCTCTCTTCCATCTTTGTGATTGGTTTACAAAGTTTTTCACTCACGTAATGATGGAATGGTGGGGACAGTACCCGCCCAAAACTGACTCGGAGAATCTATGGGACAGTCATTGTGTCATCGCCATTCAATTTTCCTATCGGAGTCGCATCAGTTTCAGTCATTTTCTTCTCTGCACTCAGTGCTGTTTAACTCTTACAGCGTTTACTCTAGGATCTCGTCACGTAAATTCGATGGGACGCATGGTGCACTTGTCCTACGTGGCTTGGGTGTCACATGCAATCGAGTGAAATGCGTTGGGGAAAGTGTGTAGAAATTGCTATGGAGATCAGAAAAGTGGGGATGACAACAATAGGATAAGATTTGACAGAGATTTTATTTTCATATACAACTTGAGTAATGATTACCAATATTTTTGAATTTAAATCAAAAATTTCATATACTTAAACTGATTTCACTTATGTAAACGTCATTTATTTCTTTGTCAAAATTTGTATGAAAGCCTTTATGCCCATTTAATGATAGATACGCAATGTACATTTATAATAAACCTTATGTACATTTATAATATACCTTATGTACATTTTGGATATGCCTAATGTACATTTTACGATATGCCTATATAACACAAATCACATTAAATATCCATCATACCAAAATTTATATACGACCATTTGTTTTTGCGAACTAAACAACACAAATCGCATAATGTACATTTTTCTAATATATAATGTACATTAACAACAAGCCTTAAATGGGCATATCATTAAATGTACATAATGCAGTATAAGAATGTACATTTCTTACTTGAACAATGTACATTTATGAATTTCTACAACTGCCATATGTACATTACATTATATTAGTAAGTTCATTACAGTGTTATCTTTTACATAAAAGCATATTACCTGATCGAAATATATATATTCTTAATCAAAAATATATACATTTTTAATCAATTATATGTACATTATCAATCTAGTTAGTATGTATATCAAACGTTGCAACTTTTTAAATGTAGACATTCATATAGCGTAAATGTACATTAACTGATATCAAAATGTACATTACTTACTCTAGGAATGTACATTTCCTACTTGTAGAATGTACATATCATAAAGTAGTGGCTAACAATAGTAAATATAATGTACGTTAGGGGAGAAGTTTAAGTTTTTAAAAATGAAAATAATTGTGTTGCTGACTAAGCCTATTATAAATTTCCTTTCCCATAAAAGTAAATTAACAGTTATATATAACAGGGAAAGGGGCGGTTGAGTGTGGAAAGGCAGAGCAACTGGGGCAGTTGAGTATGGGGACACATATCTGACTCAACATTACAAGTTGACATTCACATGTACATTTCCAATGTACTGCGTGTACATTTCCACCTGCATTTTGTTCATTACTTGCTGTGTTTTGGCCCGGGTGTACCATGCGCATACATTGATCTCGTCACTATAACAACTTATTTCATAGGCAGTAACAAAAAGCGTAATGATATACTCCTAATTTCAGTATCGCAATTGGTTTTTAGCAAAACGTTAGTGGTCGAGAGAAAATTTAGTGACAATGTCTGTATCTCCAAGATAACAAGTGGCTACAGTTTATTGAATTTTTTTTTTGTACATGACTTAAGATTGAGTTATTTTTATTATGATAGACGATTCCTCTATTTTTAGCGAAATGCCTTAATGGGCATTGGTATGGTAAAAGAACAATGGAATTTCTTTGGCTATATTACTCTCAATCCAATACCAATATCACAATTCTTGCGCGTCACACCTAACACAGGTCTTAATATATATGCAAGGTGACATACGAAATATTTCATGCTTGACACTACTCAATACATTTGAAAACTAACATTTTAGATTGTTAGTCAATCAGCACAGCTCATTGAATATTTATCAGATGAAAGGTACAAACATTATCAACACAGATAATAAACCCCAACTGCCAAAACAAGAAAGATAAGATGGACATAGTTGAGAAGAGTGCTAAGACACATAACACATGAAAGTAATGTGAAAAGCCTCAATGACGAATGGTTGAAGTTTGAAAAAATGTGTGTTACACAAAAAAGTGAGACACTTGATTAAATTTTTTGAATGGCGGCTAATTGGAGGTTGAGAGTTGACGCTAATTTACATCACTGTAACCAATTGACGAGGATGGATGGGGGCTACTTCTCATTATTATCCTTAACAACAGTCAGGTGAATTGCCGGCAATCAGTGAATCAAATTCCAAAGGGAGCAAATTATACTTCAGAATGCTATTGAAATCATGCCATAGTGGAGGCCTAAATGACAAGAAATAAGCCAATTGGAGCTAGTAATTTTGCAAATACTACCATAACATTTGGTTCATCAAGCCATCTATCCCCCCTCACCCTATCTTTAGGCCTCCCCACTAGAGGCTCGATTAAGCGGGCTTTTGTGGACCGTTATGTCCTTGCTTTAAGTCAGTCACCCTGCTTAGAGAGGTGTCAACCACAAGTCTTTCAAGCTTCGTTGAGCATGAGTCTATGATGTGTGAACCTATGTCCTGTGGAGTAGGCAAGTGGCGATATTGGCTAGGAAGATGTTTAAGGCCGGTGCTGTTATGAATAAGAATGCAGCAATATGATAAGGGTATTGATATGATTATGTCCTCCAATCATATACCCCTAACATTGGTAACAGACATGAAAGAACACCTCAAAAGAGCAAGCTAGACTTAGTTTCTGCCTCAATGAACTTGATCAAGATAACCAAAGCCTTGAACGAGCAACCAAAGGCGACTAGCCGACTATGGGATTCGGCTAACCAGGTGCCATTCCAAAGAAACCTCAGCAGGCGTGAACTTGGACCGTGACAGGGGTGGCACAGCCCATGACACAATTAGAATCACAGTTCAGAAAGTTCTGATGCAGAATTTGGGACAACTGAGCAATAAAGAGGTTGTGAACATGCGATTGTGGTGAGGGAAGTAACGAAGTTTTACAAGAGAGTATAAACATCTTTTATGTAGTCATATGAATCCTGGAATCATAACTTGATTCTCTATATTTCACCTATTTAGAATATCCACACTCCACATTACTATGCAATTCTCTCATTTTCACCGAATTTCCCTCAGTGACCCAAAATTGTTATCTGCTTCGCCAATCGCCACCCACTATAACATTATCAAATCTCAAAACATTTACTGAATATTTGTCTATATTAATAATTTCAGGAGCAATAACCTTAATGCCAAGTTAATAAAGTATATATAAAATTTATGGGGTGGAGAGCAAGTTCATTCTTTCTGTTCTTCCTCTTTTAAATAAGCTCTCTTCTTATCAGTTCTCACTAAGATCAGATTGTTTAAATCCTACAGGCTACAGCCAGCAATTTCATTTACTAGACTCCGCACTCCAACACCCACCTCCAACTTTCTTCAGGGGAATTTCACTTTTTTCATGAAAAGTTCACCAAAAAAGGAAATCAGAAAGGATCCATTGATTGGAATTGGAAGCAGAATGCACCAGGCTGGGGCTGACTTTTCCGGCCTGACAAGACAAGCTAGCTTCTTTTTGGCGTCGACCTGTCCCATGCTTTGGAGATAAATTCTTCATTCATCAGATTACTACTTAGACTATAAACAAGGGATGAAATATTGAATATTCTTAATTTGCCAGGAGTTGATGTATGTTGAACTTGTACTTTATTACACAGATCTATTCTCGAAAATACCAGACCTCGAAATGTGGAGGCAGGAGCTAAATCTATGGAGCACTGCACAAAATGATAAGCAGCATCTGCACAAATTACACAAACAACGCGAGACACTAGTAATTCCTGCCTATCCTCCTCACCATTTGAACAATTAACCTCTTTGTTTCATCTTGCTGAACCTAACTATGGAGAAGACTATACTAAGGGATGAAGGGCAGCTTTAGAAGGCAAAAGACATTAAGACCAAAGACAGAGCTACTATGGAGAAATTCCCATTAAATACTGAAGAGCTAGTGGCAGACAAAATCAAGGTAAGAGATTGTATTTCTCTTTTTTTTTTTTTTTTTTTAACATCCCAGAGATTGTATTTAAATTACGCTGTTAAGTTTATCTTCTTTGGTTCATCCATTAAATAGCTTTTATGCAAATATTTCCTAACCTGTTTTTTTTTTTTTTTCTTCAGTGAATTGCTACCTTTACTGCGGGCCAGCAGTACTCCAGCACCGTAATAGATCAAGAAGAAAAGGGGAATTTTCAAGACAACACAAGATCAACCGACTAGAGAAAGAGAGGCACACTAGACAAGCGTCTTAAACTTCAGGAAAAGAAATTAGCGATTATATATCTGCAGATAGAAGCTGTTTCAGATGGTTCAACTGTACTACGCAAATAGATCAAACTTCAATTATTTGTTTGTTCATAAATTTTAATCAAATATGTCTCACTTAAGTATAGCAGTCTAGTTGTACAGTCTCCAATAAGAAAAATATCAAAGAGGACTTGGATACCTGCTGTGCACAGCCTTGTGAGAGTGAGGATACAGAGTGGGCTTACCTTAATATGTAAGTCATGAGAATCCTGGAATCAAAACTGAATTCTCTTTATATCACCACAAAATAGAAAATCTGTCCTCCACATTAATATGCAACTCTGTCAATTCACCCATTTCAGAAAAATTCACTCAGTTACTTAGATTGCTGTCGGCTTCACCACCCACTGTGCAATCATCAAGATTCAAATATTTTACAGAATATTTGTCTATAATATTAGATTTATAATATCAGGAAGCAAGTAGCATAATTCAAAGCTAACACAGTAACATAACAGTGGAACATAAATTTTTCTAAGAAATCTTGAGTAATTACTTCCCGTGGACAGCAAGTCCATTCTTTCTGTTTTTCCCCTCTTAAATATGATCCATTCTTATCAGAACTTACTAAGATCGGATAGTATATAGACTACAACCAAGTATTTTATTTCCTACATTCCCCTTTTCCGATCCCAGCTCTAACTTTCTTCAGGAAAATTTTCTCATTTAATCAAGAAAATTTCATTAGAAAATGAAGAGCTTGAAAGCAAAGTCTCCACGTATGCAGAAACTGGATGCCGAGCGCAGACAGACAACCAACGACATGTACTGCGAAATGGTTCACTTTTATTTGATCCTTATTCAAAAGAATAGTCAGACTTTAAATAAGGTGTGATATATTGTATATTCCAGTTTTGCTAAATGCAACTGTATGATGCTTCAATACTTTCAGACACATCTATCCTTACAAAATCAGACCTCAAAGAACTGAGACAGGAGAAAAATCGATGGCACCGTACTAGAGGATCAGCAACATCTGCACCAATTATACAAATAACACAAGACACTGGTAACTACTGCTTATCCTTCGTTAGTTGATTCATTAAACTTTTTGCTCCAACTTGCTTATAACTACAACTATATTGGTTCGATTAGAAGATGCAATTTCATAGCTGGCATCACAAACTACAGCATGAGAGAGGTAACTTATCTACAGAGAGAGCTATACTAAGAGACATAGCGAAGCTTCAGAAGGCAAAAGAAATTATGAACAAAGATAACTACTATGGAGGTGAAATTCCCTTTATATACTGAAGAACTAGTAGAAATTGACATCAAGGTAACAGATTACATTCTAATTATGCTGTTAATTTTATTTTCTTTTATTCGTCCGTTATATAGCTTTGACTATGCCATTTAACATTTTTTTTCCTGTTGATTGCTCCTTCCCATTAATTTACTACCTTTACTGCGAACCAACAGTACATCAGAAGTCCGAACTGCAATAGATAAAAGAAGAAAAGAGGAATTTGCTATACAACAAAAGATCGACAGCCTAGAGAAAGAGAAAGGCACGCTAGACAAGCGTGTAAAATTTATGGAAAAGAAATAAGCGAAGATGTATCTGAAGATAGAAGCAATTTCAGATGGTTCAAATGCATTGTGCAAATAGTTCAAAATTTTCCAAAATTTGTATCGTCCATAATTTTAACAAATTCCCTGGATCAGTTAAAGTATATCAGTCAAGTTGTACTGTATTCAATAAGAAAAACTACACTGGACCAGGATCACCTTCTGTGCAGAGTGCAAACCCTTGTTAACGTGAGGATACAGAGTATCTTATATATGTTGGGATACCAATCGCTTTTCAAAAATTAAGTTGAGCACCATTGAATAAATTAATACAATGTGTTTGTTAAACTGACAACTGGTAGCCCATTAATGCAAGAAAATTCTTTGTATTGCTGAATGTGACCTTTCACCAGACTATCTAGATCCTTCCCCATGCTGCAAGAAATCACCAAAAGTTTTGCAACAATTATTGGCTAGTTTCTTATAAAATATTATGGGTGAACAAAAAATGCAGTTTGTGTGTATGAAGAGGTAATTTACTTAGTAAAAGCTTAAAATTCCCCTTTCTTCAGGACAGGAAAGGGTAGGGTATTCAAAAGATGCACAAAGGGTAGTATGGAGTATAATTAAAACTTTGTAACAGTATTCACTCCATCCAGAAATTCATACGGAAATCTTGACAAGAGATGTGACAACTAAATCCCAGATGGAGGTAGTATAGAATTAGAAGGATAAGATGAATGAGATAAGCAGAAAGAAAGACTTAGCAATACTCCTATGGCTATCATGTCAATCATCAAGTATATTCATAGCAAAACATTATCCCTTATAGAGAGAGAAAATAAATAAGCTATTCGGTAACATGATTAGCTTTGTTAGAGAAGTAAATTCAACAAATGAATTTATAAAAAGTAAAGAGGAAAAGTTGGTAGATTTAGATCCTGTTGATTGTCATTGTGATTTAAGAAATTAATTACCAGCAATTTTCAAATGCAGATTAACTTAAACTTCACACTTATGATTAATTATGTACAAGTTTCTTGGGACAAAAAAATTAAATGGATAATTTTCACATTCATACCTACTATATATAATGTCAAACTAACTACATCCTATTGTCCATACACAATAAATCAAAGCCAAAACAGGAGTAAATCATATTGCCTGAAAAAGAAGTTTAAGAACTTAGCAATGCCTTCCAAAGGCTACCTTCATTGGAAAAAAATAGCAAGATACAAAGTTTTATGGTACCATGACAACCATACCAAAATGTCCTTGCATTTCAAGACACTTCCATGCTCGAGACACCAACCTTATCACTTCTAGCCTCACAAAAAGAGGTACCATTTGGTTGAAATCCCTACAATTCACAATTGCCAACCACGTCCACAACTCCACAAATCAACAACAAAATTTAAGGCCTTTTGTCTATCCTTGTCCACACTATCTTAGTGAGCTTTCCTCTGCAAGACATTTGAGCACACACCAATCTTACGGGTCACTTCTTGAATCTATGAAGACTTCTGGGAGTCGGATTTTGTACATCACTCAAACCCCTTGGACACCGTTGTTTCACTATATTATTGTTCCATAAAAGTGACGAAGAACTACTTTTCCATGGATGTTATGAAGATAATATTGGTTTGTTTTATTCTATTCTTACTATGGGTGATATTTTCGAAGCTTTTTGTGAGGAAAGAATCCCTTTTGGGCCATTCTTTGAAAATGTTGTTGGGTATTGGAAAGCGAGTTTAGAGCAACCTGACAAAATGTTGTTCCTCAAGTATAAAGAATTGAAAGATGATCCCACAGTTCAGTTGAAGAAATTGGCCAAATTTGAAAATATGACATTTACTTCCCAAGAGGAAAGGTGTTATACAGAAAATTATAGATGTGTTGCGTCAAGAGGATGAAAGAATTGGAGGTCAACAAGAATCGAGTAATCAACAAGTTATTTGAGAAGAAGACATACTTCAGGAAAGGAGAGGTGGGAGATTGGACTCATCATTCCCAGGGTGGAGAAGATGACACTCATGGAAGAGAAATGTACTGGTTTACCCTTTAAATTGCTTTTCTAATTTTTTTTATTTCCAACAATTGTCCCTTATTCTTTAAATTCTATTTTCCTTTTAAAATCTGGGGTCCTTTGTTCCAACTAAATTAAATAAAATTATCTGATATTCCCTTCACATACTTTTTTTTATTTCCAATATGAAGTTGATTTTAAAGTCTCTATCATAGAATCACCTATAACTTTTTTCATTTTTTTTAACCACAAAAGTAGTTTTAGAAGCCTTTGCCTATTATTTGAGACAATGCTATTATATGTCAGCAGATTGATAGATAAACTCAAAATGAAATCTTACGTGTCAAGATTAAGCATCTTAATAGATATTAACAAACAGTTAATGGATCATATGCTAAATTACATCAGATGTTTATGCATCAATAGATAAACTTGTAATGTCGCAAATACAGTTCATGGATACAGCTAACATGTTTCTGATCGTTAAAACTTAATCCAGGTGTTTTTCTAACTTTTATGTACTAACAGTTAGTGTTCAATAGCATTAAAAAGAACTCACCAAAAAACAGGCAGGAGATGCATCAAATCAATAACTCAATGCAGTTTGACCCAGGAGGTAGCAGCAGTATTGTCATCAGACTCATCACTGCAGTACAAGCATGGATGCTGAGAAGATCCTCGTTCCTTCAACCTCTTCCTCACCAGTAAGACATGTAGCCAGTTTCTGATTGGGTCCTCATGCTCCCCAAGTACCAGCTGGAGTGCTGGACAATATTGCTGTCGTTTCAAAGGCTACCCCAACAACCTCATGCACATCTGCTGAAATCTCCACTATGGTATGCAGTATGGCAATATGGCAATATCTGAATGATACAGCATAAGTCATCAAAAGGTAAGATCAATTACAATTTGTTGTTGTGCTATGTAACCCTTTCAACATAAAATTTCAAAAAATAAGCAGAAAGAGGCTTCACATAATCATCTATCAAGGAACTGAAGATAGGAATTCCAACAGAACAAAAATTGTCATGAAAATCTTCTTTCTTCTACGAAAGAGAGTTAATTTGTGTATCAGTGCAACTTAAAAATATTTTATATGTCTACCAGACAAACACACTAGACAAGGTTACTACTGCTTCTTCCTTCTGGACACCATTTTCTGAAGGAATTTGAGTCTCATGATCATTTAAGTGGAAAAACAGGATCTTTTCCGTCTTCAGTCCTTTGGAATATCAGATAAAGATAAACACTGATACCTGTAGATATGACTAGAGAATCAGATGCAATAGTCATGAAAAGATATGTTTTCAGTGAGTGACAAAATATGGCAACTAACAATAATGACAAATCAAACAAGTGATGCATCAGATGTATTCAATTTCAAAAATAATTCCGCTGAAGTCTTATAAAGATACAGAAGAAGACTGCTCCAACAAACACACTCTCTTCTTCACAAAGAACAAAAGGGAGACACAAGGTAGATTGCCAAAACAAATTCGGTCAAAAGATTCAGACATGGCTCATCTACAATCAATTGATTCCATTCCAATACACACAGCAACTAAAAACAGGGGAACAACCCAAGCATCGAGAAGAAACAGTTGAAAAGAATCAGTGTGATTTATATTACATTTTTAAAAAATATCAACCACCACATATTATCTGAGATGTCGGTTATTCAGGATCACATGCTCAATCAGACCAATTGAGAACATGATTATAACAACCAATTACGCTCAAGAAACTATTGAATAACTATCACAGCATCAATCATATTTCATATGGCAGATCCTTTAGTTTTTCTCCTTGTTAAAATGTCTATCTGACGCTTGAAGCAATAAAACATGACAGAGAGGCAACCACCTAAGAGAACAATATTTGCCAAAAGATACAAATACTGTATTTCTCCCTAATCCCATACAGGGTTCTTCCTATATCGATCATTCCTATTTTGCTTCATTTATATATGCAGTGCACAACATATGAAAGGGGGCTCTATTCTTCTAATGTACATCTACCTTTTGCACTGATATAATTGTGTTTCCTATGAAAAAGAGAAAAGAAATACAACAGAGATATGTACCAGTTATCAGGTCCAAATTGCAGTGCGCAATTGTGTCATTTACTTGATTTAATCTTCTGATACAAAAGAAGTCCCACATCCAATTAAGAGATAGAATGTCCCCAGAAGCAGCCTCTGGAACATCAAGTCATAGCTGCCCGGAAGTTGGCAAGGGAATAACAAGGAGCTAAGTGCAACAGCAGATAGAAGAGAGCATCTTTTCCATCGGCAATAGACCAGTAATGGGTCCCCATACGTGCACTTCAGTACACAGACAAGTACTCATGGCCAACTGAGCCAACTTCTTGCTCTCCATTTTCATATTGTGATTGTTGAACATTTCAGAAATCAGAACAATATTTGCAGGCAGGTGGATGCTCACACAAACTCATACAGAGAAAGAGGAGGAAAAGAGCAAGAAGAGAATTTTTTTTATTAGATTGGAGTACGAATCTTCCATCATACCTTGGAAAAGATTTCATAAGCTAACCAACTAACATAGCAGTAAAAGACCAGTCTATATAATCAAGCAGCTCAAACCATAACAACACACTCAGTACAAACTGGACATAAGTTGACTATAATCACCATTTTGAATTTTCATCAAATTCGCAAGCCTCCAATAATTGCCCAAAAATGTGAACCTTTATCTAGTATCCAACACTTTTTCAGGCCTCCAAGACTTGGAATAGTCTCAAAGAAAAAGGCCAAAATATCATAAAGGATAGTCTTTTTCATCTAGATGAACTTATTTAAAAATATACTCATTGAAACTTTTATGAACATGTTGGACCTTGTCAGAATAAAATTTTTTTATTTGAGAATAGAACTTGGTAACCCTATAGGCCTTATATCAACATATTTGATTTTATAAGACCTTGACCAAAATTATATGGCATGGAACTATTTTTTAAGGTGACAAGCACAGGGACAAAACCCCCTTAACAAAAATCCAACCTCTCCAATATGCATCAGCCATATAGACATGCAAGGAATATCGACTCATCGCTTTCCTGGGTACATTTATTCTTTCTCAACAATATATAGATATCTACGTCATACAGCAGGTTCGTAAGACCTCAACCCAAAAGGTTCCCTATAAGACTAGAAATAGACTCTTGAGCACATATAAGCTCAAAAGAGGTTGCATCATAAAACCAATATGTTCTTGGTGGAATAATTCACTGGCTTCAGGTATCTAAAGCTCATCTATCTTATCAATGGTGGATAGCTTCCCACACATAAACACTTGTGTTAATTGTATGATAGCGTTCCAATTGAAAGCAAAGAAGTTTTATTAAATATGATACAAATGGAAGGATCCAACACAGCATAAAAAGTTCAGAAAACTTTGTGTAAACAAAAGAACTTTGGGGTGGTATATTTTAATGATCAATGATCAAATAGATGGAAATGGGAGAGACGAATTCATTCTCTATTGTCAAACTTCTCAACCCAAAACATCCAATTCAGTAATTTGTAGTTATTGTTTTGGTAAAGTTTCTTTTGCTTTCTCTTTTTCATAATATCTGAATGGAGCTAATATAGTTTCCTAGTTCCCAAGGCTCCAAGCTCTAACACAAAAGAAACTGGAACTAGTCTAAGCCCAGCTAGTTATTCAGTTAAAAAAAAAGAACTTAACCACATGATCATGAGAATATTAAAGAGCATTGATTCCAATAAACAGAACAGTTACACAATGAAATGCATGATTGATGGATCCAAAATCAGGAATCTGTTTACTATAAACAAAACTGAGCAATAAAGTAAAACATTGGTGCAAATTCAATCACATAAAGCACACCACCAAAGGACTTCAAAATCTAATGAGAGAAACACCCTCATAAACATCATGAAGTGAGATTAAAAAAAATCAGGGGAGACTGTACAAAAAGAAATGGCAAAGTTAAAGATCGTTCCAGATATTATAAGCAGTACTAGACGTGTTATAGTTAACAATTTCATCTTGACATCCCAAAAGGAATGCAGTCCTAATCGGATCAACATTCACCAGCGCATGGGCAGTGCCACTCGGACTAGCTGCAACAGCAACCTGATCTGCACCAATTACTACCTCAGCATAACCCTTATCAACTATTTGACTGTTCTCCAACTGCAATGAATCAGTGCCCAAGGTATTAATACCAAAACAAGGAGTATTATGAACTACAAAATCTAAACATAAACTTTGACACTGATTCCAGCAGGACGGACAAATCAGTATCACACCACCCTCGCAGCTAAAATATAATCCCCATCTGATTTTTCCATGGCATTTCAATGAAATTTGAAGGGAAAAAAATGTACCAATATCGCCTTAACAAGTTTAAGACTCAAAACATATTGGCCCAGAACAATGTCTTCGAACATTCCTTAACAAGCATGCACTTCATATCTTAATACAACATTGCATTGGCAATTTTCATTAGAAACTTGCCATCTTGTGAGATAAAAAATGGTTTCATGTATCACTCATCAAGTCGCCAGTGAACAAATTCTAAAATGGGATCCACCAATCTAAAATCAGAATCATCAATAGTTCAAATTGCAAATAAGAGTGAATAGGAAGAGAGCTCAAACACCAACAAACCACCTAAATAGCCTTTTAAGAAGTGAAGGATGCTTAGGACCATAATTCCATAATAATGCATAACAAACTTAATTTTTCTATAAACCAAAGACTTGTAATTCCTTGACAGTAAATAATATTCAATACTCCTTCCATCCCAAAATACAGTTAACATTTTTATTTGAAAAGAATAACCCCTATTCATAGATATAGTATGATAGTGAAGACAAAAATCATGGGTGCAGTCATGATCACGGTAACGGTCGCGTTATCGCAGATGTGGTGTATAAGTCATGAATTAAACAGATTGCGGCCAATACGGAGTGAATTTTTTAAGATTCATTTACATCTTTTTAGTTTTAAAAATGTTCTTATAATGTAACATAGCCTATTCAATCATAATATAAATGTGTTATATATTTTGTGATCTAATAATAACTTAAAAAATCATGTTTTATAAACTACATAATAGATAAATAAAATCATTTTGGTGGATTTTGACAAAAGACGAAAGTAATAGGCTGAAGAACATTCTAACACCGCAAATCACCGTTACGCAATGGAGAATGTTAGGAGAAGGATGTGATTTTTGTCATAGCGTTGCGTACCAGGGTTTCTCGAAACAACAAATCCAAAACCCGTTACACAACATTCTGTAGCAGAACGACCAAGTTTTAATTCAAACAATGCATTTTCTTACATTCAAAAGTCTCTAAAATTCTAACTACACTAAGTGTGTCACTTTGACTCAAGAAAAAGTGGTTAAAGGAAGATATTTATGTCCAAAATACAAAAAAAAGTACTAATTGCAGTTTTTGGGCATAACATGTTCCTTCCATCAACACTGCAGTTGGAGTGCTATTCTATTAGCATCAAGACTTCCCCAGGTTCAGGAGATGGCCAGGCAGAAGAACACATCCTGCCAGTATACTTAGAAAACTGAACAATAAAAACTGTCTGGATCATCAGCTGCGTAAGATTTCGATTACACAGTCAATCTTCTAGACAAACAGTCAAAAATTTTGCAATTTTTGCAAAGTATGCTAAAAAGACAGTTTAGAAACCAAGAGGTCAACATATTGTCTTCCACTTACTAGAAATTGGCTCACAATTTATATTCTTTGTTTGAACAAAGTTATCTACAAGTAGTGTATCCTAAGAAAAGAGATCCTCCATGACACCACCTATACCCATAGTTTCTTTTTCTTTGATCTGCTTTCATTTTTTCATCTAAAGTAACTTTATTGTCAAATAATGTTCTGGGTAACTTGAAAATAGTCTAACCATATGGGTCTACTGCTTCTAATAATCTCTTCAACTATGTCCCCCATGGCACCGCCTTCATCCATAGTTTTTCTTTTTCTTTAAGATGATTTCTTTTTTTCTTCTTAATTACGTAACTCTGTTGTTACATAATGTTCTGGATTCGAAAATAGATAAATAGTCTTTTAATATGAGTGTTTTGCAATCTCTTCAACAATGTAGTACTACTAACCCTAACAATGAATTATGTACTTATGTGCCACATTCCCCTTCATTACATACTCACAAAAGTTAGTATCCCCAATAGCACAGAAAATTTGTCATAAGACAATTGAACAAGCATAACAGGAAAAGTTGAGATGAGAAAGGCCAGAATCTAGCAACACAACAAGTATCAAAACCACAATGTTCAAGTAGATAAGCTAACCACTATTCCCAACTACATTTGCACCAAATTAGGTAAATAGATGTAGTTGTTACTTATTCCAAATGCAAACCATTGATTAAAGACGGTTTAAACTGGAGCAACTCTGAAATAGCTAAAACATCTCAGGTATTCAAGAAAACATAACATATGGAATTAACTGAACAACAATATTGCTGCAAAACATAGAATCCAAAAAAAAAACCCACTAAGGTATTCATGGTGTGCCCATAAACTCATAAACTCAAAAACTGACACATTACAGAAACAAGCAACATAGTATCAAAAAGTTATTCCAAGCAGAAACAAAAGCATACCCTAAACTTAACACGAGCGCCCCAAATGATGAATGTCTCATTGCTAGTATAGTGTCTGTGATTTCCCCTGATTCCTCCCGGACGGATTTCACCAACATGAACTGAAGCACAAGTCACAGCCCCACCTGAATACAACATACAAGAAAAAAAAAAAAAAAAAAAAAAAACCCTTCTATGAACAACATTGTTCCAATTTTTTCAGCAATCAGAACTGTACAATAACAAACCAACAAAATAAAAACTTCAAAACATAAACCCAATATTATATCAACTAGCAGAACTTACAGAACCTCTTCAATTCATCATCCAATGCATCAAAATATACAAATACCTACTTCCTTTTTTCTGTTCTTTCTCGAAACAAGAACTGATTAATTACAATATACTCGGACACATACCCAACACTTCTAACAAATTCCAAGTAACATAGTTAATATCTATAAGAGCTATCATAGTAGGTAAAATCTCGAGGGCAATGCCCAATAACTAGGATCGAACCCCGTCAACATCATTACGCTTCACACTTTCAGTACACTAGTAAATACAAAGCAATAGAAAGATATATACCATTAATACCAGCATCAGTTGCAGCAGCAATAGGATTAAGCAACCAACCCCTTTTGTCCTTACCCAATTCAGAAGCAAAAAACCTAACCATATTAGCTCTGAGGTCATCCTCTTTGCTCCATCTTTGAGGGTTGTGAGAAAGGGGAGATATTTGAGTAGGGTTTTGAAATTTGAGAGACACCCAAGTGAGGAGAAGGAAGATTAAGAGAAGAAAGGGGAAAGCTTGAGGCTTTTTCAACAGATTGAGGAGGGAGACCAGTGAACTTGATTGGGTTTGAAATGGATTAGGGTTGTCTGAGCTTAGGCTGCATCTTCTTGGATTCACCATCTTTGCCGCTTGCTTGCCAAGTTTTTCTCTTGCTATCTGAGTATAGTTGCTGGAAAATCTTGGTAATGGCACTAGTGGATATGATCAATAGTTCAAGTCTTCAAGACTGAACGAGTCACTTGTGTCTGAGTAATATTACATCACATGACCTTCCGTTATTATTTTTTATTAAAATTTAAAATATTATAGATTTTAAAATCAAATTTTAATTATAAATTCTTTTAAATATAGATGAAAAATTCGTACAATGTATAATTTTTAAATATTAGTTTTTTTTATAATTTTTACAAATACACAACTTAATCAATTCGGATTTGCGTAAAACCAAATGGGAAGAAAAAAGAACAGAAAAAGTATTAAGACGTAAATTGAATCAATTCATAATCGACTCGGATAAAATTTGGTTCAAATTCGATTTATTTATTCCGAATTCAAACTTGGGATCAATATATATTTGAATACTTTTTTTTGGTAATTTATTTGAATACTTAAAGAGTCAAAATTAAACTTGTGATTATCTATAAGTTGCCAATAAAATAATCGCATTATAGACTATTAATAGCTTTTTATTTTAAAAAATTTTTAAAAAATTACTTTAGAGTTTAGACATTACTTCAATAATTGACTAGTATAATACTAGGTAAGTACCATGCGATACACGATTTAATAATATATTACTTTTGTCAAATATTTCAATTATAAGACAATTTTTATTTATTGGTGAAAATTTATAGGTTTTATAGATTTACCGTAGAAAATTTAATTGTGATAATACTTTTTTATCATATTAGATGAAAAAATAATTATAGAAAAAGGTAGATATGAAACATGAAATAAAAAGATAAAGGGAGTTTATAGTTATACAATTTTCTATATATAACTTTTTTCAATCTAATATTAATATAAAGTAGAAAAAAAGTATATGACATCTATCTTTAAAAAAGAAGAATTTTTTTTAATAATAGCATATTACATATTAAGTATGACATCAATAGGGATTTTGCTTTAGTAACAGTTATAAAATAGATAGATTAGTGAGTAGTGAAAATTTCGTGTTAGCTTTCTTATACAAAGACTAAACTTTATCGTTATCTTTATAATTTGTATAACTTGATGGCATGAAGCTGATGCAAAAACAGATATGCTTAATCTTTGCAATAAAATCCCAACATCCATCAGTTTCTTTCAAAAAAAAATAATAATAAAATTAACGGCCTGCTAATAGCTTAAACAAACATTTTCAGCCAACACCATAAGAAAGGAGCCTATTACTCCTTGTTCTTTGGCAAATTATTATACTAATAACAGATTTTGAGATCTATACTTACTCAAGTAATACAATGTTTAACTGCTACTGCGTAAATGACGCTTCTAAAGCCTACAGGATCTGATCATAGAGCCTTAAATAATCTGAATTCAATGACCAAAATAAACTTCTCTGCTTTTGTCGAAAGGTGTAATGAATATGTTGAAGCAAGGCAGTGTCTCCGCAGAGGCCTTAGAGAATGTTTTGCTTCTGCTTTTCCATCTGCGGATTTTATACCATTGCTCGTTGAAAAAGAACAACTTCTTTCTGGTTTAAAGCTTGCACAAAAGGGTTTTAAAGGCAAAGATCTAGCAATACTCGTGAGCAGGCTTTGCAAGGAATGGCTTGAAAGTCATCACTAACCCAACGAGTTCAACAACATTCAGTATGAAGAAAACCATGTGAGTTCCTGCAATCAAATTTACTGACGATAAATACTAAATCGCACAATGTCCTAGAAAATAATGATAGAAATCATGATATTGTGAATCATGAGGAAGCAACCAAATGAAAGCAACGTAGTAAATTTTACAAAAAATATACCTGGAAGGAAACTAGCTGTCTGACGTGTTTGTGCCCATGAGAGTCTGCAAATAGAAATCACAGAATATTAGAGAGAACGTTTCTTAAATGGACTTGCCAGAATAGAAAATTTTTTATGTGAAACTTTTCTCATTAGCTATGACATCCAAAGGGCACGCAGAAAAGATGCCCTAGATACCCTTTTTAGCTTCATTTTGTTCCATTTCTAACATACACTGAAAGTATGAATTCACAGTCCAACTACTTCAGAATGAAGGTCGTGTCTGGCGCAATGGTCAAGTTTCTACTTGCTATCTGTTAGGTCACGGATTCGAACCATGAAAGCAGCTTCTTTATGAGAATAAGAGGTAAAGCTGCATACCATTAGACCTTGTAGCCGGAGCCTTATTCACTGGGTACGACCTTTACAAGTGAATGCTATCTTTTAATTGTGCATGTTCCAGTGATGAAAAGCAGACGAAAGAGAACACTGACCATTTTTTGAAACCATAAAAGATTATGCAATAAACTAGCCTGAATTTTAGTCTTATCTTGGATCCTCATTTCATATTGTTCATTTTACTTTGTCTCGAATTCTCAACAATCTGGCTTGGATATGAGCACCAGAATAGTAGACACTTAATGTGGAACCAAAAGAAAGGAGTGTTCCATAACTACACTCGGACACGTACTCATGTAACTGGTACCTGGTTCTAGAAGGATTCTTAAAATTACCCCTTGGCATTTAGCACTATGGCTTTATTCTTCAAAAAGGAAGCAGCAAAACAGACCAACAACTAACGTCTTTGAATGGTAGAGGGGCTCCATTGGAGTATTTAGTCAGTAAACATGGCATTGCATAACTGAGACAGTTTATCACATTTACTCATAAGTGACTAGCAAATGCAGCAAGGAAACTTACAGGGATCCAGCAGCAGCAGGACCAAGTGCTTTGCAGAAGGACATGATACACAGAGAAAGTCCATTTGCAGCTCCTCTTTGATGTTGGTTCTGATATGGAAACTCGAAATATGAGTTATCCCAGTTGGCTTAGAGATGGAAAAATCTTAGTAGAAAAAACAGGAGAAAAGAACAAAAAAGTTACCACAGCTCTATTTTGCAGGAGGAACAATCCTGTCGTTATAGAGACCTGTAGATTCGGAAAATTAGAGAATAAATAATTATATGCTTAATAATTCCCTCATCCCATTAAAAAAGCTTCTGTCTTTTGCATTGAGTTTTGAGGAGAGAAAATGGGAACATGAACAGGTATGGGGACCAACTTTAGAGAAACGATAGAGAAAAACTTGCTACTAAGAGAAGGTATAGTTTATTAAGAAGCATTCAGAAAAGGCACAAGTATAATTATTTATGTGATGGAGATTTAATTGTTTTAGTATATACAGGCTTCAAATGAAGAGAACCTACAGTGCATATAATAACAAATGTGCATTTGTTTGGAGATTAATGTACATACCGAAAGCACATTTTTAACTGCAGAAGCAAGATCGACCACAATTGAGAGACTTGTGCCCCTTATGTATGCAAAGAATGGATAACTTGACAGCAATGCAACACTAACAACCTTCATGCCAGAAAACAGAAATCAGAAGAAAGTACGGAATTGATTGCAAATTTTATCAATATCAAAAGAACACTGAAATAATTCAAAATCATACCGCTCCAACTCGTGAAACTGTGATCGGACCAAATTTTCTCTCTATGACTGGATAGAGAAATAGTTGACAAAATAACAAACCAATTCCTACAAATTTTTGAGAAATCAGACATGTAAGTCACATAACATGCTCCAAGTAAACTATATGATTCAGAGTCTGACGATGTTAAAAAACAGCGGTACCGCACTATCCTGAACAAAATCAATAATTGCGATTACTTTAACTTTTTCATAAAACTAAAAGAATATTTCAGGATAACATCAAGCAAGTTGTTATTCAATTAAAGTAGAATGATTATGTCAATGTCCTCAACATTTTTTTGCTGGACATTTACAGAAAAGAAACAGTTCACGCCTAGAGTTCTATTTTCAAAACGGGTCAAAGTCTAACGAATGACTGGGCTATACCTGCCACAGCGAGAGCTTCACCAACATTTTCAGTTGATAAACTTAGTCCTCCAACAGTCCTCGGACTTACAGTCCATAAGGAGAATATCTGAGAAGGGGGCAAAAAACACAACTTTAACAATGACATTATAACATATCCAAAAAAAAACAATGACATTATAGTTAAAATCTATGTTGATGCTTCCAACAATGTCCAAGTTGTGACATTACCTCGATATATGCCATATCATGTAGCTGAAATACACAATATACTATGATAGTTGACATCAAAGGCCAGTTTCGAAGAAGGCTGAACCATGAATTTGAAGATCCCCCTTCGGTATTTTGCAATTTTTCAGCATCAGCATCCTCTACATCATGAGAGTGATTCTGGATTTTTCCATCAACATTAAGCGTACATGTGTGCAATGTTTCCTGGAAAAAAAATTAGTAGTCAGAAAACAAAGAATTGATGCTGTTGTACAAGGGTGTACAAGCAAAAAAAACACTTTCTTTTGCTTACCAGTTTGAAAGGAAAAACTCCACAACCGAGTTTTAATCTTTTAATCACTACCAATCCAGAGTCATGAAAAGGGAAGGGAGAACTATTTTAAAGCCAGTGAATGCAGGTAAAGATTTACATATTCAATAGAATTTTGTACTCATCATTAAAAACATTACAGAGGTGGACAAAGAGAACATACTGGGAGCCAGAAGCAGAGAACGAATACACCCATTGCAAAGACTGATATCACCAACGAAACTAAAAAGTAGGGGAACCTACAAAAAACAATTCAAGTTGGAGGCAATTATTATTTAATAAATGTGAAGATTGCAGCTAGAAGTACAAACGCTATGTTTAGTTCAAAGGAACTTTGTGAAAAAAAAAATTATTTTACAAGAAAGATACAAATTAACAGAAACTATGTTTATTTTTTTAATTTTCTTATGTTTGGATCTTTTCTAGAAAAGATGAAGAGAAAAGGAAAAGTGAGAGATAGGGAATAAAATGTGGCGTTCCTTCCTAAAGAATAGAATAATCAAATAAATTGGAAGGAATTTACCTCCCAAAAATTGAATCTTGAGAAAATACACTTGGGAATTTTTCTGCTGGCTGTAAAAAATGACACAAATAAATAAATAAAAGATAGACAAACAAGAATGAAAAGAGGCATGGAGGTAGAAATACTCAGTTGTAACATTCAACGAGAATAAGAAAGATATTACATATATATATAAGAAAAGAAAGACAATTTTTATATGAACAGGAGAGGAATGAACCTGTGCTAAATAGCCACCAAGTGCAGGGCCTATGACCAAACCAATACCCCATGAAGAAGTCATCTGAAATGGAGAAATTCTCATTCAACATTCCAGCTATTGAAAAAGAAAGCAACAATCAAGCAAAGGTTAAAATCATACCATTGCCACCCCTAAAGATTGGTGCTCTCTACGGCTAACTTCAGTCGCATACGCCTGGTCAGTGAGTCCAAATGTTAGAAGAAATCACAAAATTTATTTAAAGAAGACACTAGCTCATTATGATGAAAATATGTACACAGATTATAAATTTTAAATCAATACATATTCTTGTTGATGGAAGACGCATAGGGTTTTCATCTTTAACAAGTTTTGCTTTGTATATCATCCCAAGGAATTTGCAATAAACCTATATTATGACTTGTAGGGACTAAGGAATAAGTTAACAGCAGTGCTGCATAGCTATACCATAAATCAAGAGATCTTGCCTTGGCCTCTAGACATAGATATATAGTTTAATATATAAATCAGGCGGTTTATGAAGCCTGGTAATGAACTTGAATAAGATTAATCCATGACATTAACTGAAGTAACAACTATGTTCCAAAAAGTGAAACCATATCTAATCTGCACAAATCAGAAACTATTCCAGATAAATATTATGAATGCTGAAGTAAGAAGATGTCTCATGCATGAGTCCTGTCTAAAAACAATAGAAGCTATTAAACACAATACAATCAATTTCCTTAGCATTGATACTATCATTAACTGATCAACGCACATTTTGCATCCATGGCACAGAAAGAATGTCAGCAAGGAAGCTACAATAACTGATAAGATGACCTACCCTCATCGGACCAAGTGTGCCACAGAAAGCTCCAAGAAGAAATCTTGTAGTAAGTGCCATCCAATAATTTGTGCTCAGTCCAAACAGTGTGTTAAATACCACTCTGAAATAAGTATGAGTCAAATCAGACAGTAATGGCACTGATCATAATGGGAATAGTTCAGATGAATTGAGAGGATTAAGGAGAAAAGAGTCAGATGGCACTACTTACACAGATAATGTGCTGAAAATCATGACAGGTTTTCGGCCATAACGATCAGCAAACATTCCCCATAAAACAGCTGTCAAAGTTCTCCCAACCATAAATGCAGATCCTTCAACATACAGAAAGGCATCAGAATGAATTGTGAACTACATTTGATCACTTCTCCATGCATTTTTCTGGTACAAAATGTCTACGCTAGAAAAGAATGCTTACCCTCAAAACCAGCATAGAAACTAACATCTTCTTCCCGTTTTGCAATACCGAAGTCCCTGACCTACACAGTGTAATACAATCGTCAAATCCACAGAACGAGCAGAAATAAGGGTTTTTAAAAGCCAATAAATTGTACTAGTATGCTGCAACCTTAGTTATCCCAAATCACATAATAACCAACATCAAAACCTTCCCGGTGAAAAACCATGATGTATAGGATACACTCATGGTATACAAGACTGTTTTACGGCCTTTTCTCTATTTAACTGCCCCACCCCAACATCCACCAGAAAAGTAAATACTATATATAGAAGGCAGAATTGTACTTACCATGTAGTAAAGGAAGGGAAATATGGATGAAATGGGCAAAGCTGAAACAACAAAAATGCAAGTGATATATTTTAGAGTTACAAAGCAAGAAGAGAATGTAACAAAAACAAAGAAGCATAAGACAAGTACTAGCACTATAATTCTCTAAACAAGTAACCTAATGAAAGATAATCAAAATTTGGATCATACAATGAATCACATCGCAAAGATAAAAACTTGAAGCAATTCATCAAGTAATAATAGATGAATAATGAGTAATTCCAGGTAACAATCTGGCTTCTATCCAAAGTTTCAAAGCAAATCATAAAAAATATATGGACTTTGAAATTTCAACAACCCCAAGACAAAAGAGAAAGGCCCTAACAATCCATTTGCAATGATTCAAAATCCCAAAGTATATAAATTAAAAAACCAAAAAAAATCCTTACCAACCCTAGAAAAAGATACTTAATGTCACAAAGTAGCTTTTCAAACCACTTAGAAAAAGATTGAAGAAATCAATGCAATAAGTAATACCAATCCCACCTCATGACAATGCTTCCCTAATAATGAAAAATAGAGATGCTAATTCATCAAAAGCTCAAAGCTAAGACCTTTCACACATTTCATCAAGAAAGTCAGGATCTTTATGACGCAAAACACCAAAAATTAAAAAACATATACACACACACAAAAAAAAAAAATTCAAAGTACCCAGATAACCAAAACAAACCAAAATAACATCATAATTAATATGATAAAACTACACTAAATTAACAACAATTATAAAAAAAAATATCAGAAAAAAAGAGGAGAAAGATAGATTACAAGAACATAGAGTAATGATCCAAATGAAGAAGAAATGAAACCAAGGAATATTTGGGTTGTCAGCTTTGCGCTTATAAACTTCGCAACCATGACAATTCTCATTGTAATAGTAATTCTGCTTCAACAACAATGCTTCCTTAAACTCCGCCATTGTTGTTGAATTATTGAATTATTCTCTAAAATTTTATGAATGGATATTTCAACAAAAATCAAAACTTTAAATAAATAGAAAAAATTGTTTCGACTGTATTAAATATATTGGGAAACCCCACTTCAACAGAATTTAAAGGAGAAAAGTTTGCTTGCAAAATTTTGGTAAAAGTGGACGTAATAAAAGTGCAAGTATCACTCAAAATTAATAATCAAAATGAAAATTCTTTATTCCGATGTCAAAAAAAAACATAATGAAAAGAATGTGAGCAGAGCACTCTTAGCGAGTTAGCAGTAATTTTTATGATTTGTTAATTGATAACATAGATCTATTTCTCGAATTCCTAGGAGCATGTCGCAGGTACCAACTATGTGAGGACAAGTGAGAAAGCCGTATCCAATTTTGTTCGTGCTTTGTTAATTGCATGCTTTTCTTGTACTTTTTATACTGCAGATGGGGTTTTGGGATTTACTGTATGCTTTTCATGTAATTTTTATACTCCAATCTTGATGGGGTTTTGGGTTTAGTATGGCAGATCCAAGTATAAAACATTTCCCATTTTTCATTGTCAACTAGTTTGGGTTTAATTTGGCAAAAATTATCGTATACCCGTTAATATATGAGATATAATAAATTTATTGTATTATCAGTAAAAATATCATTTGATATAATAAAAGTTATCATTCAACATAACATATGTCAAATTATATCAACTTTAAGGATAACTTTCATTATTTTAAAATGTCACTTTTACTAGTGTGTATACAAGATTTTGTGTTAATTTGGTTTGTTACATTATTTAGAAATGTTAAATGTGTCATTTAGTTCAGAATTTAAGTGGATTATTTTTTGTGAGATTTGTATTTAAGCCTAAACCTTAGTCCTAAATTTTTAATAAAAAGTACAATAACATTGTCACGAAAAATTTATTAAGTTATGGTATTGTTGATTTAATTGGTTAGATCAAGTGAAATACGGGTTATATTTTTAGATATAGTTTGACTTGAATATAGATTTATAATTGTTTTAACTTTTGCCAAGTTAATACCTTCAATTCATAATCAAAGCTAAAATTGCTAGGTTTGGAACACCCTGGATATGGGTAGGGTGAATGAAATAGCTTTCAGCCAAGAGACTATGAATCTAGTATGATACGCAATCCCTAACTTTTTAGCCCTGTAATGAAGAAACAAAATGATAAGAGTGAAACATTATTGTACGGTCCAATAATTGGGCGACATACGACACCCATAGAAAAAATCACGTTTTCCACTTTTACTATATGGAAAGATATGGTCAGTGCCGACCCTACGAGGCAGCAAGTAATAACATTCTATTGAGTGATAAATTATGGAATTGACTCCACCCCTTCAAAGTTCAAACCATCTAAATTGTTCATGAAAATTAAAGTTAAATCTATAGAAAATTTTCAATAATTGGTTAATTAATATAAGAAACACTGGTAAGTACTCCGTATTATAAAGACATATACGCATTAGAATTTGTAAATTTAATATAAAAGGAATATTCATATCACTCGATACAAGTATTATTATATTATTATATTTGACTTAAACATATACCGCTGTAACCATAAAAAGTAATATTAAATCACTCAAATTTTAAAGAACTTTCATGAATGATTATCATTAAGACACATAAGGCTAAAGCTTATAGGTCTATATTCCAAGTACTCAAGTAAAGAAGAAAATCCTAAAGTACTTAGCCTGTTAGCCACTACCTCATAAGAAAAGAAGAGAAGACATAAGAGCCCCACACCGCAAGCCCTCACTAGACAATCAAAAGAAGGCTAATAGATGCGTCTACAAATAAATCAAAAAAGTTATATTATTTTAGGGACGGGGGGAGTCCTAGCAATTATCCCATAAGAAAGTCGAGTCTCAAATCCCTTAGCAATTAAATTGTCTTTTTGTAGTTGGTTTTATTTGATGAAATGATATGCAAACAGTTGTTGTTTCTACTTGTAGACTTGTCGAATCATCAATCAATTGATCATCAAATTCATCAGAGAATTGAAAAATAATACCAGGAAGTAGGTCCACTAATATGAATCATCATATACATTCGTACCTTCTTGTCATATTCTCTGTATCTTCATTTTCATTGACAAGTTTGTTAATTGTGCAAGAAATTCTCCATTCTAATAATGTGCATTGTACATAGTGTGACATTTTCGTAGGCCTACAATGGCTACTAGAAAGGACCGTAGCACTTTACATTATGTTCATATACAAATTCCATGAGAAATTCATCTTAAGTTAAATTGTCAATAGATGTAGCATTTCACTCGTTTGTCTAGCTTACAAGGTGACGTTTATGTACTATTGTTTCTCTTTTTTTGATAAATGATGAATTATTTCCGATCTTGTTAGCTTGTTTCCTATAGTTTGATGCTTGACTTTTTACGTGGTTTTTAGTCTATGGTCTATTGCATTAGCTTTTATTAAGTAGGAGTGATTATGAGTCGCGCTTTAAAGTCATGTCTATGGTATATGTCGTGTTGTACCAAATCGACGTTTCTAAAATTGTAACCTAAAATTCGAGAAACGTTTGTATCCTGCAGGCGCATACCAATGTACCATGGCATGAACCCATGGTTCATGGAATCATGGCCAGAGCATACATTGCCTGATGGAGTTGACATAAGTAAGGCCCATGTCAGCCTAGATGCATGCCAAGCTTAACCCCCACCAAAATTATAGGAAGAGAAATGGGTTCCATGCAATGAAACGAATCCAATCTTGAATGTTAAACCCCAAAATTTGAGCAACTTTAGATATGAGTTGGTCCACACTCTTGAATGAAATATTAGGAAAGATAGCCAATTTTTAACTTTAATTTTTACTACGATAGATTCTCATATCCTCTCACCCTTTCCTTTTACTACATAGTAATTGATAATCTTTTAATTTATAGTTATAGAAATTGCACATTGAAGGGGGAAGCTCACATGGGCATTATTCAACAATATTCGGAAAAGAATATGTACATCATCAATAGAAAACACTTCATTACTCAAAGATTGAACATAAAACTCATCAGAATGGTTTAACTTGTAACTATACTTGTGACTTTCATATATCTTAAGAACAAGCCAAACACATACATTAAGCCAACAAACTATTACAAGTTCGTCTCTATGCATATATATATATATATATATATATATATATATATATATATATATATATATATATATATATTTATATCAGGTATAATTTTACTCGTACTAACAATTAATCATGGGATTCAAATCCAATGACAGAGAACTTATCTAAACTTAACTGGATTTCAAAGATTATAGAACTAAACAGGAGAGGAGAAATAGGACTAAAAAGAGGCAAATAAGTTGAGGAACATACCAGTAGTAAGGGTAATAACAAAGACGAAGGAGAAATGAAGCCAAGGTACATCAGGGCACTCAAATTTTCTTCTTGCGACTTGGCATCCTTTACAACTCTCATCATAATACGGCTTCCCTGAAACCTCTTTTGGTACCAACAATGGCGCTTTGTACTCCGCCATTTTTCAACCTAGCTTGCTGAAGAACTATTTAATGTATGTATGGAACTTTGTTTAATTTCAAGCCATATCATACACTAAATTATTTTTTTTTATCGTATACTATAAAGTTTGCTACAGGTAAAGTGACGTAGCAACCCAAGAAATATTGATTGCGAATTTAATGAAATGTGATGGGGGGTAAGTAAGAGAAAGGCCGATATGGTAAGGACATATCTGGGTATGGTTTGGCCACGAGAATAATAAAATGTACGTGATATTGTAGGCATCTTTGATGAAAGCATTGACGCAGCTTATCATCATAATAAATAAGTAGCAACCACTAGGCTTTTGTTTTATTGGACATAACATATATATTATTGGGTGGTGAGATGGAATGATAGATGAGCACATAAGCTACTAATGGAGTATGATTATGGAGTTATGGTCATGTTTTTGCATGTTAAAGTTGATTTTTTATGGACTATTAATTTTGAGTAATATGGTGTGATTATCATGAGATATAAAAATAAATAAAATATACTTGTACTACAAGATTGAAACAAGTGTTATAAATAATAATACTCAAACTTTGTAATAATTTTTATAAACTTGTAGCCCATTCGAAGTAGAAATGCATTGTTTTGTATAAAACATAAATTGATGAGTAATTAATAGCTTAAGTAATTTTCATGATCATGATTTAACCTATGAAAATGCCATCCAATCATTTCAACTAGCCAAGCTAGGAAATGTGGCCAACTTAACAGCTAATGGGTTGATTTTTAGTAGAATTAGGGATCTTAATATATGTATTAGGGTAATAATCGGGTTTTGCTAGACACTTCATAATATAAGCAACAATCAAATACATAATTTTCTTTCTCTTCTACTCTTACTATTATTTGTTATATGAAGGTTGATCTTTAGCTAAGGGCAAAGTGAGCTCTAATCATTGTTGATGCTTGCTTTATTCTAATAATTCCCCTAAGTTAATTGTTTTGTGTGTTGACGTTCAATTATTATCGCTTTACTCTAATGTTAGAATGTGACGCTATTTATTCATATTATCATTCCTTTGTTTTTATCACGGCGAGAGTCGAATTTTAACGGAATTTATTTATTTCAATTGATGATATGAAGTTTTTCACGAGAGTAGATAGAAATGAATTTAAAAAGGTATGTTGTTGTTTTTAATGTCTTAAAATTGCATGAGTTTATAGTAGGCATGAAAGCATGATAGAGAAGCTTTAGATTTACAAGAGAGATCTATAGTATTTATTGGAGTGTGTCTTTCCTATTGAATTTGATGAATAGTTAGCTTGGGGTAGGAATGTATATTGTACTAGTTTTGATTAGTGGAGTTTATTATGTCTAGATAATTTAGTAATTGTTAGTCTTAGTTTACACATAGTTTATTTACCAACGTATTGTTTAAATGACTTGACTAAAGGATTTATAGACGTAATTCGATATGTTATCCAACCTTCTATATAGAAATTAATCCTTACTTGCTTGATTATATAATAGAGGAATATTTAGATTTTTTTGATAGGCAAGTGACATCCTCGTCATTAAGGCTTGTAAAAATCTAAAGTGTACTAATTTCTCTTCAGTTTTATCTTGACGACATATTATATTTTGAAAAGAAATTTCACAAATATGTTTTATTATCAATTTTGCTTAATGTTAAAAATGACTATTAATGAATGATTCAATATTAATTTTTAAGGTGTTATATATGTATAATAATAGTAACATGACATTCTTAAAGTAATAAACATATTGTTTTTGCAGATTGTCATACCCCTCAAACAGGAAGGCATTCAAGATACCTAAAAATTAGACATTTTATTTTCCGAATAACTAGTTAATACAGTCTTATAAATTTGCAAGTTTAGAAACTACTGCCCTTTTAAAACATAAATAGTAAATTACAACCGTTAATTTTAATTTAATTTTTTACAAATTGAAATCAAATGTCAAATTTTGGTGATTTAATCACGTTGATGACTTTATTAATAGGTTAATTACCATGTAATAGAAAAGAGAAGATTAAAAACAATTAAAGGAAATATTAATAGTTTGTCCACACATATATTACATAAAATAAGTTAATTGTATTTTGACCTTAATTACATAAGTTTAATTTTTGTCAATTTATACATTAAAGCCTTAAAAGTATACCAATTTGAAACTACCGACTTATTATAATTAAAAGTTATAGCATTTATGGATGCCAATCAGCTTAATTAGCTAAAATCTTGAAGGTTGGTATATAAGACTCGGGATCAAATCACATCTAAATCAGTTGTTGTCTTGTTATCTTTACATTAAAAAAAAAATTACAGCATTTTATGACATGAAATTATAATTAAAAGCCTCTATTTTGAATTGAACCAAAGTAGAATTTTTTTAAAATTATTTCTTTTAACATATGTACGTAATTAAAGGCAAAATCATGTTAACCAATAAACTTAAAGTCATCATAATTAACTAATGATCTCAATTTATAAATAAGTTGTAATAAAAGAGAATAATTTTACTCCGTATATAACCTACGAATTTTTAAGAGCGTATTTTGTAAATAAGT
Organism: Dysphania ambrosioides; assembly: GCA_026401315.1. NCBI lineage: Eukaryota > Viridiplantae > Streptophyta > Magnoliopsida > Caryophyllales > Amaranthaceae > Dysphania > Dysphania ambrosioides. The sequence goes on from CM048661.1 coordinate 13,362,717, forward strand.
GTTATTAAAAAATGGGAGTTTAATTTCGTTGTTAGCTTATACTTTCTAGGACCACATTAGATGTTCATGCTCGTCGACGGCTTTCAAAGATTTTCTACTCAGATAGAGTTACGTAGCTAGTCTTGCCACCACAATGATATGCCACAGCATGTCATGATCACAAGTTGCTAAAATTCTACTCTCTCATTTATAGCCGACATTCTTCGGTAGGATTGAAAAAAACAATCTAAAATCAAAGGTTCCATCTATTCAAAATTAAAACAGTACGGATCAGTATCCAAATTGCACGTCCTTGATTTGGAATGTTTGTGATTACAGAATAATTTCACCATTCAAATATTCATCATAGATGTAGGTTTATTATCCAAATTTTATTTATTGTTTATCGACACAATTGCTAAATAAAAGTGAAATGCTGAATTTAAAAATCTAGCATAGCTCTAATACGCCTAATGTTTTATGGATCACATATACCAGTAGGAAAAACCCCACACAGTGTTCTAAGGTTCTGGTTTTAGTTTAATGCAAGGGAGAAGGGCAAGAAATTTTCTCAGAAAACGTTAACTAATATGAACTCATTCATAGATTCAAGATGATAAAACCTACCAAATGCTATTCAATGGGTAGACAGTGCACCCGGGTGCACCATGCTTATGTACACCCACTCCAAAAAGATATACATTATGTACATGGAAAATGTACATAGTACACATGCCAGTTATGTGGAATATAAAATGTACATTCCACATAATTAACATGTATACTATGTATATTTTTCACGTACGTAATGTACATTTTTTTGAAACAGATGTACCATAAGCATGGTGTACCCGAATGTACCTTCTAATTTGCAAATACAACAAGTACTTCATACGGTGACATTTTTTTTTATCTAATTGTGACACAATAAAGCGAGAAGGTTTCAGTGTATATATTACATAAATGATTCTACTGTATATGTGCAAAAAACATATTGTGATTTAATTTATTCAAGTAATGATGATAATATTGTTTTAGCATAACCATTCGACTTTACAAGTTGGTGTATTCATATTAGCATGGTTCTAAGTTCTTAGAATTACTAGGTTTTGATCTTGCTTTTAAACTGTGTTTGCACCATTGTGTTGATGAGCAGCATCATTCTTCAGAAAGTGAGTAGGAAGGAGTTACTATATGTAGGCCAGTGGTGGATATAAAAGTTTACGTTGTACCGCCCGCGGTGCCACCCCAGTCCAACGGGCAAACCCAAGATAAGTTTTCAAAATCATAATGATGAATGCTATCAGTCGTAGATGCACATAAACTGCACGATAGAGATCAAAGGAGATTCTAATGACCACATTACAATGCTGGGTAAATGTAGGTCTATAGGAGCTTGCTATTTTTGGTTAACATTCCGCTTGCAGTGCATATAATCTTCCATTCACATAACATTGATACAAACTGCTTTGCACTCTGTATTACCTTGTAATTTATCACAGTTCACCACCTTACATATACTACTACATGCACAAACACATTCTTATATGACATGAGATGTAAACTTTGGCAGTCCACATCAGTCCGTCCTTCAGAGTTCAAACGCAGTTTGTGTCATAACTTGCAAGTCCAAGCAACTCTGGACCTTCCAAACGGGGGTTGTTCTCAAAGCTGCAAAAAGTGGACATACAAAGTTATTCTTTTAAAAGGAAAAAGAAAGTTATTTCAAAGACGGTATCTCTATCACATTACATTTCCTATAATCATGAAATTGAAGGAAAAACTTCAATCTTCTGTACTAGATCTGATATACATCAGAATGTTTTGCCACAACAGCTGCCCTAGAGAAATGCAGGGCCGAATAGTCTGTCATGTATCCAAGTACTCTCTCCTACTACACCCCCTCTCATATGACATGCTAGAAGCCCGGTACTCCTAGAACAGCAAGTCTAAAAATATCATTAATTAGTTAGTTAACAACCTGAACTTTGAAGCATATTCAAGGAAGATCCCTTTTCTACCTCTATCCAATTACACTAAATAAGTAAAAAAAGCCTTGCAAAATCCACCAATTCAATGCTAATTCAAAATTTAGTGAGAATTCCTAACAGGCAATAAAAATGATATCCAAAACATAATTCAATCAAGTTAATTATCTTGTAATGGTCTGTTGAGAGTAGACTCTGTTACAGTGCTAGGTTTCTTAGGATCACAAAATTACTGCAAAGTCAATTAGATAAAGGACCAAGTGACATTGTTCTTCAGCTTCAACATATACCTTACATGCGAAAATTAGACTTTGTTTTATCTTTGGCCATAAAATTTCTATGGCAAATTCGAATCAGTATCGAGAATATGGGACGGAGTCCTTAACATCCTATAGAGGAGGATTTGCAGCTTGATCACATAGTTGGGCCTCCTAAAATAAGAAACCCTTGTCATTCAGATTTGAAAGAAGCACAAGGCTTTCTATTGCATTGGGTCACCTCCGAGCAAGCAAAAAAATTTTATATAATGAAGAGAAGAGAGAGCTGCACGCTATATGTAACTCCTAAATAATAACTTAACAAAAAAAATTGCATTATTGTTGACACTAATTGCTAAAATCTACTATCCACCAAACAAGACTAACATGATATTGTGGGGAGAAAATGGTAATTAGAGTCAGCATGAATAACACATTTGTAATTTGTTTTCACAATATTTCATCTAGCATTCTCCATTTGAAGTCCCTACTTTATTATGAGTTTCAAATTTATTATTTTTATTTCCAACTATATTTACACACACAAAGATGCTTTCAACAATGAGCCCACTAGAAAGAACCACCTTTATAACATTGGATTGGTTATGTGTTGATATGCTCATTTATTTCGGGAAATGAGATCATTCAGACACATAGCACATAAATGACAAAGTAGTCTACCAGATTTCTGGAGAATCATCAAAACCAAATCCTATTTCTATCTTTCAGTGTGACAACAACTGAATTCTATAGAACCACACATCAGAAATAAAACTTACACTTCATATACAAAACCTACACAGATTGGCCCACGGTTGCAGAGGGAGACTTCATGGTTCAATTAAAAAAAAAAAAAAAAAAGCTACTAGCCTTGATGAGGTTATGTACGTTTAAAATGATTATACTTAAGGAAACTAGAGTTCCTAATCAACAAAGGGGACTGATCAGATCTTCAGGTGGACCACAAAGGGGGAATAGTCTAATTTTAATCGATATATCAAAATTTCCCCCTCTTAGCAGGAGCAATAATATGCACAAGATGTAAGAAAAATGACTTACAATGATCAGTCACACTAGAACTAGATAACTTTAATGGCTATACCATAAATTGATTGGAACCCACATGTGGCACAGAATGAAATGGATGGTGTTATCTATCACAAACAACTGCAAATTTCTTACTAAACCTTTTTCCTTTTGGTTTTTTTTTTTTCATTTTAAAGCTATTCTTCCATTTCATAGGGGAATGAACAATAAAGGTGGTGGCAGCTAGAAATACTCAGTGAAATGTATTAACCTAACAATTGCTAGCACCCTACAAAAGACAACCAGCATTTTCTGGAAGTACAACTAAATTAATCCATTACTGTCATTTGGCAATTAAGCCACAGCTTATTTATCAAAAGACAATTAAAAGAATTGGAAAAGAACTGAGAAAATAGCTTCTGATGAGGCAGTAGAGAAAAAATTGATTATTGTTTATTAGTCATATGAATCACACCAAAAAGTAATAGAGAGGGCTATTTGCCATACACACACACACAACTAATCAATGCTTCCAATTAAGCCCAATTTTACATAGTAAACCTAAAGGAGGACTGAAATGGCTGCACAATCAGCCACATTTACTTCGAAGTTGTAAAGCTATAAAATTATCCAGGTTGAATAGCTTGTTGATTTGATGCACTAAAACACTAATGATAAATGATATGGGAATACCAGTTCAGTTGCAGTCGAAGGATGAGAGCTACTGGAACAATGCAGGCAGATGGAAATCATGTAATTAGAAGAAAACACTTACTTCTCCAAAGGAATGTGCTCAAAAGGACCTGATGTTGGAATTGTTCCACATAATTTGTTGTTGGAAACATCTCTGAAAAGGATGAAAACAATTATCAAATGACAGAGAAACAAGCCAATAAAAGAGACATTGCAAAGTCTTCACCAAGCTCAACTTACACAACTTTCAAGCTGGAAATCGAGGAAAGCTCCCTTGGGATACGACCAGTTAATTGGTTATCGTTCAGTCGCCTACCAAAGTGAAAACATTGATACTTTCCCAATCAGAAACATATGTACGATAACATAATGATGAATATATAATAGGACAAGCTCACACGTACAAGAAGACAAGAGATTTCAGATTTCCCAGTTCCGAAGGAATGCTTCCTGATATATTGTTGTTATATAAATCCAAGCTAATTAGGCTCTTCAGATTTCCAAGCTCGGATGGAATGGTCCCTTGAATATTGTTCTTGTACAGTTCCCTGAATCAACAGGTAGAGGGTAACTTAGTAAAACAAAATTAATTTGTTGTTTATTTTGTATGCAGCTGCACCCAAGACAGCTGGAAACCAACTTAGAAAAACAAGTTTAGAAGGACACTAACAGATACTGAAGATGATCAAGCTTTCCAAGATCAGCCACTAGGTGTCCAGAGAGGTTTGAATTGCCAAGATCTCTGCATAATAAATCATAGCCTTAACATCAAACAATTTGTTACAATACTTAGAAAAACTAGTTCCAAAATCATAAGGCCAGCATAGATTCACTGTCACTTTAATTTAAACATCGAAATGGAAGAATGAACACAAGCTACTAACACATTTTCACACGAGTACTTGAGGAGACAGAATGGAAAATCACTCAAGAAATAATGAAACGTAACTGTTTTTTGGAGCACAAAATAGGTTCAGGCAATGACCTTCAAGAGGACTTTTATCTTAAAACACAATCTCTAGAAAATAAAAGATCCTCAATTGGCTAATAAATATAATGTCTTAAACACCCAACACTTTTTGAATTAACACTAAAGATCATTGCCAAAAACACAAAATAAAAGCGTCAATTGTCACAGTGATATAAAGGCATGTGATAAGTTCCCCAAGGATCCCAAAGCTCCCTTCAGCAAGAAAAATAAACAAGGCCATTTCTATGTGCTGTTGAGCTCAGTGCAATGCAAATGCGACAGCACATGACCCAATTTTGAAAACCATGCCTCCTGATTAGCCCTTTCTCATTAAATTGTACCAAACTCTTAGAGGACAACAAACAATATTCTATCTTTGAGCTATCCCCATAGGAACACCTCCTTATAATAGCAATATTTTTCCCCAATATCATTCTATTATCCTGCTTACAAAGATATTTTCTCCTGAAATATTTACCGAGAGATAATGTATGTTAGATCATCAGCAGACAGAAATATACAACAAGATGACAGCTAAAATCCAATTAATTGCAAAATATTGCAACCAAGAAAGCTCAAGTTAGCCAATCTTCCCCAATTTAAACCATTCTAAACAAACATAATCGCCAAAAAATCAAACCCATTCAAGGCGAACGCCCACACAGCTGAACATTTCACATAGCCAAGCCATTCAAAACGGCAACATACACAAGCTCATGCAAACAAAAGGACATCGCCCAATTAAATACTCAAATTAACATCATCTGAAGGTCAACCTGGTCCAATTGACCAGCTAGTCAACCTTAACCAATCTCCTGAATTCAATCACTTTATGATTCTAAATCAAGTCCCAACAAAAGAAAAAACGAAACAAAACTAATTCAAGCAGAACGCCTAATATACACAAAATACAATCTCATAAATTCATCCAACGCACCAAAAAATTGAAAAGCAAAACAAGTCAATACCAAATTAAATAAAAAGAATAAAAACTTATTCAATTAGAAGACCCAAAATACACAGAATTTAACCTCATACAATCATCCAACACACCCAAAAGAAAAAATTAAACCCAATTAAATATACAAAATAAACAAATCAAAATGTAAAAAAAATCCAGAAAAAAAGGAGGGGAGAGAAGATCATACACTCGGGTGACATGACTATCAGAGTTGCAAGTGATGTGAAACCAAGTACAAGGGTTTACAAGATTGGGATCCCAACTTTGAAGCACATTATCTGGATCCGTCAAACTCTTCTTCAAAGCAAAGAGAGCATCTCCTTCAGAATTACCATACACCCAACTTACCAAACTCAAATATAAACATACCCAGATCATCATTTTCATACTCACCACCATATTTCTCAAGACCCCCCTTTTTCAACTTTTAGGGTTTGGTATAAAAACCCAGAAATTTTTAGACTGAAAATTGCAGAAAGTTTTGAACTTTATTAAGTAGAGGTAGTAAAGGATGCCTAATTGAGTGAATTGGGGATGAAAAAAAGGGGAGAAAAGGAGGAATCTTTGGGTATGAATGAATGATGAGAGATGTGTGTGTGTGAATGATAATGTTGTGAGGGATAGTGGGTTTGGAAAAATTGAAAGATGGGAGCAGTTTCCTTTGACTTGGAAAGGTTGGAACTTGCTGTATTCTTTTATGGAATTTGGAATTGAATGACTGGAATTTGATCGACTTATGTGAAGACTCATTTTGGAATTTGGCACCAAATTTTGACCGAGTCTAACAGAACTCTTTGATGAGTGAGACTTGATTAAAGTCAAAAGTCATGGGCAGTCAAGATGAAAAAGTTGCAGTGAAATTTCTAGAGTGTAATTGAAGGTGTAGTACTCTACCAATTATTATTATTATTATTATTATTATTATTATTATTATTATTATTATTATTATTATTATTATTATTATTATTATTATTGACTAAGTACAAGCTGAAAAATGTTGGATTATTAGAGTAACCAAGGGGAAATCTGTAACAAGGTTAAGGTTATGTAGTGTTAACTAAAAATAAGGAGTTTTTAAATGTATTATCAAATTAAGTGTGACGTAATTAATTCTGGTATGGTTTTCTCATGTCATATCTCTAAATTTTGCTATATATTTACTTAATATTTTTCTATATGGTACATGTAGTTAAAAATAAGTAAAAAGTATATTTGTCATTTTATACTTCAAAGGATAAGTAGATGAAATTGGATTCAAATAGATAAAAACATGCATTAATCATAAAAAATTTGGACAAAACTAAATATGTGTTATATATACATTAGTAATTAAACCTAAAAGTTTAGAAATTATAATGATAAATAAACTTCTTAATTTCGAGAAAACCATTTATATTTAGAGATATACCGAAAAACTAGGAAGGGAGTTAAAACTAAGGTTGTATAGTTCCAACAAGTAAAGTATCAAATGTGGATTTTTTTTTTACTTAACTAGGCTTATTAAAAATTAGATTGATTCAAACAACTTATGAACCAATCACAGTTACATAATTCAATTGTATTGAACTCAATAATTCTTTTATATTTGCGTAGACAAATCATGAATTAAAAGTGTACTTGGATGTTGTCATTAATAATCACAAAAGTTTCCACTCCTAACATGATATGATAAATAAAAGTACAAAATTATGAAGTTTATCAGCACAAGTGCACAACACAAATTTCAAATCAATCTAAACATGATTTGATTAGCCAAAACTTAGTCCTAATATACAACTATTCTACATTTTAAATTATTTTAGCAAAATTTTATGAAAAGAACACGAGATTAAGCACCAACGGAACTTGTTTACTCGAAATGCGCAGTATGACCTAATAAAAGAAAAAGTAAGACGAACGATGCCATCAACTCATCAAGTATTACATTGCATAGATGATACAATAAACCCCAATGAACTGAAACAAGGGAAGTGGGGTGATCATGCCGAAATCTTTATGGCCGGAATGGAACTGGATTACCCAAAACCCAGAAAAAATTCAGCAATGGCGCCAACATTTACTGCAAAGTCTTGTTATCCAGCCATGCAAATGGTAAACTTCTACCTTGCTGCTCCAACTTTTCAGTTTTCAGCCAATACTTGCTAATTTCTGAAGATGGGTTTGTTTGGCATTTGATGGCACAAAAAATGTTGATGAATATCATGCAAATTTATTTTATTAATCTAAATATTGGTTACCGTTTACATTAATTCTTTAAGTGAATAATTGATTTTAGAAGATGGATGTTGATTTGAATTTGTGGGCTGCTTAGTTTTTATGTATAGAGAGCCACGACAGGTAATGATGTATCCTAGGTCTTGTGCTGCATAGATACGTAGTAATTGTGTATGTTTGGCTTAGTTTTTTTTCAAGGTGGAGAGCATTTCATGTATCTAGATCATTCTTAATTGTCTTCATTTCTTGATGAATGATATCAGAAAAGATAACTATCGACCTGCGACCATATTGTTGAAATACTACACCAATGCTCATATCTCTCACACACCCACTCATCCAAATTCCAATTTCATTCTCAGACTACTATCTGTGATTTTGTTGAATTGATACTCATTTGATATACAAGGAACTTAAATGTATGACTGATCGAGAAGTCAAAAACTATGATATGGTTTATCATATAAATAATTGATTAATATATCACATTCTTACTGATGTATGTGGCTGAGTTCATAAGAATTGTAAAATATAGTGGTAATGATATTTGGGTGCAGAAGATATTGTTGTCTTCTTGTTAAACAACCAGAACATAGTATTAAACTAATAGAGGGGCAATATTTGAGGGAGAAAATGGAGCAGCCTTTGAAACACTATTTCATTTGGTCAACAATTACTTGAAAGCTCTAGTTTCTTGGCATCCACAACCTTTCTTCTCCTTACAAAACCTGCATTGTTTATGAGCAAAAGTGTGATGATCGACAGGTTTAGGAAATACTAGAATAATACAAAGTTTCCGCCATTTTAGCCACTGGTGGGAATTGTGTGAGGGAGGCAAAAAGAGAGCCCCTTTGTGAATGAGTGAATCTAATCTAATATCACATTACCTAACCTTCATACTCTTCACATTTATATGTTTCAATCCCTTCATTACCTTTTGTCACATCTAAACCATTTCTAATTTTTATGGACACTAGTTTGTTTACTGGCCACTATGCATTTGTTTTCTTAATTTTTTTTAGTTTTTCAGTTCAGGAAGTGATTAGCTAAAGTTTTAAACCCACTTTGTATCACCTACCAAAATTTTTTCCCCTTATCCATCTTCCTTTGTTTACCTTTTTTCTTTCTAAAATTTTCATTTCCCCCTATTGATCATGGGGGCTTTGCTCCGGAATCCCTTCACCATTGATCCTAAAGGGCTAGGATTGTCCCATAAGCATCATAGGTGCTTGGCAAAGACCAGGAAAAAAGGTTTTGTGCATTGTCAAAGTGGAAGCAATGTGACCAAGAGCGATAAGTTTGTACCCATTTTTTCCGAGAGATCCACTTCGAAAAACCCAGGGCATGGGGCAGCTATAATGGACCCAAACAGCAACATGGTATTGAGCCCAAATTGGAAGAATTCGGCCGAGCTCGTGGCAAACGACCTGGCTCCTTTGAATGGGGCATCTAGTACGTTAGCTCAATTCCAGGAGGGGATTGGGATTGTGAAGTTCCTCAGAGGGAAAACTTTCTTTGTCACTGGTGCAACTGGATTTTTGGCCAAAGGTGCTCTTAGTTTATTTTGTTTCTAATAGTCTATTAAAAATTGTAAGCTGGATATGAGCGTTTAGACAAATCACTGTGCTCACGTTTTCTTATGGGGTTTTATACCTTTGCATGCAGTTTTTATAGAAAAGATTCTGAGGACTGTGCCTGATGTGGGTAAGATTTATATCCTGATCAAGGCAAAGAACAAGGAAGGTGCGTTGAACAGATTGAAACATGAGGTATTTATTTTAATTTACTTAACAAATTTTATCACATGCATTCTGTTTTGATTACACTGAATTGGTATCATTTATAAGGTCATGAATACGGAGATTTTTAAGTGTCTCCGACAAATCCATGGGAAGTCATATGACACCTTCATGCTAAGCAAGCTTATCCCAGTAGTTGGAAATATTTGTGAATCTAATCTTGGGTTAGATGAGGCTTCAAGAAGTATGATTGCTGAAGATGTAGATGTTATTGTGAATTCTGCTGCCAATACAAATTTTCATGAAAGGTCCAGTATTCTTAATTTTTGTCCTGTTTAATCTCAACCCCCTCCTGAATCCTGTTCTACAAGTTGCATGAGCTACCTTGTCGCGGTACTGAGAAATATTGTTAATCCAGGTATGATGTCGCAGTTGATATTAACACGCGGGGACCTGGCCGGGTAATGACCTTTGCAAAAAAGTGCAAGAAGCTTAAGCTCTTCCTGCAAGTTTCGACTGGTAAGATTTCACGTCATAACTCTCCCTTGTCAAATTACAATACACAAATATAGTAAAAGAAAAGAGTCATATTTGATTTTGGGGGTAATATAAGATTTGTGAAAATTACTTAAAACGCAGCTTACGTCAATGGACAAAGGCAAGGGAGAATTATGGAGAGGCCATTTAGGAAAGGAGAGAGCATAATGGAGGAAAGTATTGTAAATGGGAATCCACCATCTCCAATGCCTCTTTTAGATGTTGAGGATGAGCTAAACCTAGCTTTGACTTCAGCAGAAGCTTTTGAAGAGAATAAAGTAGCTCAGAAGATGAAAGAGTTGGGTCTAGAGAGGTGAAATCTCCTTACCTGATCAGCAAAAGTGAAATATTACGAAATATACAGAATATCGGTTCATATCCTCGTGGATATAATTTGTGTACTTTTAATTAAATACAGGGCAAGGAAATATGGCTGGCAAGATACTTATGTGTTCACCAAGGCTATGGGAGAGATGCTGCTCGGGAGTATGAGAGGAGATGTCCCAGTGGTAATCCTTCGGCCTAGTGTCATCGAAAGTACATATAAAGATCCATTCCCCGGATGGATTGAAGGCAATAGGTAATTTCTTGCTCTGTGATGTCAAAAACGTGATTTTGTGCAAGATTTCATTTTCGTATCTCTCTTCATCTCATACATATCTTTGCATATCTATCCAGGATGATGGATCCAGTGGTTACATACTACGGAAAAGGATTGCTGTCTGGTTTCCCAGTTGACCCATTTGGAGTGATAGATGTTGTAAGAAGACATACCTCCTCTGGCTTTTAGTCATGCATCTTAGCAAAATTATTGTTTAAAAGTCATTTACTTTGTATGAAATGAAGTCAACACAATTAAAACTGCAAGATGCCTCCCACTGAGCATAGCCAAATATTATGTAAAGCATATAACATTTTTGAATTTGTGTTTTAATACTCTTCAATAATAATGCCATGAAAATGAATGTTTTCCAAACAATCTAATCTTTCAAAAATCTTCTGCATTCAGGAGGGCTCTAGTAAGCCTTTGGAAAAATGAGCAGGTTTAAATGACTGAAAGGTGCTTAGGAGTGGATAACTCTTTCATGCATGTATCCTACAAACTTTCAACTTTGTGAACACTGAACAGACTGATTTACCTTACCTATCTCACCTATATTTGGCTGTGTTTTTCCCCTTTGATAAGACGGTCTCACACTAACTTATTGTGAGACCTTCAAAGCTATGGAAAAAGTTATCATATAAGAAAAGGCACCCCTTTAAATAAAAAGTTAGCCTGGTCCCACAGTATATTACTGTGAGACTCACTCATCCAAGATTTTAGAATTTAATTACTTTGTGAAATAGCATAATTTGATGCGAGAACTAATGAAGAATTACTCCTGTTCTGTGAGTATATCTTAAAATAATTGAGCATTCAGAATGTAGCATCTCCCTGTTTCAAAAATGATAACAGTTAAGAGTTACTGTAGTGCCTTCCATTGCAAACATAGTTCACAAGATGAGTTGTAACACCGCTTCTCCCTGAATTTCTGTTACAGGTTCCAGCTGATATGGTCGTGAATGCAACATTAGCAGCTATAGCAAAGCATGGAGTGGTTGGAAAACCAGAAATAAGTGTATACCAAGTAGCTTCATCAGTTGAAAACCCATTGGTTTACGGAGATTTAGGCGACTTGCTTCATCAGTACTTCACGAGATGCCCATGCCTAGACACCCATGGAAGACCTATTCAAGTTGAGCCCTTTAAGTTCTATGGATCTATGGATGATTTTTCATCTCATATTTGGAGGGAGACGTTACATTACATCAGTTCATCTATGATGCTGTCACCTAATGGAAAACAGTCCCAAAAGATTGAAAATATTTGTAAGAAAGCTGTGGAGCAAGCTAAACACCTTGCCAGTGTATATGAACCATACAGCTTTTATGGTGGAAGGTGAGTATTTAGAATCTAGGTCTTAATATTTTGATTTGTTCTCTTGATCATGCACATCATGAAACCCCTTCTCTTTGATGCAATTTTTGAGAACCTCTATACTTTGTATATGTATGCATTTAAGAAACCATGTTTGATCAAAACTTTGTATGATTACTTCCAGAAATCCCGCTCTTTATCATTGTTTTTAAATAGATAATGACTTCGCTAATACCAGTTACTTTACATGGCATTGTTCATAAATATGTATGACCTTCTAAAGAAGGTAGCATGTAGTTGTAAATTTGACTCTCTCTTCCCTTCTGTTTCTTTTCCCCTAAACGTGGAACAATTCACTGGACATAGAATATTATGGAAAACTTTTTCCTAAATATAAGACTTCTATTGTCATCATTGCAGGTTTGATAACAGTAGCACAAGCTCATTGATGGAGAGCATGTCGGATGAGGAGAGGAAGACATTCTATTTTGATGTCGGGAGCATAAATTGGACGGAATACATATGCAGCATCCATGTTCCGGGGCTAAGGAAGCATGTCATGAAGGGTAGAGGGCAGAGCAGCTAACTTGTAGTAATATAATTTATTTTTCCACCAGTGTTTATTGATTAAATCCTTTAGTTTTTATTTCAAAAAATAAAGTTAACTTGTATGCTTATAGTTATACCATTTATATGACAAACGCCCTTCACCAAGGCAACATAGCGACAGAATGCAGCCTTTAATAAACGAATGTAATTTTATCAAGTATGTAATGACAACTCCAGGAAGAAGGGTATTACTGTGTACTACTTTGTATCCAGAGGATTGTAGTCATGCAGAACAAGTTTAGAATTAAATAGCTAAGCACTTAAGGTGTGCCTGAGCTTAAAATAGCCATGATGAAGCTATGGTGGCATATGTCTGTGTGTGTTATGTATGATCACAGTGTGGTCATTAGGTAGTAATGCAGTAGAGACCCTCAGTTGCTAGCAGAGGTTGTATTTACAGTGTATGTGTGGTTCTTTGCGTATACAATCCCCTTGATAACCGAATCCACAGAGATACAATCCTCAATTATTACCGGAATCCTTCAACTCCCTCTAACGTTCCATTAATTTGATCGAATTGTGATCTCGTAATATCAACCGAAAGTGGCATCGTCAATCAATCATCAATCCTTGATATTACTGTACTCCGGTCGATGCCATCGGAATTTGGGGGGTGATAAGGGAGATGAGTTTACATACTCGAAAAGTTATCTGAAAGGCAAGCTACATTTTCATGTTTGACATGCACTCCTGAGGGAAATGCTCCGGACTGCATGCAGCCTGTCTTGCCATGAACGACTTGAGGTAATGCTTGTTCTCCTTGAAATGGGAGAGAATGCTTTTGCACTTTTGACATTAATCTGCTTTGTCCGACTATTCATATTGCCCTATCTAAAAAGAAAATACTTATTGCAAGGCTATTGAAAATTTCGTTAAGGTCCTAGGTATTTTTATTTTATTTTATTTTTGAATATATATATATATATATATATATATATATATATATATATATATATATATATATATCGGCGGGTTCAGGTGAGAATTCCTCCTTATATAAAAACCATACAATAAGAACTCATCTATAACAGTTAATTAAGTGTATTTTGATGGTTGCTGTTAATTCTTTAGTAATGACAAAGTTGTAAATATAAAAAAAGTTTGAAATTAATTGAAAGTTGAGAAAAAGCACCCCATGATTATTGGGTAGTTTCCAAAAACATCTCTTTATATTCTCAATGAATCAAGCTTTCAATGTCAACTTGTATAATTCTTTAGTAGTTTTCAAATTATTTCTATCACTTTATATTTGATTTTCATTATTTTTTAAGTAGTAATTCAAATACCAATATTAAACTTTGGAATATTAGTATTAAACCTTAAAATAATATAATAAACATTTAAAACATATGATTTAAGATTTATAACACTAGTACTCAACTTTAGAACATCAGTATTACATATTACAACAATAGATAAAAGTTTAGAACACATGTGTTAAAATTTAGAACATCAATATAAAACTATTGAACATCAATATTAGACCTTAGAACAATAGAATAAATATTTAAAACATATGTGTTAAGATTTAGAACATCAATATTAGACCTTAGAATAATATAATAAACATATGTGTTAAGTTTTAGAACATCATTACTTAAATTTAGAACATCAGTATTATACATTAGAATAATAGAACATTGAAAACATATGTGTAAAGTTTTAGAACACCATTACTTAAATTTAAAACATCAGTATTACACATTAAAACAATAGAGTAAACATTTAGAATGTATGTGTTTAGATTTAGAAGACCAATACTCAACTTTAGAACACCAATACTCAACTTTAGAACATCATTATTAGACCTTAATATAATAGAATAAACATTTAGAACATATGTGTTAAATTTTAGAACACCAGTATTAAAATTTAGAACATCAGTATTACACA